>CAUIVZ010000001.1:25653515-26133515 GCA_961763995.1 Juglans cinerea | reverse complement strand
TTTGTTTGCCGATTATTTTGAGCTAGGCAGGTATCATTTTTGGGCCCTCTTATTGTGTTACTTGGGCCTCATCATTCTGTCCGTGAGCTTCTATTATTTGCATCACGTGTTTGGGCCTCTTTTTCACTTGGAGTTGGAACTGATTTGCTTTGGGCTCGCTGTTATTTTTTTTGACTGCTTGGGCTGATTTTGTTTTACGTAACTTTCATCATGTCTATTGAGAATACTATTGTTCGTTTCACTGGCAAGAATTTTCCTACGTGGGAATTTCAATTTAAAATGTTTTTGAAAGGGAAAAAATTGTCAAATCATATTGATAGTTCTGCTCGAGTTCCCACTGATGAAAATGAATTTGCTCAATGGGAGGTCAAGGATGCTAAGGTAATGTCTTGGCTGTTGGGGACGATAGAGTCTCATTTTGTGACAAATCTTCGATGTTTTACTACGGCTCAGGCTATGTAGGCCTATCTCCATCGTATTTATCACCAAGATCACAGCGCTCAGAAATTTTAATTGGAATTGGAAATTAGCAATTACACTCAAGGCAATTTGACCATTGAGCAATTTTATTATGCTTTTATTAATATTTGGAGCGAGTATTCTGCTATTGTTCATGCTAAAGTTCCCACTGCGGCCCTCGCGGCTCTTCAAGCGGTTCGTGTTGAGAGTCAATGCGATCAATTTTTGATGAAGCTTCGACCTGAATTTGAGCCTGTTCGAGCCGGTTTATTGAACCGTAATCCAGTTCCTTCCTTGGATATTTGCGTGGGAGAATTATTGCGTGAGGAACAACGATTATCCACTCAGATGGGTATGACTTCTGAGAAGGTCTTTTCTGAGGCTGTGAATGTTGCCTATGCAGCACAAGGGAGGGAGGAACAAGTTGCAGTGTTTCAGTTGCAAGGAGTTCGGTCACATTGCTCGCAACTGTTCGAAAAAAGTTTGTAACTACTGCAAGAAAGAGGGACATCTCATCAAAGACTGTCGTATGCGGCCTCAGAATCGCCAATCCCAAGCCTTTCAAGTTGCTGTTCAGTCCTCGTCTTCTTCTGCGCCCCCACTGTAAGCTCTGATTCATCTGTTCTCACACCTGCCATGGTTCAACAGATGATTGTGTCTGCTTTTACGGCTTTGGGCCTACAAGGTACAGATCCTACCTCCACTTCTTCTTGGATTGTTGATTCGGGTGCCTCTAATCATATGACTGGTAGTACAATGGGTCTCCGTGGTGTTCATAAGTATGGAGGCACGCAAACTATTCAGATTGTTGATGGCAGTACACTTCCCATTGCTGCCATTGGTACTTTGGGTCTTCATTTCGACATGTTTTTATCTCTCCTGGCTTATCTACCAAATTGATTTCTGTTGGACAATTGGTGGATAATAACTGTGATGTTCATTTCTCTCGTGGTGGTTGTCTTATGCAGGATCAGGTGTCGGGGACGGTGATCGCGAAGGGGCCTAAAGTGGGACGTCTATTTCCTTTATAGTTTTCTATTTCTAATGTTGTTTCTTTTGCTTATAGAACTACTGCCAATAATAATGAAGTCTGGCATAAGAAATTGGGTCATCCTAATTCTGTTGTCTTGACTCATCTTTTGAAACATGGTTTTTTGGGCAATAAAGATTCTTATTCTGTCTCCTGTATCTTTTGATTGTGCTACTTGTCGTCTTGGTAAAAGTAAAACATTACCTTTTCCTGCGCATGGTGGTCGTGCTTCTACTTGCTTTGAGATTGTGCATACTGATGTTTGGGGTGTCAGTCCTATTATTTCTCATGGTCAGTATCGTTATTTTATGACATTTATCGATGATTATAGTCGATTTATTTGGATCTATTTTCTCCGTTCTAAAGCTGACGTGTTCTCTGTTTTTCAAAAATTTGTTGCACTTGTCGAGACACAGTTCAGTACTTGTATCAAAATCTTACGCTCCGACTCAGGGGGAATACATGTCTCATTCCTTTCTGGCTTATCTTCAGCAAAAAGGGATCATTTCTCAGCATTCTTGTCCTTATACCCCTCAACAAAATGGAGTCACTGAGCGTAAGAATCGTCATCTCTTAGATGTTGTCCGTACTTTGCTGTTTGATTCATCTGTTCCTTCTAAGTTCTGGGTAGAAGCTTTATCTACTGCTGTTTATCTGATCAATCGTTTGCCTACTGCCACCCTAAATTATGATTATCCCTATTTTCGATTATTTGGCATATCTCTTGAGTATCAATCCTTTCATACTTTTAGGTGTGTTTGTTTTGTTCATCTACCACTTGTTGATCGTCACAAGCTTGCTACCCAGTCTGTCACGTGTGCTTTTATGGGATATAGCCCTACTCAGAAATGATTTGTTTGTTATGACGCTCATGCGAACAAATTCTGGATCTCCCGAAATGTGATTTTCTTTGAAAATTAATACTTCTTTCAGTCTCAGGTTATTTCTGATCCTTCTATTACTCTTCTACCCGCTTTTGATGATGTGTCTTCTTCTTTTATTGAGCGATTTAAACCAGGTGTGGTGTATCATAGACGTCCTCCTTCAATGCCTCTTCAAGACACTGATCTGTCATCTGATTCTACGCTTCCTATACCTCGACGCTCCACCAGGGTTAGACATCCACCAGATATGTATGGTTTTTCTCATACCTCGCTTACTGCCACTCTCGACACTATTTCTGTTCCTCGCTCTTATACTCAGGCAGCTATCCAAGCATGTTGGCAGCAGGCCATGCAAGAAGAAATTCAAGCTCTTCAAGACAATCACACTTGGGATCTTGTGACTGGTCCCTCTGGTGTCAAACCTATTGGTTGTAAATGGGTGTACTCAGTCAAGTTTCGGTCTGATGGCTCACTGGACCAATATAAGACTCGTCTCGTAGCCCTTGGGAACCGACAGGAGTATGGTATTGATTATAAAGAGACATTTGCACCTATTGCCAAAATGACTACTGTATGGACTATCTTGGCACTTGCTGCGTCGCAGGGATGGTCTTTCCGGCGGATGGACGTGAAGAATGCATTTCTACATGAGGATTTGAAGGAAGAAATCTATATGTCTCCACCTCCCGGCATGTTTACTACACCTTCCTCAAAGGTTTGTCGGCTACGCCGATCTTTGTATGGATTGAAACAGGCTCCGCGTGCATGGTTTGATAAATTTCGCTCTACTTTACTTGCTTTTCACTTTACTCAGAGTCAGTTTGATTCCTCTCTGTTTCTTCGCAAGACTTCTGCAGGAATTGTACTGCTTCTGGTATATGTTGATGACATTATGATTACTGGCTCTGATACTGAGTTACTTAAGCAATTACAACATCTTAAGGCCTCTTTTCACATGAAAGATCTTGATCCCTTGCAGTACTTTCTTGGTCTTGAGGTGCAAATTACTCCGACTGGTACATTGTTATACCAGTATAAATACACACAAGAACTGATTTCATTGGCTGGTCTCCAATCGGGTAACTCTGTTATTACTATTAGTGGATTATATTTATTTGAATTAATTCCTATGTTATCTATGTATTTTCTGGTATAGATATATTTGGACAGCTGTATAGAATTTATATGATTTGTAATTTGAATATTTAGATTACGTAGATAAGTATGGGAAACAGATCTTATCCAAGATTTGAATCCCTATAGGATAGGAAGTCAGTTTTTGATTGGCTAATTGGGTGTAATCTATTTTGACTATTTAATGAATGAGAAGGGATAGGATGGATTATTCAGTCAAAAAGAAATCTGTTATGGTATCAAGAGCAGGTTCATAATGTTTTCTCTATTTCTAAGAATTTTTTTTTCCTTTCTCGGGGGATTCTTTGTGTTATCCATTCTCGGCACTGGCTGAGTTCGTGTTTGGTCTTCCGTGTGTTTCTTGGTGCCTTCCTTGTTTGTTCTTGGCCCCTCGTGTGACTATCGGCGTTGTCTGAGTTGAAGGTTGGGGTTCCTTGTGACTTTCGGCAACCTTGTAGTATTTCTTGTGCATTATCGGTGCTGTCTGCATCGATCTTTGGCCTCTGTTTCGAAAAAAAAAAAGTTCTCTGTTTCGGTGATTATCGACACTCTGTTTCAGAGAGTGCATTGTGGATTTCTGAGGTTGTCGGCATCTTTTGTGACTGTTTTCTGGGCTGCGATACGTTGTATTGCGTGTGGGTGCTCACTTCTCAAACTATCGACGTTATCTGCAGCATTTTGGTCCTTCTTGGTGAGGATTGTTACATCTAGGGTTTCTTGTCTGTCATGTCTTCTGAAATTAGAGATTCTCTTTTGGTTCGATTCAATGGCAAGAATTATGCTGCATGGTCTTTTCAGTTTCAAATTTTGGTGAAAGGAAAGGAACTTTGGGGTCATATTGATGGGAGTAGTGTGGCACCAAAAGACAAAGTTCAGCGGGCTTCTTGGGAAAGCAAGGATGCCTGAGTCATGTCTTGGATTCTTGGATCTGTTGATCCTCACATTATCTTGAATTTACGCTCATTCAAGAATGCTTGTGATATGTGGAATCATCTCAAGCGGCTGTATACGCAGAATAATGCCGCAAGGAGATTTCAACTCGAACTAGAGATGTCGAATTTCTCTCAAGGAGCTCTCTCTGTGGAGGAGTTTTATTCTGGTTTTTGTAACTTGTGGGCTTAGTATACAGATATTGTATACACTTCAATTCCAGCAACAAGTTTGGCCGATATTCAAGCTGTTCATGAAGCAAGTATGCGGGCACAGTTTCTTATGAAACTAAGGCCGGAATTTGAATTTATTCGTGCTAATCTGATGAACCGAGATCCGGTGCCTCCACTTGATATGTGTTTGGGAGAGATATTTCGAGAGGAGCAAAGATTGATGACTCAAACAACCATGGAATAAGCTCTTCAGCTCCTATGGCATATGCAGCTCAAGGAAAAATCAAAGGGAGGGATTTGAGCACTACTCAATGCTATAGTTGCAAATGTTATAGGCATCTTGCTGCAAATTGTTCTAAGAAAACTTGCAACTATTGCAAGAAGCAAGGACATATTATCAAGGATTGCCCAATACGTCTGCCACGTCGCCAAGCAACTGCCTATTCAGCTGCTGCTGAGGCTACTAGTGCTGCCAGTTCTACCTTGGCCCCTTCCTCTCATGTTCCAGCTTCCACTTCTCAAAATTCCACTCCTATTACACCAGAAATGGTCCAACAAATGATAATCTCAGCTCTTTCAGCTTTTGGTATTTCAGGTAAAACCAAATCTGCCTCTAAACCTTAGTATTTTGATTCCGGTGCCACCAATTATATGACAAGTACCTCTAACTCTCTTGTTAATGTCTCACGGTATACTGGTCCACTTAAAATTCACACGGCAGATGGTAGTTCCCTACCTATCACTGCTGTAGGTGACATTTCTCCTTAAATAATGTTTTGGTGTCTCATTCATTAAATACCAATCTGATTTCTATTGGACAATTAGTTGACAGCAATTGTAGAGTGTCATTCACTTCTTCTGGTTGTCTTGTACAGGATCAGGTGACCGGGAAGATGATCACGAGGGGTCCTAAAGAGGGTCGGCTGTTTCCTTTATGTTTAGATTCCAAATCTGTTGAGTCAAAGTCTTTATCTTTGTTTTCTTGTAATGTTGGCACTTTGAGTGTGAAGAATTGGCATAGGCGGTTGGGCCATCCCAATTCTCACATACTTCATAAGTTGTCATCTTCTGGTTTAATAGGAAATAAAGATCTCTATTCTGTTGCTTAATTAAATTTTGATTGTGATACATGCAAATTAGCTAAAAGTAAAGTTTTGCCTTTTCCTTCAAAAGGATCTCATGCCACTCGTGCCTTTGATGTTATTCATAGTGATGTGTGAGGTATTGCCCCGATAGAATCTCATGATCGTTATAAATATTTTGTGACGTTTATTGCTGATTATACTCGTTTTACATGGATTTACTTTCTTTGCACTAAGAATGAAGTATTTCCGGTATTCAAGCGTTTCTTGGCTTATCTCGCTAATCAATTCTCTACCTCTATTAAGGTTCTTCGCTCCGATTCAGGATGAGAATATATATCTACTGAGTTTTAAATGTTTCTTCAAGATCAAGGAATTATTTCTCAACGTTCTTGTCCATATACTCCACAACAAAATGGAGTAGCTGAAAGAAAGAATCGTCATCTTCTTGATATGGTCCGGGCTCTCCTAATTGATTCGGGTGTGCCCTCTCGTTTTTGGTGTGAAACTTTGTCTACTGCTGTATATTTAATTAATAGATTACCTACTCCAGTATTAGACAATGTTTCTCCTTATTCTTTGCTATTTGGGCACTCTCCAGACTATTCTCAGTTGCACTTATTTGGTTGTGTTTGTTTTATGCATCTTCCATCTCACGAAAGACACAAACTTTCTGCTCAATCAGTCAAATGTGCTTTTTTAGGGTATAATTCTTTTCAGAAGGGTTTTGTTTGTTATGATCCTCAGGCTAAATGCATTAGAGTTTCTCGCAATGTGGTGTTCTTTGACAAACAACAATTTTTTCATACTCATATAGACCCTATTCCTCCTAGTTTGTGTTTTGCCAAATTTTTCAGATAAAGATACAACTTCTACACCAGCTTCCGCTCGGTTTAAACCTGGTTGTGTTTACACCAGGCGTAAACCATCTCATCCAGAAGATCTGACCGCTCTTTCTGCCCCTCCTGAGCATCCGCCAGTGCCTCCTGATCAATCACTTGACACATCTTATGATCCACCACCACATCGGCATACTTCTAGAGTCTCCAAACCCTCGGATCGGTATGGTTTTTCATCTCATTCTTCTATGTCAGCTACACTTTCTTCTATTGCTATTCCCTCCTCTTATAAGCAGGCTATGGAACATGAGTGTTGGAGGGATGCCATGCAAGTAGAAATGGATGCACTAGCGGTCAATGACACTTGGGATATTGTGTCTTGTCCTTCTGTGACACCTATTGGTAGTAAGTGGGTGTATTCTGTGAAGCTTAGATCAGATGGGTCCCTTGAGAGATATAAAGCTCGTTTGGTAGCTTTGGGAAATAGACAAGAATATGAGATTGATTATGACGAGACGTTTGCTCCTGTTGCTAAGATGATGACTGTTCGTCTCCTTCTTGCTATTTCCGCTTCTCAATCTTGGCAATTGCATCATATGGATGTGAAGAATGCTTTTCTTCATGGTGATTTAAAAGAGGATATTTACATGAAACTTCCTTTTGGTATGCCCCTTTCCTCAGCTAATGATGTTTGTAAGCTGAAAAGGTCATTGTATGGTCTAAAACAAGCTCCAGAGCTTGGTTTGAGAAGTTCCGCAATACTTTACTTGAGTTTCAATTCACTCAGAGTGCGTATGATGCTTCTTTGTTCCTTCATAAGAGTGGTTTTGGCTTTGTTTTTCTGTTGGTCTATGTGGATGATATCATTATTACTGGATCCGATATTGAATTTATTCAAAAGGTTCAGATGCATCTTCATAGGGTCTTTCATATGAAAGATTTGAGACTATTGACTTATTTCTTGGGGCTGGAAATTCACAATCAGCCACTTGGGTTATTTATTAATCAACATAAATACACCCAGGACCTTGTTCAGTTGGCTGGGTTGGGGGAGACTACTTCAGTTGATACTCCTATGGAAGTCAATGTGAAGTATCAGAAGGATGAGGGTGATTTACTTTCTGATCCTACATTATATAGAAAGCTTGTTGGAAGTCTAATCTATCTCACTATCACACGTCCGGATATCTCATATGTTGTCCATATTGTTAGTAAATTTATGGACACTCCTAGGCACTTGCATTTAGTGGGTTTTCGTCGTATTATCATATACTTGATTGGGACCCCTAACCGTGGGTTATTTTTTCCTACTGGCACTTCTCTACAACTTATGGCTTATAGTGATGCCGATTGGGCTGGTTGCTCAGATTCTAGGCGTTCTACAATTGGGTGGTGTATTTTTCTTGGAGATTCACTCATCTCCTGGAAATGCAAGAAGCAAGAGTGTGTTTCTAAATCCTCTACTGAAGCTGAATATAGAGCTATGTCAGCAACATGCTCTGAGGTGATGTGGTTGCGGGGCATTCTTCAAGAGATTGGTTTTTCACAAGATCGGCCAACTCCTCTTCATGGTGACAACACTAGTGCCATTCAAATTGCTGCCAATCCAGTATTTCACGAGCGTACCAAACATATTGAAGTCGATTGTCACTATATTCGTCAAGCCTATGAGGCTATGTCGATTATTCTTCCTCATATCTCTACGGATCTTCAAGTAGTTGATATATTCACAAAAGCGATGACAAGACAGCGGCATCAATTCCTAGTTAGCAAATTGATGCTAGTAGATACACCGGCATCAATTTGAGGGGGGATATTAGTGGATTATATTTATTTGAATTAATTCCTATGTTATCTATGTATTTTCTGGTATAGATATATTTGGAAAGCTGTATAAGATTTATATGATTTGTAATTTGAATATTTAGATTACGTAGATAAGTATGGAAAATAGATCTTATCCAAGATTTGAATCCCTATAGGATAGGAAGTCAGTTTTCGAATGGCTAATTGGGTGTAATCTATTTTGACTATTTAATGAATGAGAAGGTTTAGGATGGATTATTCAGTCAAAAAGAAATCTGTTAATTACTCCCTTGGAGGTAAATCTTAATCTTCGTCAGAAGGAAGGCGAACTTATCTCAGATCCATCCTTGTATCGACAGCTCGTTGGGAGTTTGAACTACTTGACGATTACTCGTCTTGACATTTCTTTTGCTGTGCAGCATGTCAGTCAATTTATGCAGGCCCCCCAACATCTTCACTTAGCCGCTGTCTGCCGCATTATCCGATATCTGAAGGGTACCTCTACACGCGGGTTATTCTTTTCTAAGGAATCTTCCTTACAGTTGGTGGGGTATAGTGATGCTGATTGGGCCGGATGTGCAGATACTCGTCGCTCTGTTACTGGCTGGTGCAAGTTTTTAGCCAATGCACTCATTTCTTGGAAGAGTAAGAAGCAAGACAGAGTTTCCAAGTCCTCCACTGAGTCTGAGTATCGTGCTATGTCTTCTGCATGCTCTGAGATCACATGGCTTCGTGGGTTATTGGGTGAACTTGGTTTTCCTCAGCTTCAGTCCACTCCTTTTCATGTTGATAATACCAATGCTATTCAGATCGCCGCTAATACTGTCTTCCATGAACGTACGAAACATATCGAAGTCGATTGTCATTCCATACGAGAATCCTTTGACAAACATGTGATTACTCTTCCTCACATTTCCACCGAACATCAAACTGCCGACATATTCACTAAAGCTCTTTCTCGGCACCGACATCAGTTCTTGGTTGACAAATTGATGCTTCTTGATCTACCAGCATCAATTTGAGGGGGGATGTTACGGAGATATGATTTGGGATTGATTTATTGTATTTTTGGTGATATTTTTCTTTTCTAGCTAGATTAGATATTCATGTAAATACTTACCTTGTATAGCATATTAAACGCATAGAATCTGGCAACAATCTTGTATATTATCTTCTATATAATGAATGCAAACCCTCGGTAAAGGGTATTCAAACCAATGTGACATTTCCTAGGGAACAAAGTATGGTTTTGGCTTGACAAAGCCTTATACAATGACCGAATAGAAAACTTCTGATTCCTAGTCTTCATCCACAACATTCTATCCACCTCATAATTACCAAATTGCAAATAATACAATAAGTTATAAAAATTAGAAATAATTCCAACTTCCCAATCATGAACAGCTCTACAAAAATAAATATTCCACAAAGGGAACCCATTGGAATGATCTAACAATTTAGACACCGAAGCCTCCTGATTAAGGGCCATCCTAAAAAGAGAGGGAAAAGTGGTCTTAAGAGCTGAATCACCACACCATAAATCCTGCCAAAAGCTGATCCTCACACCGTCACCAACCTCTAAATTAATAAGCCAAGTAAAATCATTCCATCCATTTCTAATATTCTTCCATAAACTAACACCATGCACACTTCTCACTTCATTTGAACACCAACCCGCTCTGAAACTCCCATACTTCAACTCAATAATAGTCTTCCATAAAGATTCCTCTTCTTGATGATACCTCCATAACCACTTCCCAAGAAGTGCCTTATTGAAGATTTTCAGATTACGAATTCCCAGCCCTCCACTAGAGATCGGTGTACAGACCTTGTTCCACTCGACTAGTGGAACTTATACTCCTCTCCAATTCCACCCCACAAGAAGGCTCGGAAATTCTGCTCAATTTGATTAGCCACACTAGTCGGCAAAGGTAAAAGAGATAAAAAATGTGGGAAGATTAGTAAGTGTACTCTTAATAAGTGTGATTCTTCCCCCTCTAGACAAATACAACATTTTCCAACCACCCAATCTCCTCTCAATTTTCTCCACAACCGCATTCCATATAGCCTTAGCTTTGAAGGAGGCCCCAAGTGGAAGGCCCAAGTATTTCATTGGCAAAGAAGCAACCTTACAACCCATAATACTTGCCAGCCTTCTAATATTCCTAACATCTCCCACCGGTACCATCTTGGATTTCCCAAGGTTCACCTTAAGACCTAAAACAGTTTCAAAACAAATCAATAAAGCCTTCAATGTTTGTATGTGACCTGGATCCGTATCACAATATAATAAATTGTCATCTGCAAAAAGAAGATGAGACCCATTATTGAAACTATTGTTAATGCTTCCCACCGAGAAGCCAGATAAAAAACCAGCACCAACCAAAGCTTCCAACATACAACTAAGAGAATCCATGACAATCACAAAAATAAAAGGGGAGATCGGGACCCCTAGTCTCAAGCCGCGTCAGCTGTGAAAAAAACCAATAGGGGTTCCATTAACCAAAATAGAGAACCAAACCATAGTTACACAATGTTTTATCCGCATTCGCTATCTCTCCCCAAAACCACATCTCTCAAGTAAGTAGAAGAGGAAATCCCAATTTACATAGCCAAAAACTTTCTCCATATCCAGCTTACATAAAAGGCCTGAGACTCCCATTCGCTTGCTTGTTCCCTTTTCAGTCATATTCTTCATACAACTGCAATTTTTCAAGCTAGTATCGGGGAAATTATATCCATTAATTATTTTTTGGGTTTTTAATTTATTGAAAATTGTCAAGGTAATGCAACAAATCAATAAAAAATTATAGTTTCTCCCTTTTTTTATTTGTTGTTGTTTGTTTCTTGATGAGTTGTATCTGGATCTACTTCATTTAACCTAATTAAACCTACAGTAGTAAAGTTTTATTTTAATTTTTATTATCTTAGAGACCTTTTATCTTACTCTGGATGGGTCTTAATATTGTGATGTGTTAGAGGACATGGTTGTAATAAGTGTAACTTGTGAGTGTATAATCGTCAAAGTCATTAGTTGAACTGGGCACCAGGGTTGAACTCGCCGTCGTCTTCTATGCATCCCGTCGAGTTTTCCGTCGTCATCGGCCACCAGAAGGGCTCTCTGTCGTCGGCAATGTCAAAGCTTTGGAGTGTTTGCTTGCAAGTATAAGCTTATCCAATCCTCGAGTGGGGATAACTCCAATATGGAGTAAGAACGTGTTCCTATCCGAAATATTACTTGTTTGGTAACGTGGATAAGGTAATACCCAGAGCACTTATTCTCGTTTAGGATAACCTAATATGTGCTTAAGGACAACAGCAAGCCGGTACGGTTCTGGCCCGATATTGGCCGATTCAGACTCGATACCGTTCTATATAGGCCGATATAGAACCAATACAGGCCGATTCAGAATTGATACCGGCCAATACAGATTCGATATAGGCCGATTCTGAGCCTATATGTGACTGTTTCGGCCGATACAGACTGATTTCAACCGATACTGAGTCAAACTTTGGTTTTTCAAGTTGATTTTTTGGGTCCTTGAGCTGGATTTCTAGTTTTCCAGATTTTTTCTTCGGTTTTGTTATCCATACTTAGGGGATGCTTGGAGAGTGAGATGAGGTAAGAATTTTGTGAATAGTAGTATTTGTAGTAAGATAGTTTGTGAATAGTAGTGAGATAGTTTGAGTTAATGTTTTATGGGATTTTGGGAAAAGAGAGAAAAAGTTGAATAAAAAATATTATAAAGTTAAAATATTGTTAGAATATAATTTTTTAATATAATTTTTTTTTTGGATTTGAAAAAGTTGAATTGTTTTTTTTTTTGAAAGTTTGGGAAAGTTGTAATGATTAGTTTGAAAGTATTTGTATTTGAGTACTTTTGGGAAGGAAATAAGATGGGATGAGATGGGATGAGATGAAAACTACTTCCAAACATCCCCTTAATATTCTGTGTGAATTTTCTGTGTCCAAGTTGAATTGTGACATTTTCTTGCATCCATGACAACTAAATTTGAGCCATAGTTGCCTGATGCCACTCGAGGTCTGCGTGGTGGACGTGATGCCAAAGGTAATCGCACTCGAGGTCAAGAATCTCGTAAGTGCACCCATTGTGGTCGCACTAACCACTTGGTGCACTATTGTTAGAATCTACATGGTAGACCATTTGGGTCCGCTAATCAAGCCATTTGCCAAGATGCTACATCACAGTCACTGAGCTACAACCCAACTCTAGATATGATTAGCATATCAAAGGATGAGCATGATCAGCTTTTGGGTTGCACACGGGCTTCATTTTCCACAGCTACTCTTGCCCACTCAGGTATAGCATCCATGTCTTGTCTCATCCACCCAAGATCCAGGGATCATTGATTTAGGAGCAGCTAATGAACATCTGACCAGTTTGTTCTCTGCCTTATCCAAGTTAGATACTGTGACATCTCCAAAAAGTGTTACTCTTGTTAATGGCTCTCTTGCTAAGGTTATAGGCATTTGATCCACTAAGCTCATCGACTCTATATCCTTGTCATTTGTTCTATATGCTCCTAGTTTTCCATTTAGTTTGATGTCCATTAGTAAGATTACTCAAAGTCTTCAATGTTGAGTGACCTTTTATCCCTCTTCATGTATCTTTCAGAATCTCAAGATGGGGAACATCATTGGTATGGGGCATGAAGCTGGTGGTCTGCATTATCTTGATGTTAAACAGTCACCCACTCGAGCCCTTACATCCTCTACATCATTTGCTTATGAATGGCACTATCGCCTTGGTCACCCCTCTCTTTCCCTTTTGAAGCGTCAAGTTAGGAATTTAGGAAATGTGTCTCCATTTCCTTGTGAAGCATGACAACTTAGTAAACATCATCGTGTGTCTTTTGTATCCCGAGTTGACAAATGAACATCAAGTCTTTTTGAATTGGTTCACTCTGATATATGGAGACCAATCAACATTGAATCAAATAAGTTTCAGTATTTTGTCACATTTGTTGATAATGCTAGAGAATATCAATCTAGTGCTTTTGCTACTTCAGTAATAAAGGAATTGTTCATCAAACTTCATGTTCCTATACACCCCAACAGAATGGGGTGATTGAGCGCAAAAATCGTCATTTGTTAGAGTAACCTAAGCTCTTTTATTGCACATGCATGTTCCTAAATATTTTTGGAGTGATGGTATTCTTACTGCTTGTCACCTTATTAACAGTATGCCTTCATCAGTTCTCGATGATTCCTCTCCCTTCTCCATTTTGTTCCCTTCATCTCTGCCATTTTCTCTCCCTCCAAAACTCTTTGGGTGTGTTTGCTATGCTCATAACCTTGGCCCAGGCTTTGATAAGCTTGATCCACGTTCTACCAAGTGTTTTTTTGTTGGTTATTCCCGGACTCAAAAAGGTTATCGCTGCTTGTCTTGTTCTTAGACGTTACTTCACGAGTGCTAATGTTACCTACCTTGAGTCCTTACCCTATTTGTCAGACACATCTTCGAGTGTTGAGTGTGTTCCTCTACCATTACCTACTCTTACACTTTTTCCTTCACACTCACCCAGTCTTATGCAACCCTCCTTAGTGCCTTCCCCAGTTCCTTTACAGGTTTACTCGCGTCGCTTGTGGCCGCTGGCTCCCATGCCTTCACCAACCGTGTCTCCATCTTTAGATCCTGAGTTACCTAGTATTTCAGACTCTCCACCTATTGCTCTCTGTGAAGATACTCGTTCTCGTGTTACGTAACATTCGATTAGCCAATTTGTCTCATATCATGCCTTACCTCCTTCATTTTCATGTTTTAGTTCTCAACTTTCAAAACTTTCTATTCCTAAGACAGTTCAGGATGCTTTATCTGATCCGGGATGGAGGACAACTATGAAAAATGAAATGGATGCTCTTCACTATAATGGGACATGAGATCTGGTTCCACTACTACCTGGTAAACAACCTGTTGGCTGTAAATGGGTATATACAATTAAATTTCATCCTGATGGTTCTGTAGAATGTTTGAAAGCCCACTTGGTTGCTAAGGATTACACTCAAACATATGGCATTGATTACGAGGAGACTTTCTCCCCAGTTGTCAAAATCTCCTATGTTCAAGTGTTGATCTCTCTTGCTGCTAATATAGATTGGCTCTTATTTTAGCTGGATGTTAAAAATGTATTTCTACATGGCGATTTGCATGAAGAAGTTTATATGGAGCAACCACCTGGGTTTATTGCTCAGGAGGAGTATCAGGGTACTGTATACAAGTTAAAAAAGACATTATATGGTTTGAAACAATCTCCTTGAGCATGATTTGGGAGTTTTTTTGATGTTGTATTGGCATTTGGTCTTCATAGATGCCAAACAGACCATTCGGTATTTCACCTACACAGTGATGTAGGTCACATTTTGTTGGTTGTATATGTGGATGACAGTGACTCTGCTGGAATTGCTAGGCTGAAACAGTTTTTACATGATCAGTTTTAGACAAAAGACTTGAGTAAGCTTAGATATTTCCTTGGAATTGAAGCCAGTAGATCTAAAGGTATCAACCTATCTCAGAGGAAATATGTGCTTGACCTTTGGAAGAAACTAGCATGTTGGGTGCAAGACCTATTGACACTCCTATGGACCCAAATCGTAAATTTTTAAAAGAGGATGGGAGTTGTTTGGAGATCCAGGTAGGTATCAAAGATTTGTTGGGAAATTGAATTATCTCACTACCATTAGACTAGACATCTCTTATGTAGTGAGTGTACTGAGTCAATTTTTACAAATGGCCAGGGTCTCACATTGGGATGCTGTAATTCATATTCTTCGTTATCTTAAGCGAGCTCCTGGCCTTGGATTGTTGTATCAACCAAATGGACATCTTAGAGTTGAAGCCTTTTCAGATGCTGATTGGGTAGGATCCCCTTCAAATAGAAGCTCTACTATTGGATATTATACCTTTGTGGGAGGTAACTTGGTTACATGGAAGAGTAGAAGCAATCAATAGTAGCTCGGTCTAGTGCAGAAGCTGAATACAAGGTAATGACTCACACTACTAGTGAGCTGACATGGTTGCAACATTTCCTTCAAGAGATTGGGTTGGTTTCCAGCTCCTGTCCTTGTTAAGTTATTTTGTGATAATCAAGCTGCAGTGCATATTGCCTCTAATCTTGTGTTCCATGAGAGGACTAAACACATAAAGATTGATTGTCACTTCATTCGGGATAAGATACCAAGTGGTGACATTTTTACACCTTTTGTGAAGTCTGCAAATCAACTCGCAGATATGTTTACTAAGGCCCCGTTTGGATTGTGAAAGTGTTTCATCTCATCTCATCTCATCATTACAACTTTTCCAAATTTCCACACAAAATATAATAAACAATTCAACCTTTTCAAATCTCAAAACTTGAAAAAGTTGAATTGTTTATTGTATTTTGTGTGAGAGTTTGGGAAAGTTGTAATGATTAGATAAAATGAGATGATTTATGTAACCAAACGAAGCCTTATTGTAAAGTAGATCGAATGTATTGTATGAAGCCATGTTAGTTTATGAGTTTACTTTTGTGGGATCTCTTTGTGGTTGCAGCATTTCTCTTTCTGAAATATTTTATTTGTTCTCAAAGAAAACAACTAATCCTTCTCTATCACTAGCATAAACTGTGTTTTGGCATTGAAATAACGTTTGTGTAGATAATCTTGAGCTTTGAGGATACTGGTTAGTATTACTTGTATTGCAATGAGAGAGGTTCTACTTGGCTACTTGCCTCTTTGATGGATTAATGAAGGCCTGCCTGATTCTTGGAATCTTTTTCTTGCAGAAAGATTTACGAATGAAATTGGGAGTCAGTATGGTATTGTGTCTGGGACTCGAGAAAATTCTCTTTACAATGCTCTTTGGGTAGCACAAGCACTGCTGCGTAAAGGGTAACTCTACTTCATTACCACTGTTGTTTTCTGTGGCAAATATTTTGTGTTTCTTTACTTGAATTTGATTTTATTTCCTAAGACTCCCATCTATATAGTATCTTATAACAATCAACACAATACTATCTTAGATCTGCAAAGACGGCTGATAAACGGATACTTCTGTTTACAAATGAAGATGATCCTTTTGGGAATATCAAGGGAGCAACAAAAATAGATATGACAAGAACCACATTGCAGCGAGCTAAAGTACTGATTTGCAGATGTTTCCTACTTTATTATTTTCTTTAATATGCTATCCTTTTTAAATCATTCTCCCTCTCTCTCTCTCTCTCTCTCTCTCTCTCTCTCTCTCTCTCTCTCTCTCTCTCTCTCTCTCTCTCTCCAGGATGCACAAGATCTAGGCATCTCAATCGAAATTCTCCCCTTGAGTTGGCCAGATGAGGAGTTCAATGTTTCTCTTTTCTATGCTGTATGGCCGGAGCTCACTTTGATTTCAAGTAACGTTGATATCTAGTTACCTTACTTACTAACTAGTTCAACCTTGTGCATCTCAGGATTTGATTGGATTGCAAGGTGATGACCTTGCTCAGTTTTTTCCCTCCACAGTAGAAAAGTATGTTTCCTATCCTTTTTTTAATGGTATTATTTAGTTTTCTGGACTTTGACATCACATCAGAATTAGGGGAACCAAATGTTGTATTATGCATATGACATTTCACATAGTTGCATTATGCCTCTAACTAAATTAGTATTGTAGTTATGGTTTCCCTTTAGCTGTAGTTCTAGTTTCCCTTTAGCATTTTTTCATTTGCACTTAGAAAAATATTTTCTTTGTATCTATGATCAATTTGAAGTGATACCCTTGTGATGCAAAGGAAATCACTCTTTAGACAAAAGAACTACAAAACTTCTGTTTTTTTACTGCACGTTGGTGCTTCCCATAAAGGAAAAAGCAAATATATCTTTCCTATACACTTGCTGATGATATGAACTTCAACAGTTCTTGGGTTACCTATTGAAGAACCATCAAAATAAGTATTGATACATTTGCTTTGGAAGATATGAAAAATCTATATTCCAATTTCAGATTGCAAGATATGAAAGATCAACTGAGAAAGCGTATGTTCAAAAAGCGCATAGTTAAAAGAATCACGTTTTCTATTGCAAATGGATTATCAATTGAATTGAATTCCTATGCTTTGATACGCCCCACTCTTCCAGGTATATCACCATTTTCTAGTCAAGTTTGGTGTTTAGCAAAAGTGAGATTGTATGTCTAGTATGCACAGTTAATAGCTGAACTTTTTTGTTTTTGTTTTTGTTTTTTTAAATTCCCCTTCTTGGTTTTATAGGAGCAATTACCTGGCTTGATTCTGTCAGCAATCGTCCTTTGAAGGTAACATTACTCGAATTATATTTCTTTGAATGCAGATGCTTAGAAATATAGTTATTTACACTGTACTCGTAGTTAGCCCAAGTGGCCACTGCCTGAAAGGACGTGTCTTGGGGAACACCCTTCTATGACGTGTATTTATTCTGTAAGAGATGTGAATTGAGTGTTCAAGAGAGTTGATGATTTATAGAATAACCAATGTGGCTTTTGTGGTAATGAGCGTTAAATTGGGTATTGGTCAGGAACAGTATATCAACTCATCTATACAATGCTGTTAATTCTAAAATGGCCTGAATCCAGACAGGATACTGTTAATCATTTCTTTATTTGTAGTTTATTTAAATTAGTCCAATGATATTTCTTTTTCAACTTTGAAGTTCATGTGGGTTCTTTATCTTTTGAAGAGCTTTTGGAACTTTTGAGTTTGAAAGAACATAGTTAGAAGGCATGTAATTCTTCCCCTATTGCTTGATGTGGTAGTGTAGGTTAAGTCTTGTGACAGTCAAGGTAATTGCCAAGGGACAGTTATCTTTTTGGTGCCCCCAATAGCTCATTTCTTCAAATTACTAATCCTTTTTACTTTATTATCCTGATTCTAGCTTTTCTGCCTGTGAATAATTTAGTTGTCAGTTGCCTTATATATTTCTGCAAGTAAATATCTACTATTTTACTTTTAAAAAAGCACAGTTAGATTGTTGGGGAACTGTCCTACTAATTAGAAAAGATTTTGATCTAGTGTTTCACACTTAATGTGTCATTTTCATTTGGGTAGTTACCGTGTAAACCAGATTTTTAAATCACGATCAGTTTTTACTTTGTGCAGACTGAAAGATCTTTCCTCTGTTCAGATACTGGTGCATTGTTGCAGGAACCTCCTAAACGCTATCAGTCCTACAAAAAGTAAGTGTGTTGTTTTTATTTATCATAATATACCATACAAGAAGTGCAGTGCTAATAAATCTGTAGTTCTTCTTCCTTATTGACTAATACCTCTCTGCGGCATGCTTTTCCTCAATGAATACTCAACACGCCATTCTGAAGAAACATAAAGTGAACTTCACTGACACTAATTGCATAGTTTGATACCTTTGAGGCGTGATTGTATACTCGTGGGATGATAGTGCAGACTAGGATCAGGGCTCAATTTCATACACATTTTTTGGTGTTGGGATCTATTCGAAGCAACACTGGAAAAAATAGTTCTATTTTAAGCATTACTGTATAGAAATGATCAACTTTGGAGAAGCAGTGCACTGTCCAGGGTGGCATTTTTTTATCTGGTTGGCAGCTTTGAGAAAGATCTTAATGGTGGACAACTTGAAAAGTAGGGAGGAATGTCGTAGTTATGGATTGGTGTTGTATATGTATGCAGGGCGGAATAAACATTGATCATCTTTTGCTTCACTATAAGGCATGTCACGCCCTGGACCGGGAGGGTTAGGGGGTGAGCCCCTGTCACTCAAATCAATCATCAACAATATTAATGTAACTTCAAGTAAGATAAGGTAACCTCAATAATATATAACTTCATTGTCTCCAAAAATATTCTTCCAATGAAACATAATTGAACTCCTAAGCAAAAATGAAACTCCAGAAGAACAATCTCAATAAATGAATAAATATCTCAATATAACATTCAAGAAAACATTTATCTCCCTAATGAAAATCCTTTGATAAGTTCACTCATGCCCTTTGGCACTTATTCCAGTATGCTAAAATCACTTGTGCCCTTGGCACTTATTCTACCATGCTCAATAGTCCCACCCATTTGCTCCTTATTTTTGATCCTCAGTTAGAACCTCAAAAAGTGTAATGCCCTAATGGAAGGTCTAAGCCACATGACCTTTGCTCCCAAGCAATGTAGGATCCCATATCACTTTTCAAAATGGGGTATCGCAATCCCTCCCCCCCCCATATTCTCGACGTCCTCGTTGGGCCAGTTCATCGTAGGCGGTACGACTGAAGTCTCACATTTCTGATTGGGATAGACTTTGATATCATTTGTAACACCCCAATGGAAGGCTTAAGCCACATGATCTATACTCTAAAAGGACTAGTCAATGATACGATTAGAATCTCATTGAATTTGATACCATTTGTATGCCCCAATGGAAGACTCAAGCCACATGTGTCCTACGGGTGTCAAATCGTGTTAATGGGTCGTATTCGTATTGTGTCAAGGCATGTATATTATATTATATGGGTCAACTAGAACACGACCCGTTAAGTTTATTCTTTCAAAATCTCAAATCCTAACACAACCTATTAACATAACGGGTTGACACGACATGACCCATTTTGACCCGTTAGTGAATACTATGAAATAGGTTAACACGACCCGTTTCAACCCGTTTATGTAAATGGGATGAATATACATGAAATTAACCCGTTTGATCTGATTAAGTTTAGCATAATTTTATATAAATGTTATATTACAATATCTATAAAAAATATAAAACTAACTATAATTCCAAAATTATAAACGAAATAATTAAAATATTGAAATTAAAATCCCAACAATTTTACTTTTAGGTATAAGAGTATAATTGTAACTTTAACTTTCTTAATGGGTCATAACGGGTTGACCTGTTATTAACCCGTTAAGCAATCATTTCTTAACGGATCAACTAGTTTTGACCTAAACCAGTTAAGACTAAACTCAAATCCGTTATTATCGTGTTGTGTTCGTATTAGGTTAACGGGTCGTGTCACATATTGCCACCCCTACACATGACCTATACTCGAAAAGGACTAGTCAATGATACAATTAGAACCTCATTGTAACATTATAAAGAGCAATAACTTATTTCCAAATAATGTGAGATTTCATACACAACCTACCCTTATCACTTATCTTAATGGGGGGTATCACAAAAATTCATTTGAAAAATAACAGAGTTAAACATATGAATTATCAACAACCCAGTAAGCAGCAAACATATACTAGTGTGTAGAATATGAGCCAGTAGTTTGTAAGCAATGCAGTGGTGGACCAAAAACCAATACCATAGTAATGTAACTCGATAAAACTTACCCCAGGTCATGAGCACTCACAATATCAGCCACAGTTTTGCGCCTGTGGTGGAATCAGTAATAGTACGCCTGTGGCAGGTCCAGCAATAGTAATGGTAACCGAGAAGGAGCAGTAACAGTAATTCATGCTCAGGGCTTTTTAAGAAGCAGTACAATAACAATAACAGTGCAATAATAGAAAAACATCTTGTCACTGTAAAGTTAGTACAGAAATTGGTTTCTCTGTTTATACTGTAGGAAAAACATGGTCATGTAAAAATAGCTCATGCCTACACCACATTCATGACAAAACATCCTGTACAGTGTTCAATACAGAGAATAGTGCTTGGGTTGCTCCCCTCTTTGCTTTGAATCTATATCCTTATAAAAAATGATCTGTGGCATATAGAGTGACTTTTTAATAGATAAGGGTGATAGATCAAATTGTATAAGGTTTCTAATTTAATGATACAAAAATTCATGGGTGATGCCTAAGAGGGTGGTAGAATTAGTTGGCTAATCACATGGAACAAAGTCTAGTTGTTGAGCAAGACTACATAGGAAGATAGTTTACAAGTCCCTGATACAAGACCATAATATACAATGTACCAGACCAAAAAATGTTAGTAGTGAGAAGTATAATGTATAGTGGGCCTTATAATGAAGCCTCATGTGTGTATTTTGCCTTGTCTCTATAAGCCTTCGTTTTTAATTAATATAAAGCTCACGTACCAATCAGGGACTGCAAAGTCACCACTCAACTCTTTTTTTTGATAGGGAAAATTAAAATTTTGTTATTAAAAAGAAAGCGTAGCCTAAGTACACAGGAAGTATGCAAAGAATACACCCAACAACTAGGAACTAGAATTGGATACAAGTAAGTTATTGAAAATTAGTCACAATACAATCAATGACAGAAGCCCAAGGTAATAGCGTGCTGAAAAAGAATCTCTTAAGCTCATCCAAGGAATGCTCCTGATCTTCAAAACACCGACCATTTCTCTTCAATGTCTCCATCCAAGGACACCACATAATACAGAGAAGAATCATTTTCCATACAGTAGCGATATGGATATAATGGTATTACCCCTAAACCCTCTCCAACACTCAAAAATATCCATCGCCCTTCTAGGCATAACCCATGCCACACCAGTCCGGTTGAAGATATCATCCCACAAGAACCTGGACACTTTGCAATGTAATAACAAATGATCCACTGTTTCCCCATTATTTTTGCACAAGTAGCACTAGTTCATGACAATAAGGTCATGTTTCCTCAGTTTGTCAATGCTGAGGATTTTCCCAAGGGAAGCAGTCTAATCAAAGAAAGCTACCTTAAGAGGTACCTTACATCTACAAATGCTCTTCCAAGGAAAGTCACCACTCAACTTTTCCACACGGTGAAATATTCACTAAAGAGTTTCATGAAGTTATCTCAACCGAGCCAACCATTCTTCTGCAAACTGTAGCACATTTTTGTCCCCGGAGATCAATTAACGCTTATTAAACATGGTTTTTGACTCCCTTCTGGCCTTACCTTCAAATAAAGGGTTCTCTTTAATTAATCTAGCCATAGCTGTAATCCATGCTATCCATGGAGTTTGCTTTCATGACATCATTTTAGTTATCATATGCAAGTAGATACTTGACATGTTTTCTCATCTTTTTTTAACTGTTGTCATGTTAGTTTTCTTCTTGAAATTTCAGTCTTAACTGTTTCATCTGTCTCTAGTGAGAATATTACATTTTCAGTGGAGGAGCTATCAGAGATAAAAAGAGTTACAACTGGCAATCTTCACCTTCTAGGATTCAAGCCATTAAGTTGCTTGAAAGATCATCACAACTTGAGGCCATCAACGTTTGTTTTTCCAAGTGATGAGGTTTTGTTTTAATTCTTTGATACTATTGCAATGTCTGTTTGCGCTGATGTGCTACTTTTTTCTTTTTACTTTATTAATTGATAATTGAAAACATCTGTGATCATGATTCTATTTTATTTTTATTTATTTTTTTATTATTTATTTTTTTTTTCTTTAAAAAATGTGGTGTATATGCAGATTTTCACGATGTGAGGTACTTAGGTCATGGGTTCAACAGATAAACCACATATTTATAAAATCTAGCCTCTGAAAACAAATTAATTATTCTTGTAACTGAGGGAAAATCTACAGGAGAGAGAGAGAGAGAGAGAGAGAGAGAGAGATTATTCAGAAAAAAAAATACTTATACCCTTCTTACTAACACCCTACATATTGCATGCAACAGATACATAACTTGAATCTTTGCGCACTAGAGAAGAAAATTATTTTTTTGTGCATAATGTTTCATCCTAAAATATTTGAGAGAGAGTTTTGAAAGTAATTATCCAGTGGTTATATTAAATATGAATTGCCTGTAATATTTGATATAACTACTGGATAATTACTCATTTGTCTTCAAGAAGATAATGATCGTCCCTTGTCCTTTCTGTCTTGCTGGTCAGAGAACATCTTCTGCGATAGAGATCTCTTTAGTATTCATATAAATGGCAGTAGTGTCACTATATAGATAGTATGTAAATGCATATATGAATGACCTTTGCTTGTCTGTTACCTTGACAACTATTTCCTTGTAGTTTATGGTGGTTCTTATTGCAGGAAGTGATAGGTAGCACTTGCATTTTCATTGCCCTGCATAGATCCATGTTACGGCTCAAGCGGTTAGTACCATAATATACAATACTTTATTCTACTATGGTACTATTTTTCTAACTTTGACCACCATCCAGTACTTAGATTGCTTGTGGTTATATATGCCGTTATCATCTTTTATATTCAATAGTCACAACTTCGTGGTCTCATCCTTTTTTTGGTAAGCAAGATATAATTTTATCAAGTGAAAAAAGGGTTTTAACCAAGCACATCAGATTGTGTTCTCATCATGATTGACATTTTGCTATTATTCCTCTGGATTTATGAATGCTAGCTTTACCTGCAATGATACTACTTCAGTTTGCGGCTTTTAAATAAAGAAAATTTGGTAGTCACTTCCCATCAGAGTTTTTATTTTATTTTAGTTTTTTTTTTCTGCACCACGTGCCTGGAATTATCATATCAAAATTCTCTACTTGGATTTCTTGGTTGAGCTATGAACAGAATAAAGAACTACTTATAAAAAAATAAAGAATAATGTTTATTATGCCCTGTAGAGATCTACTTTGAAAATGTATACCATTTTAATGCCGGTGATATTTGGTGACACTACTACACCCCCCCACAATAACATTAGCATGGTGCTTGCAGAAGTGCAAACTTCATGCATTCTTGATGCCTGGTTGGCTATTTCACTTGAATTGTATTAGACGTCTTGATTACTTTTTACGGGTTGATGTTGGATAGTATTAAAGGTAGATTCGGTGCAAGAAGTTGTGCATTATATTGAAACTTCAGAGTTTTTTACCGTTTTCAGGTTTGCACTGGCATTTTATGGCAGTTCATCTCGTCCTCAGTTGGTTGCTCTTATTGCTCAAGTAATGTGTTAATACTTTCAAAACAGTCTGTATATTGATACACGTTATTGTCTATTATCTATTGAATGAAAAATAAATTATGCATAAGCTATGAAATGAACAATTATATATCTAATTGAGTTACTAATTTTTGTTTAAAGTTGGTAGAATCTTTTGGTTTTCCTAACACACGCCTTGTTGGTTTCCCAATCATGCCTTTCAAATTTTGTAATCAATAGATTCATAAAAATTGAATTTTAAAGGACATTTAAGAGATTATAGTTATGACTCTTGATGGCCATGATAATTTGGGCACTGTATATAAAGAGCTCTTGGTCCCTCTCTCCACTAGAACAAAGTTCGTCAATTTTCCCATCATTAACTTAAAAACAAAAGAGATTGGGAGGAGCGTGGATTAATGTGCTTAAATAAATTTTGGAGATCAAGGTGCTATTATTGACTCTCTGTATGGAACTAACTTAGTTATATATATTATCTTTTAGTTAATAAATTTAGTAATTCTTGCGCATCACCCATGTATGAGACTAGTCTTTTCCTAAATTCAGTAACATTACACTTGATACACTGAAGTCTGTCTCATCGTTAAGGGGTGGCCCTTAGGGTGATAATGGAACCCTTGATTGTGATCAACAGAACCAATAATGATAGTCACATCTGCAAGCATAGCCTCAATTGCCTTCTTCCTTCATGTCCTCTCTTTGTCTCTCTCTCTTCAAAACCTGGACCAAAATTAATTGAATTGAGGTTTACTACGGGCTTTAAGGGGAGTTCATTACATAATTTGTAGTGTTTGGTGTTATATATTCTCCCACCTGCCGGCCGCGCGGGGGTGGGGGGATAGGACCTGGTGGGTTTAGGGCTTAGTTTGATGCTTTTTCTTTCCATTTTGATTAGATGGTTTTCTTGTCTACATCTTGTGTACTTGGGTAGGCCATTTTGTTTTTAATAATTTTTTATTACTTATTACAAAAAACTTTGCAGTTCAGAATTTTTCGTATTTCATCAATATCAAAACATGTATACTCAGCAGTTATTGAACATTAATAGATTCATAATATGGTTCTTCAATGGTGAAGGTTTGGATATAAGAAGAATTATAACCCAAAAATATTTGAGGGTAAGTTATCAAAGTTTCTAAAAAGTTCAATTTTAAAGCGCGAGAAGAGAGTAGTAGAAGAAAACTGACATCTGATACTCAAAACCAGCTTCTTAGCAAGTTGCAAGTTGCAAGGTTTCAAAACTTATAATATAATGTCATCAGTTATCTAAGATCTTGGAACAATGACCGCCGATTACTTAACAATGCTATTTGGAGTCCACGATTTATTTAAACTACTCCAGAACATGTCTGGACTCTTCAAACCACAATCAACCTACATAACAAGACTTTATTGGTTTAATCTCTTCTCTCTGAGAATTCTCAGGATGAGATTATCAGCCATGGTGGTCAGATTGAGCCACCAGGAATGCACATGATACATCTTCCTTACTCTGAAGACATCAGGCATGTTGAAGAGGTGAGAGAAATAGTTAAGTTGATTAGAGTAGGTTTCTGGTAAACTTATCAACAACAAATATGTGATATTTTGCAGGTTTATTCATATTCAAATGGGGCAACACCTAAAGCAACTGATGATCAAGTTATGAAGGCTGCTGCCTTAATGAAACGGATCGATTTTAAGGATTTTTCAGTATGCCAATTTTCTAACCCTGGTATGTTGCCTATTACATGGTAGTTCTGTAACTTAAAACAGCGAAGGTTTTTAATCAAGGTGTAATTTTCTTCCAATGGCTGTTTATCATTCATCTCTTTTCGGCCATGTTTTAAAGTGAATGTCACTTTAAAGGAAATTTTTTTTGGTGGCATGAGCAACAATATACTATAACTTATTCTGTTGTTTTATAATTATTAAGGACATTTCTGAAGTTGTGGAACAATGTACTTGAAGGGTCTCGCTTTTTAGGAATGGTTGATACTTATTAAATATGTTGTTAAAAAAGGCTCATCCTCTGATCCATAGAATTTGACAATCACAATAGTCATGTGGAAAGAGAATTAAGTATATTTATGTCATGTAGAAATTGTGAAGTTTTAAGTTTCGCTGTTAAGTTTACCAGGTGATGCCAGAGAATTAAAAAATGATTAGCAAGAGTTGGTCTCACTGAGGAGTCTGTTATTATAAAAAAAGCCTCTAAACATCTGTCATTGTGAAGATATTTTAGTTCATCATTTTTATTGTGTTTATATTGGAAGAAAAGTTATAGTTTATTTCCAACTGTTAGAAACCATTAAGCTGCAATCAGTACATCGGTTTAGTGGGTTTAGCAAATTAATGAGCTATAATAATCAACATATATCGAGCAATGTTTACTTCGGTGAGTGGAACATGAAGCTGATTATGATGCCTATTTCCATCTCTAGAGTTTTTTGGGATTACATGGTGTGTTACAAAGTAATTTCTTGCAGCCTTGCAGAGGCACTATGCAGTACTGCAAGCTCTGGCTTTGGAGGAGCTTGACATACCAGAAACAAACGATGAAACCCTCCCTGATGAAGAAGGCATGTCTAGGTTAGGACTGATACCTTCTTACTGTCCTTTTCCCTATACTATTGCGTCTCAGCCAAATGAAAGAACAAAAGGAGAAAAATCTGCCGGTCTCACTTCCGTATTTCTCCTGTATCTTGACATGAGCTTGTTAATGCTGTTAACTTGAAGTTGTTACTTATAAAAAGGAAAAAAAAAAAAAAAAAAAAGAACCTTGAAATTGTTTTTGCATGCACGGGCTGCAGGCCAAGAGTGGTAAGTGCATTGGAAGAATTCAAACTTTCTGTGTATGGGGACAACGATGATGTGGAAAGTGAACTTGTGGATAATGGAAAAGCAAGTGAGACCTCCAAAAAACGAAAAGCAATTGCTGAAAATGCAGTTAAGGAGTGTGCAAACTTTGATTGGGATGACCTTGCAGACAGTGGGAAGGTGAGATTACAAGTTTTTTTGTTGTCTTGCTTTGATCCTAGTGCTTTTTCCTGGGCCAAAAAAGAAAAAACATCCTACTCTTAGGTGCAAAGTTGGTGGAATTGAGATTAGTATAGGGTCTGTCTAACCTTAATTTGCAGGGTACTTCTGCTTTCCTTCTAGACATTCTATTGATTAATAGGAAAAAAGAAAACATAAGAAAAATATCTTGACTTAAGTTATAACTTGATGATTGGGGGTGTTTTTGTTACAATCAGCTGAAGGATTTGACAGTGGTGGAGTTGAAATTCTACTTGACAGCACACAAGCTTCCTGTTGGTGGAAAGAAGGAAGCTTTGATCAGCAGGATATTAACACACATGGGAAAGTGAGGAACTTGGGCATCAAAATACATCCTTTGCAAAGTGTCTAAAGCTATGACAAAAGACATACCGGAGCATTGTTTTTTTCCTTTTTAATGATTATGTTGTACTTGATCAGTTTGTGCATGTAGTAGGCTCTTGTTTGAAGATAGTTTTTGTTGTACTTTTGTTTCACACACACAATAGTATTTTAGTTCCTATGTTTCTTCGTGGGGGACCGATTGCTCCCTTGAGCTTTTGAAACCGATCCAAGACCAATAGGTTCTGTTTCTAACGGGACATTTGCTTGGTATCACTTTCGCTACATCAACAAACAGTATTGTCCATTTGTCACGTGTTATTTATCAGGTCAGGTACCAAAAAAAAAAAAAAAAGAAAAAAAAAAGAAAAAAGAAAAACCCAAAGAAGCATAATGCTGACTCAGCCTTCAAATCCATGTGGCATGGTTACAAACTTATATGTTCGTGAAAAGTGGAAAAAATTTAGAAGTAACAGAATAATAGATTTAAGTAATTTTAATTATTTTCTTTAAAATGGGTGCTGAAGTATCATTTAAATGCTAGGTGTTGAGCTCTAATTGGTTGTCACGTGGAAACAATCCATGTGGCAACCTGCCATTAGTCAATTAAAGTGGTGTAATTGGCCTTTTGTATTTTGTAGTGTTTCATCATCAAAGTCCGTGTAGCACAAAATGTTTCAAATCCTAAGTTCCTAACACTCAAAAACTTTCTTAAACACGAAGAAAAATAAGTGTAATTAACATTAGTCCTTACCCAAAAAAAAAAGAATTTCCTTGAAGAAAGATATATCTCTTTTTTCTTTCCCCTATGCATATAGGATATAGAGATGTAACATTAAATTTAATCAGATGATCGTTTGAAATGCCCATTTTTTTTCTTTTTTCATTTAAAGACTAGCTCAGCAGTATCTGAGACAACTTCCAAAGCTCTAGTTTACCCGCATATTTTGTGCATTCTTTTTTTTTTTAAATGAATAAATTTAAAATTTACATAAAAAAATATTTTTAATGGTAAGGTCCCGTTTGAATTAAGAGATAAGTTGAATAAAATATTGTTAGAATATTATTTTTTAATATTATTATTGTTAGATTTGAAAAAGTTGAATTATTTATTATATTTTGTGTGAGAATTTGAAAAAGTTATAATGATAAGATGAGATGAGTTTCTAATCCAAATCGGGGCTAAGACTGCGTTTGGATGTTAAGCTGAGTTGAGTTCTTTATGAATAGTAGTGAGTTGAGTAGTGAAGAGAGTTATGTGGAGTCTATCTAAACTGAGTTTAAAGTGTATTTGGATGTTAAGATGAATTTAGTACTTTTATGGGAAATTAAAAAAGGTTGTGGGTCTCACGTATAAAAATATTTTAAGTTGAAAAGGGTTGTGGGTTCCACGTGTAAGAAGGTTTTGAGTTGGGATGAGTTTAGTAATTGGAGAGTTAAGTGTTTAAATGTTAAATTCAACTTAAAATTTGATTGAATTCAGCTGAGTTTAGAAATAAAATCGGAACTAAATCTAACTTTTTTTTAAAAGAAGTGTGCAAAATTTACCTATCCTAAAATTCCATCGAGCGTTACTCTAATTGATTTACCCAGACATAGCTAGCTAGTTAGTATGAGCTTGCAGATTTTTTTAACGTATCATATAATATAATTAAAAAGCTCAAAACAAAAAAACGATTAATGCGGTTAACTTTCTCCGTTAAAAAGAAGAAAAAAAGGGTCCTGTTTTCCAAGTTATTGGTTGCAAAGTGATTAGCAAGAAACGTCGAAGGGTCCACATTACGGATACGATAAACGATGGCTAACCAGACTCTAGCTAAGCCAACCATTAGGCAGCCATGCTAGCTGCTGCATGGTATTCATCATAATTGACTTTTGAGGATATGTATCTCTCTCCTACTCATGTTTTGCCATTTTGATATGGAAACATCGATGCTTATAACATTAATTGGTTGATCAATTTTATAAAAGTAAATTTAAAAATTTACGTGATTTGATATGATATATGATATATATATTTTTTATAATATTTTTTTTATAATCTAACGCATCATATTCAATCATATCTAATTTATGAATTTACTATAATAAAAGAGAAATCAAGCAATTCTCTAAAATCAAAGCTGTGGGTTGTTATGTTATATAATATAATGGTCTGCTTCTGCTTCTGCTTCTAATTAAGTAGACTAGTTAACCGAACTGTCGTCCACTTGACCTAACGTACAATTATTGATCAAGTCCTCTCCCACAAGCATCCTTTACAGCTTTTATGAATTTTGGCCATTCGTAATCTAATCACGATGCCTGTTTAGTGCTTTATATCATATTTGTCATCTTAATTTCAAATTGGTGGGTGCGCTGGCACTTCTCTTTCAGGCATCTCTGTACCTTTGCTACCTTTTTTCATTTTCACATACTTTCAAGTAATTTCAACACCCCCCACCCCCGTCTGTCTGTCTGTCTGTCTGTCTGTCTCAATCTCTCTCAGTTCAAGCATGCAGTTCAATTCCTAACTGTTGTAATATTTTACACATGCAGATATATTGCAATTAACGTACGGCTGAGATTCGAAACGATCGAGGTCGGACGTTGATTATATAGATAAAGATGGAGTAATAGTACTTAACGGTATATATGGATGATGATGATGATGATGTTAACTGTGGAACAACCAATTTGGAGATTGTGAGCTTATCAATTAAGTTTCCTACGATTCCGTTCTTATCTAATATTATATATGATCACTGCCTTTTTCCCATGCATCCTGTTGTTGATAACTTAAGTACATTCCTTAATCATAAGACAACAATCTCAGACCAGATGATACAATTGACAAGTGGGGCCTACCCACTTTGCAGATCATAATATATATATATATATATATATATATATATATGTATGTATCCTTCATGTATAATTAATACAGGTTTTTCTTTTTATTTTTTCCCCGTTTTCTTTTTAGAAGATCAGTAATTTGGCTCCAAGAAAAGGTGAAAAATTGGAGAGTTGAACCAACATTAATTAATATTCTGTCTCATGAATTAATGTAGTATATATATACTGCAATATATATATATATATAGTTAAAGATAAATAGTTATTTTAATTAGTTCCTGCTGATCATGATCACAAGATATATACACAGATTTTAATTAACTTGATCCCAAAAAACCTCAAAATTTGCAGTCATTTTCCTACATTTAATTTAATTATTTAAAAACAGATTATCATCATCATATCAGTACTATAGGAAGTCAGCTTAAATATAATTGCATGGATGGCTACTTTAACTCCGTAAGATCTATAAAGCAACTATATATATATATGATATGGTTTAATTATTTGTACTTGACATATAATATATAGCTTATCCATATGGTATCTTCTATATATATATATATATATATATATATTATGCATATATCATGTTAATCTTCAAAAATATTGCTTTAATTTACACCTTTATGTCACATTTAACGGAAATAGCCATGTACCAATATTATCATGACTTTTCTATTAATCAAGACTTTGAATATATTGCAACTTTCATGTGTGATTAAAGCTATCTATGTGGGTACTGCTCATAACCATCCAAATTAAATTAATAATGATGTGACACATGCACATGTAATTTTAAGCAAATTTTTTTTTTGTTAAGACCTGTTATATATAAATCCATATATATATGCTAGTCATGTCATGGAAGTACCTAATTATATTATTATTATATATATCCTCTTAAGTTATTTGAAGCTTTATTAATTTGTCACTTTCTAAATCTAGAGACCCAGATGGATTTTTCAAAAATAGCTGAATATCGTACTATATATCTGGCTGGAAACAAATTCTCCGAGTTGGCATAATGCGCGCGGTTCCTATACATGACAGATAACTGATAGATGAGTCGTGAGTGCGCAAGCACTGTATAATCATTAAAAAAAAAATGAATAAATACGGGATCCACATAAAAAAAAAAATCTTTAACAGAACATTCTACTCTTTTTCAAAACGACTGTATAGTATTTACGCACTCCACGACTGCATGTAGTATTAAACAAATAATATTTCTTATTATAGCTTTTAATAATACAAATGCCAATTGATCGGATATCGAATTTTGTTCCAATTTTAATTATCTTAATTTAGAAAAAAGTCTATGTAGAAAAAGGTTGAACCATAATGAAAAAGTCGATTTTTTCGCATGACAAATAATTTAGTCACAAAAAATTTTTACAAAAATAAATTTATAAACTAACATGACTTGATGTGATACGTTAAATTGTAAAATTACTTTTATTAATTGTAAAGTAGATCTAACGTATGATCATATGAAGTCACGTCAGTTTATAAGTTTATTTTTATAGAATCTCTTTATAGTTGTAACACTTCTATTTTCATAAATATGATAGGTATGTCCTGATTTTTTTAAAAGCGACTGCATAACATTTACGCATTTCAAAACTGTACAAATGAACCCTTTTCTATTTATAGTAAAGAGTTAGATCGTTTACTGTTTTGTCTTGATATATATATATATATATATATATATATTGTGGTTAGACTAATATTAGATATAATTTTGTGTGTGTAAACCTTGCGTATTTATTTTGAAAAAAATATAATCTATTATTTAAAAAATAATTTTTCATATGAATTTTAAATTTATCAATTTTTTTTCAAAGAAAATATATAAAACTTATTCATTTTAAAACTGTTAATTTGGTTTCTACCGTTATCATTATTTATATGTTCATATTATGCACATTCCTATTTGATTAAAGTTGTGCTAATTATATATAGATGAGCCAGCTATTCCTTGGAAAATGATGCAGCTAGCCTATACTTCACTTTTCGTTGTGGGGATTAATGCCGCAGTACCAGCTATATTAGCTAGGCCTGAAAGTCTTTCTCGTTAAAAGCACTTGACATTTCTTTTTTCCTTTTTTTATTTCTAACATCCATACGAAAAGAAGTTAATTTTTTAATTGTGGATCTTATTATTTTTTTAAAACAACTGCACGGTATTTACATATTCCACGATTGTATGTAGCATTGCTGATATATAAAACATCCTTTAACTGTGGAACATCATGTACATTAAGCTAGCTAGCAAGCACCAGGCTGTACTAGCCATATTTTCACGATCGATCAAGACCATGATATGTATCAATAACAGTACTAACACACACATGATATATATATATATATATATATATATATTATCATATGGGAAAATGTTATAATTAATTAATTTATCATATATATATATATATATATAATCTCTTGGCCAGATCGACTGTTGCATGTAATTTATATATTGCACCAATTTATTCGTTAATTTACAGCTTGTAGATCGATCGATGATTTATGGGCGATAGTGCATGTCCCGATCGTGGCTTATAATTGGTACGTAGATAGCTATATAGCCAGTCATGACATGAACTTGTTATAATTGAGAAGAGGTCGATATCATGATATTGATCAAGACTTTTATGAGCCCATTAATTAATTAAGTAGTGGAATATCGATGCTCCTCATGAAATTTAGTCAAAAAGCAAATCTCATATATATATAATGCTCTTTCGATCGAATAATTACCTCATGAATTCCTGATCATAATAATACACTCGATCGATCGTAACGCACTCGACCACACGTACACCTCATGCATGCATGCATGTATATATATATATATATATAATTAAAGTTGATCTGCAGGCCAACTAGCTACGGCCTTCTGATCAGAATATATATACTTATATATAATATAATATATAATTCCTGATCTCCAAGCTGATCTTCATGGTTCATGCATGCTAAAACCATGCAGTACTACTTAAAAACAAAAGAAGCAAAAGAAAAAGGTAGCTCTTGAAATAACATGACTCAAAAAGCTGACTACGTACCAAAACAAGATTAAGACGTTTCTTATGATCAGTAGTGCATCGTGCATGGAGTATTAATTTTTCTATATATTCACGGTCCCATTAATTTAATCCATCTCTCTCTCTCTCTATCTCTCTCTATATATATAGTTGAAACGTCCCATTAAACCTTGACTTATATATACAGAAAACCGACAGCCAAAAAGCTCGATCGATCAATAACGAGAGATTATATATGAATTAGAATCATCTCAAATAAATAAAAAGCTGGTCATGATACATGTTGCTGTTCGAGTGGAGACTTTTCCATGCATGACACCACAATGAAAAGCGCCGCATGCAGTAGACCTCATGGATATTTCCCTAAGGCTAATATAATTTCAGCATATAATTTCGGTTGGCCTCTCTGATCAATCGCTGTTGAAACATATATTGTGATCTATATGCATATCTGCGTTTAGGAGAATAAATCAACGGTTTTTGTCCATGAATTTGCTAGCTAGCTACTTATAATTAATAAGGGCAATATAATTTGAAACATTTTTATTCAAGAAGCATGCGTTAGATTTATTATAAAGAGATCTTATAAAATAAATTAAACTTACAAATTGATGTGAATTAATTTGTAAAACTTCTTTTTATTTTTAACTAGATCTAATAAATATATACATATATATATATATATATATATCATGTTGAGCCATGTCAATTTATAATATTTATTTAAATTGTAAGATCTCTATATAGACCAAACACTTCTCTTTTTATTTATTTTTTTATTTTATCACTAGCTATATTTAGTTATATATTACACACACGATGAGTACTGATCAGGTTTTCCATGAAAAAATAATACTACATTAATTTAATATTATAAGTGCCTGTATATATAGCACTGCATGCCAACATTTTCTTCAAATTAATTAATTAACCAAGTTCAAAGTTCGGGACCAATTAGCTTATAACTTGAGCTGATCAGGAAAGAAGAAAATTAATAATCAAGATATAAAAAATTATCATTTGATTTTCTATCTTTCTTTATTCAAGCAACTATCGAATGTTTGGATTATATTCAGGTATCGAGCACTTCTTCGCAATTTAGTGTTTGGCAGATGGGCTGGCTTCAATTCAACGATCGATCGAGCTGGCCGGCTTCATGGCCTACCAATAATTAAGAAGGTTGCTTTGATCATATATATATACGACGATGTAATATTACTGCATATGTACGTACGTAACAGTACTAGTTGTACTTATAATTATATATGCATGCACTGTTCGTACGTAATGGATCCCATGGCTTCAGCTAGTTTACCATATATCCAATACTAAAAAATTAGTTACGTAAAAGCTGGAAGATCAAATTATTAATCCGTCCCCAAACAGAATATACATAGATTTAATTATTGGCTAGCTTCATGAACATGCCATCTTCCATGTCATAAACTTTCTATATATAGTAGCTAGTTTATGCTTAATCAAGGCATACCACCGATCTCTCTCCCTCTCTGATCTGATCTCTCTCTCAACTTCATTCAATCATAATCCCGTACAAAATGCCGATCTCCTCTCGTTCAAAACTAGGAAATAATTCATGGGTAGTCTCAGTACTATCTGTGTTGGTAACCACTGAAATCTTGTTGTTTGTTGGATTGGCAGCTGGATCTCTGCCAGCAACAACTGCACCAATATCATCGTCCCATTTCTCCAAATTCTCTTCTGGAGACAACATTTTCTCAGCTTATTGCAAGCGCGCCCCCCACAAAGCAGCTTGTGAATCCATGCTGTCATCGGTGCTAACTACAACAAGTACTACTACTGCGCCCCCACAAACCCTAGCAGATCTGTTTGACCACTCGGTCAAGTACAGCATGGGCCAGGCTCACTCGGCTCGAGCCCTTGCTTACAACCTTAGCCTTTCCTACCCAGGCAACCTAATTAGCGGCGGCATGAATGACTGCCTTGAGTTGCTCGAGGACAGTCTAGACCAGCTCTCCAATGTTGTCAACCGCGAGAATACGCCTAGCACCAGCATCGATGATGATGTCCGGACATGGCTTAGTGCTGCTCTTACTAATCAGGCAGCATGTCTCGAAAGCCTTGAGAATTATCGATTTAAGGTAGGGAAAGGCGTGATGGATGCTAAGGCTCAAAATCTGAGCCATTTCATTAGCAACTCCCTAAACCTTTACATGTCTACCAAGCCAAAGGAGGAGGCAAAAAAGTCGAGCACAAGATCAAGTACTGGTGGCAGGAGAAAAATGTTGTCGGAGGATTTTCCTACATGGGTGTCGGCGGCAGAACGGAAGCTTTTGCAAGCTTCGATAGGAGAGATAGAAGCAAATGCAGTGGTGGCAAAGGATGGGAGTGGGACGCACGGGAGCATAGGAGAGGCACTTGAGCTGGTGGCATCATTGGCGGATGGGGGTAGGACTGTAATTCACGTAAAAGCAGGGACTTATCGGGAAAATCTAAACATTCCCACTAAGCAACATAATGTCATGTTGGTTGGGGATGGAAAGGGCCTAACGGTCATTGTTGGTGATAAGAATTCTGATGATGGCTGGACCACTTTCCGGACTGCCACCGTTGGTACGTACGTACATATTATAAGGGAACTCACTACACGTACAATTTTTGTTTTTTATAATAATAATAATAATAATATTATTATTATTATTATTATTATTAGTCCATGCACCAATAAACTTAATTTCAAATCGGTTTTTATTACCACTTTAAGATAATTTTGGCAAAAAACAAATCGGCATTAGCTCATTTATTTATTTATTTTTGTTTTTCTAACACCTAGCCGCGCCTTCTAGCTTCATCTTCGAGCATTGGCAATGTCTCATGCATCTTTATATTTATATAATATATCTCTAAATTAGTATATATCGAATTATGCATTCTTAAAATTTTATATAATTATGAATAATATTTCTTTAAATTTGAAGAAATACTATATATTCACTCTCCAAACATTATAATCTAGATATTGTAAATCGAGACATGGTACTTCTAATTTAAGTTGTTTTTGTTTGAGATCAGTACTAGCTAGATACAAATTTAAAATATATATAAATACACGTTAAAAAAATTAAGCTAATTTTTTTCAAAAAATTAGGAAACAATATTAATATGATATCTAAAAAAAATAAAAAGAAACGTTATTAATTGTGATAGTCCAATTAATTAATTATTGTAATTAAATAATTAATATGATATCTATAAGAAAATTGTTTATTTGTAATTAATTATTTTCAACGAAAATGATTATTTCTTATTAAAATGAGTCTGTTTTTATTACAAATAATCGTTATCGTCACAAATAATCCGTCACGAGCTAGCTAGCTAGCGCTCAAATTAAAATTGTGGGTGGATGGGCAGGCCATCGATGTATCGATGATCTCTAGCTTCACGTAGCCACACGTTGATTAAAAACACACCATAACCAGCTCATGATATTGTTCCCTACTTTCCTTTAGATGATGAAAGCGACCCTGGAAATAGGCATGATTATGCCCCATCATCTTGATCATGAGATCAGAAGTAGAAGATAAGCCCAACTCTTAAGAAATATTTTTGGTAGTTAGATATATATATATATATATATATATATATATATATATATATAGGGATCAGATCAAATATATTGGGATCACAATTTCATGTACTTAATTTGGTGGTTATGTGTTTCTAAATAGTCATTCAAATTAAATTAATCATGTGTGGCTGACCATATATAATTTTGATATACATTAATATATATAATATGGATGCATGTCTCTTTCAGCCGCCATGGGAGATGGATTTATAGCTCGAGACATTACATTTGTGAACACTGCGGGCCCGGCAAAACACCAAGCTGTTGCCCTTCGTGTTGGTTCCGACAAGTCGGTGATTTTCCGATGCTCCATCCTCGGTTACCAAGACACCCTCTACACTCTCTCCAAACGCCAGTTTTATAGAGAAACCGACATCTATGGTACAGTGGATTTCATATTCGGCAACTCCGTGGCCGTCTTCCAAAACTGTGGTATATACGTGAGGAAGCCTCTGTCAGGGCAGGACAACTTCATCACAGCGCAAGGTCGGAGCAGCCCAGATGAAAACACCGGCATTTCGATCCATAACTGTAAGATAGAAGCAGCATCCGACCTCGCTCCTGTGCAGTCGAAGTTTGCTACGTATCTTGGAAGGCCATGGAAGCAGTATTCGAGGACGGTAATCATGCAGTCGTCTCTGGGTGGGTTAATTCACCAAGCAGGATGGTCGCCATGGTCGGGATCTTTCGCCTTGAAAACGCTGTATTATGGGGAATACATGAACTCAGGGCCTGGTGCCTCCACTTCTGGTAGGGTTAAGTGGCCTGGCTATCATTCTTCTCTCACGTCTGCTGAAGCTCAGACTTTTACCGTCGCCGGTTTTATCGCCGGAAATCTTTGGTTGCCCTCCACCGGGGTGTCTTTTGATTCAGGACTTCTTGGATAAACCATGCATGTCCTTGATTTCAGGCCTAGCTAGCCACCTTTCAAGTGTTCATATTCAAAGGCCAAGTGTATGTTGCTAGCCGGAAAACATGATCCGGTCCCTAGCTATATTTGCCAATATCTCTTTAATTACAAATAACTTGTTAATTAGTTTGCATTTTCTTTCTTTTTCTAAGCAACTTAGAAAAATCAGGCATAAAAAGAAGTTGGTACTGTATGCATGTATATATACATATCGATCGTGTTTGTATGGAAGGATTTCAGAATCAATTAGTAAAGTCTGATCACAATAATAATGTTGTGTCCGTAAGTACTGTATTTCCTTTGGGTTTTAATTTTCTTTATAAATTTTCCTTGAAGTCAAAAGTTGTTATTAAATTCAAATACAGCATATGTGCTGGTTCCCACTGTATGTGCAATCAGGTCATCATCAAGGCCTACGGCGGTTGCCGCATGAAAGTCACCCAACATCTCGTCGATATCATCAATGTAACCATCGTCACCTATATCATGATTTTCTTCGTCCTCGGATCCCAAGTTAATGGGGTCTTCCTCCCCATAAAATATCGAATCAGTATAGCTTGGATCTATACCCGTCATAAAAAAATGTCGTTCGACCTCGTTTATAGGTAGGAAGTAATTATTACGACATCTACGGCATGGACATTTGACATTGTTCTTTACCAGGCATGAGCTAGAGCCATTGTGAGAAACTACCTAACCCCTTCACCATATTCCCTTAACCTAAACCTATCAGCGATATGCATCCAACTTTTATCCATCTGAAAAGAATTTAAGGTGAGAAGTACGTTTATTATCATAGACATCGAATGGAACAAAATGTGATTGGAGTTAGTAGGTAGAACGATGTAACCGGAACATAATGTTAATACCTTAAGACCTTCATTATCTTAATTGAAGGTATCACAAAATTGTTATTAAGCATCTCGAACAAGTACTGAATATGTTGCCATAAAAAATTCATACATTTGGGAAAGAAAGAAATCCAAATATTTTTTTCATTACTCATTTTGGTCCTACCACCACTTAAAACTCTACAGTGATGTTCATTCTCAATGTGTATAATTAGTTGGGCAAATTTTAAGAAATGACTTTGCTGAATTTTTCCTTCCTTCGAAGTTGTTTGATCGTAGTTGTTAGGTACCGTAGATGCAAGTCCTTTCTCTAATTAGTAATGTAGTCATGCATTGGTGTTTAGTCAGGCTGTGATCTCTATGTGATTAGGACTAATTAATTCCATTTCGATTTTTCCCTAAAAGTTATATATGTACATAGTTATAAGATATGTACATAGTTAATTGCTAATCGCTTTGTTAACTAAAGTGGGATATGATAGATGTATAATGTTTTGACTTATTTCAATCCACATTTAGAATATGGACAGTCGACATGGAAATTTCTGCAATATAGATGAAGGTTAGTCCTGCTGAGTAGATGCAACCAGCAATTCGTCTAGAAGTACCCACTACAACAGAGAGGGTCTTTTGGGATGAAAATTTTCGTCCCAAAAGACCCCAATTTCGTCCTGAAAAAATTTTTGGGACGAAAAAAATTCGTCCCAAAGTCGTTCCAATATCACTGTGCCAAAAGGTATTTTGGGACGAAAATCACCATTTCGTCCCAAAAAATTTCTTTTGGGATGAAATTGAAGGAAACCGTTCGAACGGAAATTTTTTTTTGTCACGGTTTAAATTCGTCCCAGAAAATAGTTCGAACGGAAAAAATTTTAAGTTCGAACAGTAGTGACGTGTTTGAACGATTTCGAAATATGTTCGAACAAACATGAATTCGTTTGAACGTTATGAATTGTCTTTGTGTTTGAACGTTAAATGGTCAGGTCGAACGGTATATGGGTTCGAACGGTATAGGCTATGTTCGAACACGACTGAAATTATTTACGTTCGAACGTTGTGTGATCGTTCAAACTCTACGAACATAAATTTCGTTCGAACATTATGTTTACGTTCGAACGCTATTGTCGTTACATAGAGTTCGAATGTTTTATGTTCGTTCAAACGAAATCTCTTTAATTTAAATCAATAATAGAAAACCAAATAGACATTCACACTATTTGAAAAAATATATTAGAAACTGTTTAACACTCACAAAAGTGTTATAATAAGCGCAGACTAAATAAATAACAGTCGAGACAGGCATTGTTCGTACATAAATAGATAATCCCAAAATCCATCAGTTGCTTGGAGGCCTGTACTGTTGCATAAGCTGCTGCATTTGGAGTTGCATCTGTCTTCTGAACTCTTCTTGTTGTTCTTCATGTTGTTTGAGGCGCATCTCCATATCTGTTTGTTTTGCCAATTGAACCTCTAACTTATGCTGTCTTGCAGTCAATTCTTCGATTCTGGAATTCGCATTCTCTAGCGCTATAGAAGTCATAGATGCATTCCCAGAAGAAGAGGAAGAGGGACCAGGCTTTACACAACTACCCAAACCCCTCAAATATCCTGAACGTTGACCCAGGACTTGTGTAAAAATCTCAATATCACTTATTGAGGAATTTTGATCTGACGCAGATTCAGCACGTAGGGCAATCATTTTATCCTAGCCATCTATAAGATAAAGAATTAATATCGTCATAAATATTCTAATGTATTTAATTAAAACAGGTTATAAAACTTACATAATTTTCACGGGCATTAGGATGAGTCCACTCTCCATTACGATCAGTGTGCGATGCAGCATATAATTTTGTCAAATTATAATTAGTATCTGAATCTTGCTACAATAAATGTGTTAAGATATAAAGTCATTATGATTCATCCAAATAATTAACTATATCCAATACAAAAAATAGCATGCAATACCAATTTCTTAGAAAGGCGATGGAAAGATCTTGAGCCTGCATGATGATTAATCTTCAATTTTGATCTATTTGTTTTGTTTATAGAACTTCGCTCCTGCAAAGAAATTGAAAATATTATGAAGCGAAATGACAGATAGGACAAGTAAAATAATTAAATTTCATTATACCTGATATGATGGATCCTCAAACATGTCACAAAGTTTTTCCCACTCAGAAGGTCGGACATCCTGGAAAGGATGTTGGCGTGCATCTTCCTTCTTCTCAAACTTATTATAATGCTCATGACATCTCGCCTTATATTTGCGGAATGCATTACCCATAAGCTCTTCCACAGTCTTACGCTCCTCTCTCCGACCAAAATTTAATTCGAAATCATCCTTAAAAAAATAGTCACAAACACATTATCATTTATAATATTCTAAATTTAAGTAAAATATAGAAATTTATTCTACTAAATCAATGTTTTAGTAGTTACCAAACAACGCTTCTTGATAAGCTCTTTAACATCTTGGGGGACTTTCTTCCATGAAGTCGTTGCCAAAGGTGTGTAAGTTCGTGTAAGAGCACCCACATGCGATGCAAGCCAAGCTGCTGGTTGTCCTTCACCCCCAGTATGTTCGTCAGGAATGTTAACCTTGATCTTACCCACCTTCCGATATTTTTCCAACGTCACCCCTCTAGTGGTGCCTCGACCTTGACGAGATTGTACTGTAGATTCTATAAAATATAACATTGTAATCAATTTCATTTATATCTCTATTATAGGACCTTAATTAATAACTTTTATGAGTATTAGATTTTTACCTTGTTCTGTAGAATCAATCTCTAATGGTGAGTCCGAAGGAGAGTTAGGAACAGGTGGAGATGGGTTGCGAACTTCCTTCCTCTTTGGCGGCATAATTTCAAACTACTGATACATTCAATAAGTAAAATATTTGTCATCAAGTGTAATGTTAACACATAATTGGTCAATCAGAATTTGTATCAGTTTCATTTGACAATTCACTCTCATCATCTGTAGATACTTCAGATGATTCAACATTTTCCTCAACTGTCGCATCAACAATTTCAGCCTCAATATCTTCTCTATTTAATGGAATAATCTCATACTGGCTCAAATCCACAAACAAATTTAAGGCGAGTTGACTCTCTTGGTATGCTTCTTGAGTAGAAGAGTCATCTTCTTCTTCATCTTGTCCTTCCGCCTGAGGGATAACATCATATATATTTCTTGGAGAATATTTTTGAACTACTCGCCATTGATTTCCTAACTTCGGGTCATCTAAGTAGAATACTTGAGATGCTTGAGAAGCCAAAATAAAAGGATCATCTTCATAACATTTTTTTGATGTATTAACACTCAAAAAATATTCATCATCACGGACTCCAGTATGAGGATTGCTTAAATCCCACCAATCACACTTAAACAGATACACCGCAAGCTCTCCCAAATATTTCATTCCAATTATATCGACAATAACCCCATAGAAATCAATATTTTCTTCATCATGACTTCCTTCGACTAGGACACCACTATTTTGGGTTTTCCTATAACAATCTCGATCCAGTGTGTGATACCTACTTCTCCGAGAAATACATGCAGAATATCGAGCAGCGCGTCTCGATGGGCCACGCGCCAATGCATAGAGTTCATCAGATATATTATTTGGATTATTCGCTTGCATTTGTACAACTTACATATTGAGTAAAACATATACTATATCAAAGTTGAAATTAATATTTTTTCATTTGTTATTGAGTAACGCATATGTAATTTCATTACCCGTTCTTCAAACCATCTCGGGAACTCCTCTTCATGTTTCTGATTTATATCATTTACTCCTAGTTCCTTGAGCACGTTAACATGATCACTGAAATTGATGATTACCACAAATATTTTATATTTTGTATTTTTTTAAAAGTAATGAGGCAATTTAAATTAAGATTAAGTTATAACTTACTTCAAGTAGTTCTCTATCTCAGGGCAATTGTTCAGCACATACCATTGAGCTTTCTCGAACTCTCTTCCACACAAGTCATAACCACGCACTGCACCAATTGGACGAACTTGTTGGGAAAATACAGAAAATATATTCCGTTGTCTTGCTCGGTCAACGTCAAAGTTTCTTTCTGGCCGATCAAACCGAGTGTCAACTCCGTGGAAATATTTGGAACAGAAGGTATGCCACTCATCGTCAATATATGCTTCTGCAATTGATCCTTCTGGACGGGCCTTGTTACCCACTGTACGTTTCAACTTTCCAAGAAATCGTTCAATGGGATACATCCATCTATATTGAACTGGTCCTGCAAGCCGAGCCTCACGTGGCAAATGAACGGCTAGGTGAACCATGACATCGAAGAATGACGGTGGATAAATACTTTCTAGCTTACACAATATTATGACAATTTCTCGTTCCATTCGATCCAAAGCTTCTACATTCAACGTCCTAGTACATAAGTCTTTAAAAAATGCACCCAACTCAATCAAAGCCACGCGCACATCTCTGGTCAAGTACCCACGGATACCAATAGGCAAGATACGCTGTAAGAAAATATGACAATCATGACTTTTTAATCCAGTTATTTTCCAATCATTTGTTCTCACACACCTTGTTAGATTCGAGGCATAACCGTCCGGTAATTTGATCTTCATTAGCCACTCACAAAATATAACCCTTTCATTCCTTGACAATGTATACCACCCAATCGACATGTAGACAGACGAACCATTTTCTTGCAATTGCATTTCCCGTCTTATTCCCAACCGCTTCAAATCCTTCCTTGAGTTTATTGTATCCTTTGTTTTTCCTTCAATTGACATCAATGTTCCCAATACGGATTCGCAAATATTTTTTTCAATATGCATAACATCAAGGCTATGTCGCAATTTTAACTTCGACCAGTACGAGAGTTCGAAAAATATACTCTTCTTTGTCCAATTTAACTCATTCGTAGCTCGCTTTCTCTTTCGTTGTTTTTTACCAAATTCATTACAACCAACATCTATAAATTGTGCAAGTACATCTTCGCCAGACAAATATGGTGGAGGTTGGCCCCATTCAACAGTTCCATCAAACATTCTAGAATTTCCACGCCATCTATAGTCACTAGGTAAAAATCGACGATGACCCATGAAACATAATTTCCTCCCGTACGTAAGCCATTCAGATTTGGTATATTTGTTACAAGTTGGACATGCCATTTTCCCCTTAGTACTCCAACCTGAAAAATTCCCATAAGCTGGAAAATCATTTATTGTCCACAACACCGCAGCATGCATCTTGAACGACTTGCCTGTTGACGAATCAAACGTGACAACCCCATTCTCCCACAAATCTTTCAATTCTGCAATCAATGGCTGTAAGTGTATGTCTATATCATTTCCCGGTGACCTCGGACCTGGGATGAGAAACTCATCATGAAATATGGATCTTTCATACACTTCCACGGTGGTAGATTATACGGCATAAGTACAACTGGCCAAGTACTATGACTAGTACTCATGTTCCCAAAAGGATTAAATCCATCTGTTTCCAACCCAAGTCTTACGTTACGCAGTTCTTCAGCAAACCATGGGTGTTCCTGATCAAATTCCTTCCACACCTGGGAGTCAGCAGGATGTGACAAAATATTATCGTTCCTTACTCTGTTTGATGAGTGCCATGTCATATCTACAGCCGTTGCGCATGACATAAATAATCGTTGTAATCTAGGTATCAATGGAAAGTGGCGTACGACCTTTTGCGGGACATTTGCCTTGTCTGATGTCCATCTTGACTCGTGGCATATAGGACACTCGTTCAACTGCTCATTCTCTAGCCAAAATAATATGCAGTCATTCTTACATGCATGTATTACGTTGTAATCAAATCCGAGTCCTCGTTTCAACTTTTTTGCTTCATAGAAGTTACAAGGTAAAGTATTGTCCTTCGGCAGTGCCTCTTTAAATAGCTCACGTAACATATTGACTGCCTTAATAGATAATCGACACATTGATTTTATGTGAAGCAATCTTACGGTAAACGACAACTTACTATGTCTTCTGCATCCTGGATATAGCTCACGCTGTGAATCATTCCACAAGCGTGCAAAAGTGTTATGGCCCCCATCATTTGAGCTTGATGTGTCAGTGTCACCTTCATCCATAAACATTCTCGCACCGATGTCACCTAACATTTTCTCCATATCCTCATCGTAATCATCTCCAACAATCTCTGGTTGTACATCTTCATCGATCTCTTCTTCCACATGCACAGCCTCAAATGAAGTTGGATATGGTTCGCCGTGTAAGACCCAATCAGTATAACCCTTATCAATACCTTTGACAAACAGATGCTCTCTTACCAAGTCTATCTTATGAGAACGCAAATTCCTGCATTCTCTGCATGGGCATCTGATATGCCCATCACTATCACATGTACTCAATGCAAACTCCAAGAATTTCTTAACACTTTCAGCATATACATTGTAATTCTGACCCAATCGATCGCTAACTCTCATCCAACTCTTATCCATGCCGACTATATTCATTACAAACAATATTGTAATGCATCAGCAAACAACCATGTATCATGTACCAATTAATGAGTATGCCACCTTTCACCGGGTAGTTGGTCCTATCCCGTTCGGGATTGTAAGATCATAGTCGCCAACCTATGATCTATTATCTGTCACGTCCAACAAAATTTCGGCAGCATCTCCCTATAGTTCTCCAAATATGCTCATTTGGTTGTGTGCACTGACGATTAACACGTCGTTGCACCATCACCGAAACTGCATATCCAAAGAACAATGGATGAATCTACCAAAATCATAATGTTGGACGAAAACAGATATAGTTCTATAGTTTGCGAGAATGATCTTACAATCCCAAACTGTCCACTCTGGACAATTCAAGAGTTATCAATCAAGCATTCATCCGGATTGATAACTCTCGAACGAGTCTAAGGTTTATTTTGATGAACAAACAATACAAAATATGCTAATATATGTCAAACAATAACAACATATTATTTATAGAACAATATTAGATTTATTCCAGATTTTAATTTAAATATTAGTTTTACCTGTTTATAATTAAGTATTTTAATTTAAAGATTTAGTAGTATTTTAATTTGAATATTAATTTTATTAATTTATAATTAAGTATTTAAGTATTATTAAATCTTAACTATTTCTATTTTAATTTAAAGATTTAGTAGTATTTTAATTTGAATATTAATTTTATTTATTTAGAATTAACTATTTAAATGGTAGTTGATCCTAATTATTTGTGATTTAGTAGTACATATAATTTACAACTATCCCAAACTATTTGTATTCTGTATATGTTATTGATGTAATGTCATTACCCGTTCGAACGAAGATAACCCATGTTCGAACAAAATGAAAACGTTTGAACGGTAATCCTAACCCGTTCGAACGTATTCGTTCCAGATTCCAGTCGTCTTCAACAACGCCGAAAACTCCATTAATGACAAACTCTAACAAACACAAACAACAATCTCAAAGCATACAACTTTCTAACATTGCAAAATATTAAGTTCAAACCATACATTTCTATTTTAAAAGGAATACCTGAATTTTTGAAGATGAAAATGGAATACTCCGAGAATAATCCGAGAATAATCACAAACTGTCCTACAAGTAGTAATCCGAGAATAATATAGTGAGATGAAAATATTTTTGAACTTTGGGGCTAGTTTGAGAAAGAATACCTCTGATATGCAGCGGGCGACGGCGACAGCGTAGGAGGAACGAAATGAATATTGTGAGGTTCTGTCGTGTTTTTGCAGAACATTTCATGTTCGAACGGTTATTTACTAACCGTTCGAACGTGAAAATATTAAGCAGGAGAAAATTCCCTCCTAATTTTCACGTTCGAACGTATAAAAATTATGTTCGAACGTTATTGATTTATTCCCGCTCAAAAATTAACTGTTCAAGATTTATTTATATTTTTTTTCTCATTATACCTTTGAATAAAAGAACAGCATCAATATATATATAAGACATATTAGATGATACTATAGTTTAATTGGCGGGATATTTTCCCACCACTGCAATAATCCGTTCGAACTATAACAAATTACGTTCGAACGGTAATCCAGCTGTCTTTAATTGGCGGGATTTTTTCCCGCCATTGCAATAATCCGTTCGAATGTTTTTTATACGTTCAAACGTAACATATGTGTTCGAACGGTTTACGAGTACCGTTCGAACATATATCCTTTATATATGTTTAAATATAACTTTTTTCATCATTAAATGAAAAGTACTATAACATTATATGTATTAGTTATATATACTATCATATATAATGTAATATATACTATCATATATATAGTAATCTATACTAAATATATAATATATATAGTAATATATATTATCATATATATAGTGACCTATACTATCATATATATTATTAACATCATATGTATTAGTAATATATACTCACATATATATAGCCTCAAATATACTAAGGTCACATAATAAAGTATTTAGAAATTTATAACATAATAGTATATTAGTAAGCTATACTCTATATATATATGCTGTATAATATCATATATAACTTTAGTATGTAAAGTATAATGGAATATATAATATGACATATATTAGTTAAGTATAAACTCATACCATATAGAACCATATGCTATCATATGGTACTATATATATATTACAATCTCATATATAACACTTTGATAGTAAAGTATTCTGATATATTACTATTATACTATAAAAAAATATATATAAGTTATTATGTTTTCATTTAAAGTATTCTACTATCATAATATATATTATAATATATTATAATATTACATATATATTACAGTATATATAATCTACTATAATAGTATATATATTATAATAATTTATAGGAATATAATATAGTATACATTTAATACAATTTTTAATACACTTACAAAACTTCCGTTCGGACTTAGAATAGTAACGGTCGAACGGTTTTATATTAACGTTCGAACTTTAAATATTAACATTCGAACGGTTATGCACGTATAAGTTATCGTGGGCAGCGATTTCTCTCACGCCGCCGTCCCCACCGTTTGAAAAAGCGAGAAAACGTTTAAACGCACTACATTCACCGCCGTCTGCCGTCGTGATCAGCACATACGTCAATCACTTTTCCTCCCAATTAAAGGTATGTATTTTTAAACCCATTTTACCGTTTATTTTATAATTTTATGGTTTTATTTGTTTTTTTTTTAAATTAGATTTTTTCATCAATAATTACCGTAGAACATCATAAATCTATCGTAGGATGTTTAGAAATGAAGAGTACTTTGTTTTTAGTCGAAGAAACCACGGAATCGATTATTTTTTGAGTGTTTTCATGGCCGCTGAGTTGACTCAGCCATTGACGAGTTAGGTCTGTTTCCCGTTCGAACGGTATTAACCAGTCCGTTCGAACGAGTAAACTTGTACGTTCGAACAAGTTTAAAACGTTCGAATGTTATTAATTGTCTGTTCGACCATATATTTAGACGTTCGAACGCTAATTGTTAAATTCAATCCATTTACATTTTATTAGCTTATTAAATTGTTTTCATCGTTTAATTGATTATATGTTCTATCAATTAATTTATTAAATTGCTATTAGTATATAATTTTGTAAATCTTTTAGTCGTAATTAGATTTTAATTATCACTAATCTTGAATTTATATTTTATTTTTAAAATTTCAGGATCATAATAATGTCTTATCGGGGCCGTAAACGTGGTAGATCAGGAGAACCTTCCATCCAAACAGTTCGAGAGCGGACCGTTTTACTTGAGCGACAGGTAAAACTGTCTGATTTTGTCGCTCTTATATGGGAGGGTCATTCTCTCCCATCAGTATTCAATGATCGTGGTTGGGCACCAATCTTAGATCAGCGAGAAGAAGGAATGGAGCTCGTTTCCTTCATTGAGATCGTTACTGAGTTCTATAAAGAGCTCGGTGCTGCCAGCCCAGACGATGGAGGGGCATATAGGATCTGTGTCCGAGGAGCTCCTGTTATATTTTCAGCGGACGGACTCGCTGCATATCTGGGTATTCCTAGGCTTCTTGATGCTTATCCAAACCTGCCGCCTAGAGAGTCTGATCCTTTAGATGATGCAGCTATGTCTCAGGACGAGGGACCAGATTATACAGATGAGATCGATACACTTGCTGATCACGAGGTCAGAGACTTGATTGTTGGTCCAGATGCTCTAGTGTACGATGGCTCCAAGAGTATTAGGCAGGCAGATTTATCTTCTTTCTTCAAGATTATGAATTTGATCATTGCCAACAATATTGACCCACGGCAGCACAAGACCGAGGTCGGCATGGATCGAGCGAGATTTATGATACGGGTCGCTCGTGGCATCCCGATCGACCTCGTTGGTTATATATTTGAGAGGATCCGATCAGAGGCACGGTTCATTACGACAGATATACTGCCGTTTGGGATCCTCATCACTCGATTTTTGCTACATGCCGGGGTTGTGTCCGAACCAGCCGAGCGTTCCCGATTTCCGATGGCACCGATCAACAGCACCACCCTATCACGGAGCACGGGACACTCTAGATTTCGTTTTCGTGGGGCTGTTCCTGACAGGGCTGAGATTCAGAGAGATGCGCAGCCGGCAGATACTGGAGTATCGGCTGGTGAGACATCTACACAGGCTGAGGCATCACGCACATATATTCGCGAGGAGATGGCTGACATATTGCGTGCTGAGATCGGCGTACACACATCAGCAGTGATTGATGCAGTGCATACTGCAGTGCATACTGCCATGTCTGAGTTGCGTACAGAGATTATGGCTACCGTCTCTGGGTTACGTACAGAGGTTAATGAGTTACATACAGCGATTAATGCCAATAATGCAACTCAGGTCACAGTTAGTACTCGACTGACACAGGTAGAGACACAATTAGTTGCAGTCGAGGATGTGTGTAGAGACCTCGCATCACAGTAGTTTTTATCTTTTATTTATATTTTCTTTTGTTATAATTATGAACAATATATATGGCATTTTGATAATTTGCTTTATTTGGTTGATTAATATATATGTGGTTGATAATATTTATTTAACTAAAAATTTTATTTAACGTAAAAGAAATCATTAAAATATTTTAAAATTAATTACATAAAATTAATTAATGAATTTGTATATATGATAGATATTTTTTATATTTTGAGTTTCGTACCGAGATTAATATTATACATTCGAATGTATAAATGTGGTGCTTGAATATGTTCTAACTAAATATATTCCGTTCGAACGGTTTAGAAACATTCATGCCAGGATTTGCCACCAAATATTTTCCGTTCGAACACAAAAAATTATCATTCGAACGTTTTTGAACTTTTCCCGCCATAATAAAGTAATTATCCGCCAAATTTTACTGTTCGAACGTATTTTTTTATGTTCGAACGGGAAAAATTTTTTGAGACGATTTAATTCGTCACAGAAAATATTGTTCGAACGGTTATTTTGACGTTCGAACGATTTTCTAAATTCATCGATTTTTTGAATTTCGTCCCAAAAAATGACTTTTAGGGACGAAAAAATTTTCATCCCTAAATAATTTCGTCCCAAAATCTCAAATTTGTTGCAGTGACCTCTAATGTCGAAATACTATTTAGAAGTAGTTAAGGGACCAAAGTCAGTATTATAACTAGGAAATTCAAATTTGAAAGCAAAGGTGGTTTCATGATCATGATTGATCGGCTGCAGCCTTACTCGTCAATTCAATTGTATTTTGGTGAATTTTAGAACCCACAAATTATGTCATTGGATAATCATTGTTTCTCTGATGATCTTTTTATAGACATCTGATCATCATATACACGTTGTTTGGAGTATGTATATATAAAAAAGATGTAACACTAGGACTTAATGTTAATACCTTCCCTTGCACATTATATTAAATTAATGGTAGCACATAAATGTATTATGATAATCATAGAGTTCAAATGAGCCAATCTCTACGACATGTGTCAAGGGATTTAGTCCATATGTTATAATGCACTATGCCCCTTGCAATATGCTGACCTAGTGAGAGCGAATTATGTGAATATAATTGGCTTAAATCAACAATCACTAGGGATTTTTGCATATCCTAATTGTAAATTTCATAAGAATTTCAAAGCACAATGAGGAAGAAAGAGCGGAAGTTAAATCTCCATGTCTACCCATTTTCAAATATATGTTTTCTCATTGTAAAAACCATCCTAAGCAATTAACAAAAAAAATCATCTAATCCCATCACCAACCAAACACAGCACAATTTACAAAATACATCATAATGATAATGTTAATTTCGTTCCCTTGATCATTGTGATTTTATTAATGCTAGCACACAACTGTATTATGCTAATCATAGTGTTCAAATGATAAAGTATCATAAGTTAACAATGCTGAATGTTTGGGAGTTTTTAAGTATCTATCCTTTTTAAACCAAGGAACAAAAATGGCTACAATTGGGTCCAACACACTAGCACTAACATCTAAATTCCCACTCTACAACATGCATAATCAGTTTATTCAATAGGTTGTAATGCACTATGCCCCATGCAATATGCTGACCCAGTGAGAGGTTTGTACCTATGAGATTTAAATTGGTTTAAATCAACAATAACCAATATATTTTGCAAATCCTAATTTAAATGCAAAAGAATTTCAAAGAACAAAAAGGAAAAAGAGCCTAAGTCATGGATCCATGTCTACCCATTTTCAGATTCTTGATTTCCCATTGTACAAATCATTTTGAGCAATTAACTGGACATATCTATTTAATCCCATCACCAACCAAACACAGCACAATATACAAAATAAATATAATGATAGTGGGCGAGAGAAATGGAGAGAGGGGGTTTGCGGGGACATAGCAAAGTCACGGCAGATCCGTGACAAAATACCTTGTTTTGCGACCATGCGGTTGTGGGGTAGAGAAAATCCCCTGAAGAACTGAAGATTGCGAGACCGATCGGAAAGATTTGTTGCTGTTAGGGGTGTAACCGGTCCGGTTCGGTCCGGTTTTGGATAAAATCTAGGACCGAACCGGTATGTACCGGTTTTGTATTTTTCAAAACCGATTACGCACCGGTTATTCTCCTAAACCGGTACTTCCGGTTTTACCGGTTTCCGGTCTGATTTTCCGGTCCGATTTTCCGGTTTTTTTAAAATGTAAGTTTCACAATTTGTCATTAAAAATTTGTTTATAAAAAAAAAAAAATTGGTTTAAAAAAAACTGTTTTATACTTATTAATATATTAGACTATATAATAGTATTAATATTAGACTATTGATATAGTTATAAGTTATATATTAGTATTAGTTATAAATTTTTAGTGATTTAGTATTAACATTTTATGTAATAATTTATAAATTATAATAAGAAATTATTTCATATATGAATATATATAATTATATATAAAAATTTCACATAAAAATTTATAATTATACATTATATATAAAACTTATATATATTAATATTTAATATATATATATATATAAAATATGTATAAAACTTATATATAAAAATTTTATTTTTTATTTTTTTTAATCAACCGGTCCGGTCCGGTCCAAAAAATTCCGGAACCGGAACCGGACCGGAACCGGCCGGTTTTTAGATTTTAAAAACCGGTTCCGGACTGGACCGGTTCAAAACCGGTAAAACCGGTCCGGTCCGGTTTTTCGGTTTTCCGGTTTGAGTTTACACCCCTAGTTGCTGTGATGAGAGAGAGAGAGAGAGAGAGAGAGAGAGAGAGAGAGTGGAGTAGAGGGACAAAGTTTTACCAAAAGAGACAGAGAGAGATCGGGGGAGAGAGAGACTAACCCGCGACGGCAATGCGGCGACGGCATTGCGTGGGAAGGGGCGACAACAACCACTTTATGCGATAGAGAGATACAGACGTTGAAGTCAGAGGGGTTTTAGATTATTGGGCTAGGAGAGTGGAAAAATTTAAGAGTATATAAATGAAGCACATATTGCGGCGAAAAAATTCGCTGCAACACAATTATCCCTTCAAAATTTATTACGTCAATTTGGCATTGCCATAATAAACACATCAATCGTTGCAGGAAGAATTTTGCGTCGGATTTAAAACCGGCGACAATATTTTCGCCTTAATAAAAACCTATAGTGTCTATGTTATGGTCGACGTAATTAATGGACTTGGTTAGCTAATTCCGTCAAAACTATTCGTCGCTGGAAAAAATTTAGCCGCAATAGGTGGAATCTCTTGAAGTGAATGCATCTTGAAACTGATATAATCAACTGCAAATTAATGTGGCTTTATATTATGTAACACATCGTATTTTAATATATTTTTTATTGAAGGATTATTTTTATTAAATTATATATTAGTTCTCTTGTTTTAAGTCTATCAGATTTTTAGTTGGTTTATTTTTATGATTTTTATTTTGTGAAAATTATTTTGATGTGCTATCTTATTATTAATTATGGTTATACATTTAAATTGCTTTTCATTTTAAATTAATTTATTGTTGGATTTAATTATTTTATTTTCATTTAATCACTATGTTTGAATTATTTTATTTAACTTGCTGTTTTGAAATCTTTTTCATTAGATCATTTTTGTGGCCCAAGATGTGAGGATTGAACCTTATTTCTTTCCTTCCATTTTTTTCTTTTCCATTTTTTCTTTCTTCTCCTTTTTCTTTTTTTCCATTTCTTTTTCTTCTTCCTCTCTCCCCGCGCGCGCGACGCTTCCTCTCTCGTCCCCGTACGTTTTCTTCTTCTCCACCCAGCGCCGCCCATGTTCGACACCGCCCCTACCATTCGCTTCCCCACCGGTCGGCGACTACCTCCCTCCATTCCGAGCTCCTCTCGCGCCGTAGTTAGCTCCCGCGCATGGCCTCTAGCAGCGGCATTCCTTGTGCCGTTGCGTAGCCGTCGCGCCACCTACCACCACCATTTTCTCACTGCATCATCCTCGATCTCTTAGCAACCTAATGCACCCAACCCCAGCTCCGATCCGCTACTGGTGAAGCCCCACCATCAACATTTCCATTTTGGGCTTTTTGGTTTTCAACCGCCCTCTACGCTGCCACCCACGACCAACCACCACCACCATTAGCTTCACCGACATCCCTAAGCCATTCTCTTGTAATCTCAAGTCTTTGTTTGTCCCCGTTCGAAATCTTGCATTTTGAGACCCACGGCCACAATGCATTTTGCACTGTCCTGTTGTTGTGCCGCCACCTCTTGCACCTCCGTGATCCTCCGAAAGTTATATTACAGCACTGTAAGTATTTTCCCAAAGAACTTCCGTGATTTAAATATATTTTTGTACTAACTCATTTTACCGTAAACTGGTTGGTTATGCCGGATTGAGTTCGAGGAGTAAGGGGGTCGGATGGATTGGAGGATGGAGTTGTTTGTGTGTTTTGGACTGTGTTGTGAATTGTTGGATGTTGGATATTGAGACGTTTCATGTACATTGCATATTTGCACGCATGATCATGTTTGTAAATGAAAACTGAGTTTTCGTGTAATTGCATTCATGTTCATGTGTTTATTGAAAACTGAGTTTTCATGTGAGAAATGATTTTTGGGTGCGTGTGTATCACGACCTCAAACCGAGATGGGGCATTATCTCCGTGGAACTCTTCTGGTCACTCGGGAGCGGAATATACTGAGTGACGTCCTCTGGGTTGTCGTTGGGCGACAACGGGATCGGATGAGATGGTAACGCTCTCGTGTCGACTTCGTGGCCCCTCTGCTGGCAGGGGCTAGAGGATGCTTGGCCATGTACGCGCTAGGCGCGGAATCTGGCATCGCTCGTTACTTCGCGTGGCGAAGGGAGCTAGGGTGTGCGGATGGTCCCTAGGGAAGATCATGGTGCATACGGTAAAATGAATTATTGGACTATTTTATGGGAAAATAGAGTGTGTTGGATATGGATTTTGTGTGAATAATTTTATGAGAAAATGATGGATTATTGTTTTGGAACATTTTCTGGGAAAATGTTTTACGTATATGTTTGGGCCAAAATGGGATTTTGGCTTGCATTGGAAAATATTCATTTTCGGGAAAAATGATATTTGGGCATAATGCATATTTCATGATATACATGTATTATTGTTGGTTGCATTAATGCATTTTTATTCTCGAGGGTTGTTTGGATTATACTTAACTGTGGTACCGTTTTATGGTAATGCAGATTTTGATGCAGATGATGCTGAGATTGAACCTGAGGATTCGGCTCCGCCAAAGGAGTGATATGGGATCACTCGTATTGTATTTGGACTTGTATTATATTTTATTTTGGGATGACTGTATAACTCTCTTTAAACATTTTATCTATGTAAATTTGTGTTTAAAATTCTGGTACTTAGTTGACTTACTTTAATTATTCTCTGCATTGTTTATTGTACACTGTTGCATGTACACACACTTGACACTATTGTTGGGATACGTGACCGTATTGTCATTATCCAGGTGTCTCGATTCCCGTGTTCCCGTACATGGGGGTCGGGGTCGCCACATATTATATTTTTATCTATACTCTCTATTGTTTTGCTCTTGAGACATTATATATTAATGTCATTTCCGGCCTCGTCGGTGGACCTACATGCATGAGAAATAATTCTGTCTAAAGTTGATGAAATACTTGATAAGGTCTCGAACTTAACGTGCCATGCATTTTTACAACTTGTATCTTGAAATTACCAAATTAGAAACAACATTAATATTTGATTTTAAAGTTAGTAAGAGCTAGCAAAAGAACGGGGGGCTACATGCATGCTTTCGAAGTTTTCATTACTCTTTAGTCTTTTATACCACTCTAATTAGTATTCTACTTTCATTTTCAAACCCAGAACCAAAATTATATATAAATCATTATGACTCATGATCCCCAATTCCAAATTTAATTTCTATTTTGAGTTATGGATTTCTTCAAATTCAATCATTATCTTGATCATGTCACTATGTTTTGGTTTTACTTTTTCTTCTATATTTGAGGCACTCTTTTACAAAAACGAAAGTGTTTTTTTAGTCTTATATATATAAATTTTTTTATTTATAAGCTAGCATGGATAATATATCTACTAAAGTGCTTACCTAACATATATTATTTGATTTGACAGAGAAATTTTAAATATGAATATTATAAATAAAATCTTACCATTAATTAAGTGACCATCTAAATAGTGTGCTCTACAATGTATGTCCATGCTTTCCAAGGATAAAAAAATGGATATATATATATATATATATATATATATATATATATATATGACGGTACCCAATTGTTTACATACACGAGAGACTATATTGAGATCAGCATCTTTGCTTCATATTATTGTGGATAGTTCATGCAAATCCATATTCCAAGGATAAAAAAATGGCTAATATATATATATATATATATATAAAGAGACGAATATATTATAAAAATGGCTCTATGTAAATAATTGTAAAAAAAAATTATAGAAATGGATCATAACAAAAATCGTCATAATAAGACTTCGAATACAATTTAAAGAATAATGCTATTATGCTTCTTTGATTTACCCCCTTATTTTGACCGCTCATGCATTTAATTTTTTTCTTAAGGTTTTTTTTTTAATAGTTAAGAAAGTGACTATTAATATATTTATAATTTTTTTATTTTTTAAAAATGTTTAAACATGTTTAAAAGGTATTTGAAATAAAAAGTAAAAATAAAAAAAAGTATAATTTACACTAAAAGACAGAATGAGAACATGCTGGCGGAGAGTACCACTCCAATTTAAAAGATTCAACTTTTGACGGCCCAAGAAAACAAGGTTTGTACGTAATCAGGACTGATTCTCAATGTAATCTGTATCTTTTGGGTTCAAAGCCCAAGCTTCATTGTTTTCAAATAATCATTTCCCAAATCTTGGCCCAAGAAAAGAAGCGCAACTCTGATATTGAACAGTCATACTCTCCGGAATCTGGTACTGCTTGGGACTGCTGCTTTTATTATGTGTTTTTTTAAGACATAATTTTTTTATTATTTTTAAATATTTTAAAAAATAAAATAAATTTAAAACATCATTAAAAAATATATTCTTAATCATAAAGTAAAAAAAAATTATTAAAAAAAATTATTTCCCTAATTATGAAGTAAAATAAAAAATAAAAAATCCCAACCGGAAGACTAATATTTCTTTATAATTTTTATTTTATTTTATGATTAAGAAAATATTTTTTAATGATGTTGTGAATTTTTTTTATATTTTTTAAAAATATTTAAAATTATTAAAATAATCTATATAAAAAAAAATTACATAAAAACACACGTGCTAGAGGCGAAGCGGTGGCCCGAGCTAGCGTTATTCATACATTTATTCCCCAATAAAAGGCGGCCTTTGTGGTCACCACTTTTAGTTTTCTACCTCCAGTACTCATTACCTACGTCTACCTTGTCTCTCAAAAGTAGCATGCATACAACGGGACATAGACCTACGAAAAGTCACCACGTTGAATACTCTCTAATATAAATTAGTGGGATTAAATTTATCTTAAAAAATGATATTTGCAGTCGTGAATACGTAAGTATCATGCAGTTATTTTTAAAAAAATAAATAAATACAAGATTCATATGAAAAGAAATTAATTTTTTAATAGTACTAGACCTCACTCTTTTTCAAAACGACTGCACAACACTTACATACTCTACGACTGTATGTAGCATTACTCATTTAGTTAATTGAAAAAAACAAAACAGATATCATCAAACTGCATATTGCATGTATCATGGTCATCATTAATTAATGATATGCAGTTTACATGTTCACATGTGATATTGGAGGATAAGAACCCATTGAGAAATGGGAAAAATATGTTTATAATATGAAGAGTTTGTGCACAGAAACTAAGCCCATTGTTTACCCACCAACCTCACATTTTGTCTACTTAAATTTGAAACCTCATGGCATCACTCACGGCCAAATGAATAAGATGATGTAATTTGTGAGATTGAATAAAATAGTTTCAAATACAATAATAGTATTGGCAAGACAATACTATTGAGGATGTTTTTTGGCAGACAAGACAACCACATAATGAAAGGCATAATGAAAGGGTAATCTTTTGCACTCTTAAGTTTATAATAAACAATCATTATATTTTTCTTTTACTTTCTGAAAAAAATAACAACAATAGCAAAATAAGAACAAACACCCTAAAGTAAAAGGCCTTGAAAAAAAGGCCTAATATTTTTTTTATAACTATCCAAACAAAGAGGTGATCATAAAGATTTTACTTTTTGGTAGTTTTTATATCATAACTTTTCAATAGATCAAGTTCACCAATAGAAAAAAGAAGTTAGGTTCCAAAATTTTGAATCAACCTTCATTAGCAAAACAAGAACAAACATCCTAAAGTAAAAAGCCTTGAAAAAAAAGGCCTAATATTTTTTTTTATAAATATCCAAACAACGAGGTGATCATACAGTTTTTACTTTTTGGTAGTTTTTATATTATAATTTTTCAACAGATTAAGTTAACCCATGGAAAAAAGAAAGTGGAAGGATCCTAACCCAATTAAACAAACATTTATAAAGAAATCCCTAACCAAATTGTGGGGTATTTAGTTTTTCATCATCTTTCAAATTTTCCTGATGGGATTCCCAGAAGGCCAAGAAGCTTAAGTCCATTTACGAGAAGCTCTCTAGAATCTCCGTCAAAATAAATCCAGGCCTTTGGCAATAAAAAATCTCAAAACAATTTGCAACCAACGAAACATAAAAAAAAAAAACAAAATGAAGAAACAAAATGAAGATGCAGAAATAAAACTACAACAAGATCTATAAAAGTGTACCAGCGGTCAAGACAAAGAAGAACAACCCTCAAACACTACGCACGACAGGAATTATTTCTTCCTCTTCTGCACCCTAGTCTCAAAGCTCCGTAATCGATGCTCAAAAACCACAACACACGACTCTGCCCTCCATCCCTCCTATCAACATGCCAAAACTTCCCTTTGGCTGACAGCTTCACACCACAAAACTGTAGTACCAACTGGATGCATGACACCTAACAAACAAGAACCAAGATCGTGACTGAAAGAACGAAATAAATCATGGAAACGAACGAGGGACACCAAAAATATAGACTAATATTTGGTCATACAGGGACGAGACGACACTGTGCGAAGAAGAAATAAATAGAACTGGGGACAAAAACGTAATAGATGGGAGAAGTCGATCAGGCATTATGATGAAGTTTGAAAAATACAAGAGATTGCACTGAATTGAGCTACTGCTGTATTTCGAAAATATTCACCCAAACATTACAATTATTGGTATCGGAATAAATACAAATTTACAGGAGCTATTCTAAGTATCCTAGAGTTAAGGCTAGCTGTTACAAAGTATCAACAAGTAATTTATTGACTGTTACATCCTTGATTTGAGGTTGAGAATTTGCTTCCTCTTTCTGTTGCTTGATTTGAGGAATTTTCTTGATTTGAGGATGTTTCCGTTATATGCCCCCACAAGATGGAGCTGCCATTGGCCAAGCCAATCTTGTCCCTTAGATTTTCAGTTCTTTGGCGTGAAAGAGCTTTTGTGAGAAGATCAGCTAGCTGGTCCTGTGTGTTAACATGATGGACATTTAGAATTCCCCGTTGAGCCATATCTTGAACAAAATGAAGATCAATTTGAGTGTGTTTCATTCGAGAGTGTTGAATTGGATTAAAGTTGAGATGTGTGGCCCCCAAATGATCACATAGCAGCTTGGGTTGTCCACTTAGTGGTATACCGAGTTCTTTGAATAGTGAGAGAAGCCACGATGTTTCAGAGGCGGCATTTGCAAGGGCTCTTTATTCGGCTTCAGTGGATGAACGTGCTACTACCCTTTGTTTCTTTGAACTCCAAGAGATGAGAGTTACACCAAGAAAACTTATATATGCTGAGGTTGAGGTCCGATTATCATAGTTGCTTGCCCAATCCGCATCAGAATAGGTTGTGAGTTCAAAACTGGATTTTTTTTCTGATGTGAATGCCATGAAAAATGGTCTGCTTCAAATAGTGAAGAAGTCGCTTTGCAACTATCCAATGTGTTACTGTTGGTTTGTGCATAAACTGTGAAAGTATATTCACTGAGAAGGAGATATTTGGGTGAGTGAGGGACATGTATTGAAGGGCACCAATGACACTTCTGAACTCGGTACTGTCAGTAGAGGATCTTCCATGAACTAATTTGAGAGGTGTGCTGGTTGACGGTGGAGTTGAGACATCTTTAGCTCCAGCCATATTGGTTTTGTATAGTAGGTCTCAAATGTACTTATGTTGAGATAAAAAGACTCCAGATTTTGTTGAAAGAACTTCCTTTCCCAAGAAAAAATGGAGCTGCCCCATGTCCTTTAATGAAGAACGATTACCAAGTTGTGCAATTATCTCAGCCACAATGTGTTTATCATTGCCAGTGATCACCAAATCATTCACATAGACTAATAAATAGCATATAATAGAATTATGATTATAGATAAAAAGAGATGAGTCAGATTTTGAATTCTGAAATCCAAGGCCCATAATTGATAATTTAGGAGCTGAATATCATGCTCTTGGAGCTTGTTTGAGGCCATAGATGGCCTTCCTTAACCTTCACACATGATTTGGTTTGGTAACATTTTTAAATCCTGGTGGTTGTACCATGTACACTGTCTCAGTTAACTCATCATGCAAAAAAGCATTGTTTACATCTAATTGTCGCAAGGACCACCCCTGCATTACAACCACTGTCAAAACAGTTCTAATAGTAGCAGGTCTCACCACTGGGCTAAATGTTTCTTTGTAGTCTAGCCCTTCACGTTGATTAAACCCTTTTGTAACAAGCCTCGCTTTAAAGTGATCAACCGTCCCATCTGATTTTCATTTCACACGAAATACCCATTTACACCCCACTGGGTTGTAGTTTTGGGGTGGGGAAACAAGTTCCCATGTTCCATGCCGCATGAGGGTAGTGAGATCATCTGACATGCTTGTCTCTAGTGAGATTCATGGAGTGCTTGTCCCACACAAGTAGGTTCAATGGTTGGTGGGAGAGGGTGCTTTGTCACGAAATTGAACTGTTTGGGTTTGTGAATATTGTTCATGGACTGAGTGGTCATTGTGTGGGTTCAGTGGTGGGTTTCGATATTTGAGGCTAATTGAGAGTCATCATGCACAGTTGTGGTTTGTGTGGCTTGAGTGGTGTGTGAATCTGAGTGAGAGGTCACATTCTCATTCGATTGAGAAGAATTAGGGCAAATAGGTGAAAGAGGCACATCTCGAAAATTAGAAGAAGTGGAGAAGGAGTGGTTACTTGAAGATGATGCAGAAATAGTGTTGCCTCCCATTGTCGTTGGTGGTGGTTCCAGCAGAGAAGACACAATGATGGGTGGCTCAGTTTTCACAGACAAAGGAAATTTCGAAGGGAGTTCTGTTTCAGCCGAATGCAAGTGAGGATAGGTTTAATCCTCGTCAAATAGGACATGTTGAGATAGGTAGAGTTTGTGGGCTTTCGGGTCAAGACACTTATATGCATTCTGGGTGGGAGAGTAGCCACAAATATGCACGGAGTGGCTTTGGGTTGGAGCTTATTTATGTTGTATGGCTTGGTGTAAGGATAACATAGGCACCCGAATTTCTTGAGTTTGAGGTAGTTTGGTGACTGATTAAATAAAGCCTCAAATGGAGATTTTTTATTTGTAAGGGGTGTGGGCTGTCAGTTTATAAGGTAGGCTGCCGTGGAAAATGCATGGGGCCAATATGATAATGATAAAGATGTATCAGTTAAAAGAGTAAGGCTCGTTTCTACCAAATGACGATGACGACGCTCGGATACACCATTTTGTTGTGGTGTATGAGGTGCAGTGGTGTAACGACTTATTCCATGTATGGAAAAATATTATTTTAAAGCAACAAACTCACCACCATTATCCGAGTAAATACTATTTATTTTTGATTGAAATCGATTTTCAACAAGATGTTTGAATTGTGGAAATATCGCGCTAACCCCAGATTTTGTTTCCATAGGATAAAACCAAATGTATTTTGTGAAGTGATCAACCAAAATTAAATAGTATCGTGATCCGTCAATGCCAATAATGTTTGATGGGCCCCAAACATCAGTGTAAATTAAATCAAGGGGTGCATGACTTTGAAGACTATTGGATCAAAATGGTTGTTTGTGCGCTTTATTGATAGAACAAGAAGTACAAAGATGAGAACTATGTCCTTCTTGTATTATTGGAAGGGAGAATTTTTTAACAAGACGATGAACGATTTTTTGAGCCGGATGTCCAAGACGTTTGTTCCACCCATTTATAGAGGTCCGTTTTCACCAGTGATTCTGGGAGTGTGCAGGCACCATTTTCACAAGCACCTTTGAATAGAACCGCCCCCGTGGTCTGATCCTTAACAAGGAAAAGCAAAGGATGAAATTCAACAAGAACATTATTTTGCGAGGTAAAATGATGTCCTGAAATGAGATTTTTGCATATATTAGGAACACAAAGAGTATCATTTAAATGGAAAGTGCGTGTGGGTGAGTTGAGAACCAGTGAACCAATATGTGAGAGATGCAAACCTGAACCGTCACCTATGCCAATTTCATCGGTGTCATCGTATTCAGAATGAACTGATAAATTTGCCAAATAACTATTGATGTTGTGTGAAGCTCCTGAATCAATAATCCATTTTGTGTCCTTGGCCGGTGAAGTTGACACATAGATGGCAGTGGGTTCATCACGGTGTAGATGTGGGCAATATTTTGTCGTGTGGCCCAGTTTATCATATATTTGGCATTTTGGTGTATACCTGCACTGGTCATTGGACTTTTTATTTTTTTTTTATTGTCTTTTGGGCCTCTAGATTGATGATAGGAGCCCGAGTTGGAGTCTAGTTTGGAGGAACCATTGTCACGGCCAAACCCGTTTTTTGGAGAAGCCTTTAGAGCTATGGCCGTCGGATGAAGACCCAGAACGCCGATTGGTGTAGTTGGCCGACGAAACCAGTTGTTGAGTGGTGGCGTCGAGATGACGGATGTATGCATCATGTTCGACGAGGAGATCGTGAAGTTCCTTGAATGTTAGTGGCTTTTCCCGAGCGCAAATAGGTGCTGCGATTTCGTGAAAATCGCTTCCCAGTCCATTAAGGATGTACAAAGTTAGATCATCTTCTGAAATTGGATGATCAATCAGGGAGATTTCGTTGGCAAGGGCTTTGACAATGTGCATGTATTCTTAAACCGATTGTTTCCCTTTCTTGATCATAGTAAGCTCCTCCTTTAATTGCATTGCCCGAGTGCAGGATTTGCTTGCATACATAGTATGCAATTTGGTCCATGCTTCTTGGGATGTTTTTGCAGCGGAAATAAAGGGAGTGATTGTGGTGGTAGTGGAGGCCAAAATGGCACTAAGGATAAGTTTATCTTGTCTTACCCAATGAGTTTTTTGAAGGTTGGGGATGGAGGGATCAGCGGTAGGAGGGCATGGATTATCACCAGTGACATAATCAAGTAGATTATATCCAATGAGGAGGGCTTCAAACTGGGTACGCTATTGAGGGAAGGTTGAGGGTGTGAGTTTTTCTTTAATTGGGTAGTAATATTGAGTGCAATGAGAGGAATATCTATTGTGGATGGTGGGGTTGAGACTGGATTGCGGGTATGTTCAGAGTTTGGGATCGAGTTCTCGTGGGAGGATGGCTCTCCTGATTCCATGATGAAGTTTGAAAAATACAAGAGATTGCACTGAATTGAGCTACTGCTGTATTTCAAAAATATTCACCCACACATTACAATTGTTCGTATCGGAACAAATACAAATTTACAAGAGCTATTCTAAGTAGAATCCTATAGTTAAGGCTAGCTGTTACAGAGTATCAATAAGTAATTTATTGACCGTTACATCCTTGATTTGAGGCTGAGAATCTACTTCCTCTTTTTGTTGCCTGATTTGAGGATGTTTCCGTTATACATTACACACCAATAAGGGGCAAAAATGTAATAATACTATATTAAACAGGGCAGAAGAAAGAAATCAGATAACACATGAACCAAGGGTAAAAACGTAATAATCGTGGCTGACAGAAGTGCATATGCAGAATGTAAAACACAAAAGCAAGGAAAAAACCGTAATAAGACCCAACCACCAGAGGCATTGATGGAAACAAAAGTGTCAAACATAAATCACTATTCATTCATGTTCATCTCAAATAGCTGCTTTTAATATATAAGAGATATATGGAGCACGCAACAAGCATTGTTGTAGTTCTAATTGGCTAGCATTAGATGGAACGACATCATTTGGCCGGATGACCACTTCTATAATTTTCTTGCATTTCTGCACATGATCATAAAATGATTTCTCAATTATTCATATATATATTTTTTTTTCCTAAGCAAGCAAATATTTTATTAAGAAACAGAAAGTGAGTTACATGAGGGGGTGAGGTTCCCCAACAAACACCCCATTACAACAACTACAACGCTAAGGTGAAAAAGAAATCGGGTTTCGGGACCAAAAACCCACCCATACCCTACAAAAGAGGGCACCATCTTAAATGACGATTTTTTACAGTTTGCACAACTGTAGGAACTATGATGACACAACTGGAGGTGGTGGATGCTGAATGTACACTACAGTTTGTTGTCCTGAGATGTTTCTTAAAGAGACTTGTATTCCCTTTCTTTCTCAAGATCATTAGTTAGGGAAAACAGAAACATAGTAGAAAGACTGACATGCAATGAGCTGGATTGCGGAGGACTGAGTTTCTTCACTCTCGCGGGTGGCGACGCATCGGTGATTATGAGGTGGCGTGGGTCAAATCTGGAAGATCTTGAGGTGAAAAATCTACCAGAGCGCTGTGTGTAACTGCTGGACACATTTTGTCGCAATGGTGCGTGGCAGTCACACGTGGAACAAGCCATGCGTGAGCGTCACACGCATGGATTTTCGTCGCGGTTCTGTTTTGTCCCGATAGATAGGAGGATGGTGAGTTGTGTGGTGGGGCGCGTACAGGCCATCGGTCGTTGGAGTGCGGTAGATCTAACCAAAATCGAGCCGGTGGAAATGAGAAACTAAAAATACTAGTTGGAAAACTTATACAGAAACAAGAATTGAAAAAGGAACAGAGAGGAGGATGAAAGCCCTCTCCGGTGGAAACACTAATTGGAGAGGACGGGAATTTTTTAAAGAGAGGAGAAAATTTCTCTTTCTAGAAGAGGCGAGATATTTTGAAAAAATCACTTATTAATATTGTTGTTTTTCGTTATTATTTTTTTTTCAGTGCCTTAAATTATGTGAGTAATTTCAGTTGTAATTACAATTCCAGTTGTTAAATATATATATATATATATATATATATGTATATATTTATATATAACGTTTTCATGATGTCCAACTTGTTTGTCTATTTCTCTTCGGCTAGCTCGGCCGCTTGGTTTCGGAGAAATATAGGAACATTGGAAAGATTTCGACACATGTTCATTAATTGGTTGTTTAGAAAAAGTGATCAGGGCAAAACCATTATATATAAATAATATTCCCGGGCGGCCCACTATTCCAGCTAGCTTCTAGTAACTTCAGTTTTGTTGAATTTCTCACGGATGTCGATTGGCATTAATCAAAACGGCTAGCTAGCAAATGTAAATGGGGAAGGCTGATCATGACGACTTTTTGCCATTGTTCAGCTGAAAGTCAAAGAGTTCGTTGCTCACTCTTATTTCTCCAAAAAAAGTCGTCATCTCAGGTTCGAAGGCACGGATCCCAACAAATAGTAATTATAATAAAAGCAAAAACAACAGCGCTAATTTAGCCTTACTACTTGAGCTCGATCAAGAACATGCGTACTGATCATGATATATGCATGGGGTGCTGCCAATGCGAGTACCCACGTTTTAGCTCCCAAAAACATTAATTTTATATTTCCTGTCTATTATATATATATATATATAAAAATTGTTATGGACGTGTTTCACCGTCACTACCTTACGATCACCTGCAACCAAAGAGTAGAGAGCACGAGAATTCGAGGGAACGCCTCCGATGCTTAAATCAGTGATTTGAAGATGATAATAATAATAATAATAATATTAATAATAATTCGATCCCTTTATTTACCAGCATTTTTCCTTTATATAGAGTTCCGCGAGTTATCTTTGTTCTCTTATCGGATAATGGTTATCATTTATTTGAATTTAAATTTAGAGATGATAATTCATCTTTTAGCAAATTTGAATGATAACCTCTTTTATCTTTTGCTACATCCAGTCGGTATTGGCCATGGGCTGGGTTCCCTTGGTACTGGACTGGGCTTCTCGATAATGATACAGACTTTGGTCATAAGTAAGGGCTCAGGTCCACCTTAGGGGCTAACCGGTCAGGATGCCCTCTCCAGTTATCCCGCGAAGTCTCATTACGCATGGCATGATGAGACTTGATTCTAGGTGTCGTTTCTTTCTTCGAGGCGTGTCAGTACGCCATTCATTTCCTCCCGTTGGGCACGTCAACCGTCACTTCATTTCAACTTCTATTTAATGCTCCATTTTCCCTCTTCTTTTGGTCTTCTGTCTTATTCACATTTCTTGCATTCTTCTTCTTTTCCGAGTTCTTGCGTTTCCTTTCTCTGAGTTCTTGCCTCTTTCTTTTCTTGCGACTTCCTTCAACCTTCCATGACTTCCTCTTCTTCCAAGAGTAAGGCAGTGGTTGCTGCTCCGGACTCTTCTCTACCTCGCGACTCCCTTCCTCGAATTGCTGTTGCTCCCCCGGCTTCCATTTTTGTGGGTTCTCGCTGGTCTTCAACTATCACTTCGCGTGAACTGGAAAATGCCTGAAACAACTTCAACATTCCTGATTCTGTCGACTTGAAGGTTCCTACTCCCAACCAGAAAGCCATTGATGCCAAAGGTATGGCCGTCTCTATTGCCCTCTATTTTGCTATGTTTACCATGGGGCTTCGATTACCCTTTATGCGCCCAGTTCGCGACGTGTTAGACGTCTTAGGGCTTGCTCTAGGTCAGTTGGTGCCTAATGCTTGGAGAATTTTGATGGCCTGCAGTGTTTTGTGGCGACGGGTCCTGGAACCTGTGGGCGACAAATACCCAGACCTAACAGCTCGTGAAGTTTTCTCCATTCATGGTTTTAGGCGTTTGGATGGGAGTCTTTGCAGTTTTAGAGCCTATCGGGCCTTGGTTGATTTAGAGCGTAAGTATTTGCATGTGAAGGATTGGACTAACAAATTTGTCCTCACGACTAGCTCTGGTTGGAATTCTCCGCCGATGAAGCTCTTAACAAGGAATTTCCTGTAAGGGCATGCTAGTCCCCTGTCCCCAACGGGGATGACTATGAAGTGATTCTTTCTCCCCGTGAGGAGGCCCGTGTTAGGCTGGTGGAGTCCTGGACTCAGGCTCATCCCAAATTGTGCCTCTCGAATGTGCTTCTAACCCCCAGTAATATTGAGAAGTTCCTGATGGTCCCCAGTCGTGCCCATGTCTCAGGGCGTGAGTTTTTAGGTGCCCCCCCCCCCCCCGCCCCCGCGGGCAGGCGGGAGTTTCGAAAAAGAAGAAACGTCCTCACGAAGGCAGGAAGAAGCAAAGAAATGTTAAAAAGACTCGTATCTTGCCTCGTTCAGACGAGTCTATTTCATCCAAAAGTGGTTCTTTACTTCCCTCGGCGGTGGGCAGAGGTACAAAATTGGTATCTCCCACTAAAAAATAGAGTGGGGCATCACTTCCAACCGTCGGTAATGTCAAGTTGAGTTCTTCTCGGGAGTTTTCAAGTAAAACCACCTCCCAGGAACGTGGAAGCACCAAGTTGGCCACTTCTTGGGAGAAATCGAGTGTTATGTCCGCCTCTATGGATCCATCACCTCTTTCTCTGGATGACATCATGTTGCAGGCCGAGGAAGATCTTGAAAGTATAATCACCACAGAAGCTACTGCGCAGCCCTCGACAGCTTTGGCTGATGATTTACAGTAGCAAGGTGATAATACTTTGGAAGAAGAGGATATTCTTATTTTGAATCCCGTCGTTCTTACAACGCCCCATCCACTTATGTGAGCTTCTTGCCCTTTGAAACTTCTATGCCTCTATTGACTTTGCCCCTGCCAATCGTTTTTGTGCCCTCTAACGTTCCTTCGAATCATCCTCGGTTGGAGGGGGCGAAGAAGGGAGTGTTGAAGAGTTAACTGCAGCATCTAGTTCCCCTTGCCTCGACGACTTTGGGTGGGGTTACTCCATACTTGCCCTTTGTGTTTCCAGCCCTCTTCCTCGTCAGTGGCAGTAGGGTTTCGATTCCTTCGCCACCGTTCAGTGTTTCTCCTCGAGGAAGTGGTGAGCCATCTTGGACAGCTACTGAGGAAAATCTCGGGATTGATCAGGTTGTACCCCGTCAGGATGAAGCTGGTGAGATGGAGGGGGCTAAAGACTGCTCGAGTCCTTCTGCTAATATACTTGTTAACGCTCCTTTGTCTATTCCGACTAAGGTTGCTTTTGCTCAGGAGAATTTTGCTACTACATCTTTGCCTGCCATCAACCCGAGAAGTTCCTTAAGTTCTCATTCCTTAATCTCCCCGGTATCTATACATACTCGCTGAGCGGAGTCATCAATGCTTTTGTTCAACAGCTTCGTAGTGTCTTTGCGCCGGTATTCCCTCCGTGGTCGTTCTATTTTTACTTAGTGCTTTGATCATAACATATCTTAAATGTGTTCACCTTTTGTTTTTTTTAGGGAGTTGATCGCCTGGCCGCTAACTTGGCAGATGATAGGCTTCACTTGGAGGATGAGAAGAGGCAATTGGCTAACGAGTTGGCCCAACTTAAGGCTCGTTCCCATTCATCCGATGGTGAGTTGGTTACCCTTCGTGCCCAAGTTGCTTCACTCCGGGAGGAGTTGGCAATTTTTGTTGCGGATGCTGAACACTATCGTTAAGAGGTGGTAGCAGTCGGGAAAGAGCAGGATGACCTTGCCATCCACCTAAATCAGGCTAAGGGAGTTGTGCAGGAAAGTGACGATTTAGTTGCTCAGGCAGAGGCTTTTAAGAAGGAGCGAGATGAGTTGGCTGTTCAGGTAGAGCGTGCCTTGAAAGAGCGGGATGGCTTCATCGTCAGTTTTGATTGTGCAAAGTTAGAGGTTGAAGAGTTAGCCAAGTCCTAGTCCGACTATGCTTCTCGCCTGGCCTCTCTCGGAGATGAGCAAAGGGAGTTGCTCATAAAGCTGGGGGCGGCTGAAGGGATGAAAACTGAAGCTGAGAAGAACTTGGCCGAGGTGAAGGGCCTTCTCAAAAACAACGACCGTCAATATCTTCAGCTGGACGAAGTTGTTAAGTCTGCCCAAAAAAAGATTACTATCCTGGAGTGGCAATTGGCCGAGCTGGGCCCTGCCTTGGAGAGTTCCCAGAACGACCTTAATTGAGTTCTTCCCCAATTGGCTACCGCCCCTAAGATTCGTTTACGAGCCTGGTGTATAGGTTTTAAGTTGGGTGTAAAACAGCTCCGTGAGCTTCTTCTTCGGGTACGCACAATGAATCTGCATACTTTGGAATGGAAATCTATTCAGGCTAGTGAGGTTGCCCTTTGTTTCTATGACTCCCTTGGTCGGGCCGAGATGCTTGACGCTTTTCGCTGCCTATTCTGATGCTTGTTTAGCTCATAGCTTTCGTATCCCCCTCGGGATTTTTTTTTGATTTTGCTCTTGAAGCTTTGTACATAACTGAACTTTGAAAGCCTTTTTTTTATTCTTTTTTTTATTATATATATTTGACTTTTGTAAGCCATTTTCACAGCCTTTGAACTTTGCTTGTTGGTTGTGAAGTATTTATTGCTGCTTCTAAGTGACCTGCATGGGTGACCTACATCATGATATCAACTCAGATTATTAATACCTTATGTATTAGCTTTATGTTGTTTACAAATTCGAGCGTTATGTTGCCTATCGGCGAAAGATTTTCTTGATCTCTTTAACACTTTTGGGCTAGTGGGAGAGTTCCTCGACCACGTCGCCTTATGGCAAGAAGGTGTTAAAGGGAGATTTCATCGACCGTTTTAGCCTTTAAGTTATTAGGCTCGTGGGAGAGTTCCTCGACCACGTCGCCTTATGACAAGAAGGTGTTAATGAGAGATTTCCTCGACCGTTTTAACCTTTAAGTTTTAAGGCTCGTGGGAGAGTTCCTCGACCACGTCGTCTTCTGGCGAGAATGTGTTATTGGGATATTTCCTCGACCGTTTTAGCCTTTAAGTTTTTAGGCTCGTGGGAGAGTTCCTCGACCACGTCGCCTTTTGGCGAGAAGGTGTTAACGAGAGATTTCCTCGACTGTTTTAACCTTTAAGTTTTTGGGGCTCGTGGGAAAGTTCCTTGACCACGTCGCTTTCTGGCGAGAAGGTGTTAACGGGAGATTTCCTCGACCGTTTTAGCCTTTAACTTTTTAGGCTCGTGGGTGAGTTTCTCGACCATGTCGCCTTTTTGCGAGAAGGTGTTAACGAGTGATTTCCTCGACCGTTTCAACCTTTAAGTTTTTGGGCTTGTGGAAGAGTTCCTCGACCACGTCACTTTCTGGCGAGAAGGTGTTAATGAGAGATTTCCTTGACCGTTTTAACCTTTAAGTTTTTGGGCTCGTGGGAGAGTTCCTCGACCACGTCACCTTCTGTCGAGAATGTGTTAACGGGAGATTTCCTCAACCATTTTAACCTTTAAGTTTTTAGGCTCATGGGAGAGTTCCTCGACCACGTCACCTTCAGGCGAGAAGGTGTTATCGGGAGATTTCCTTGACCGTTTTAGCCTCTAAGTTTTTAGGCTCGTGGGAGAGTTTCTCGACCATGTCGCCTTTTTGCGAGAAGGTGTTAACGAGTGATTTCCTCGACCGTTTCAACCTTTAAGTTTTTGGGCTTGTGGAAGAGTTCCTCGACCACGTCGCTTTCTGGCGAGAAGGTGTTAATGAGATATTTCCTTGATCGTTTTAACCTTTAAGTTTTTGGGCTCGTGGGAGAGTTCCTCGACCACGTCACCTTCTGTCGAGAATGTGTTAACGGGAGATTTCCTCGACTGTTTTAACCTTTAAGTTTTTAGGCTCGTGGGAGAGTTCCTCGACCACGTCGCTTTCTGGCGAGAAGGTGTTAACGGGAGATTTTCTTGACCGTTTTAACTTTTAAGTTTTTAGGCTCGTGGGAGAGTTCCTCGACCACGTCGCCTTCTGGTGAGAAGGTGTTAATGAGAGATTTCCTCGACCGTTTTAATTCTAAGGTTTTTAGGCTCGTGGGAGAGTTCCTCGACCACGTCGCCTTCTGGCGATGAGGTGTTAATGAGAGATTTTCTCGATCGTTTTAACCTTTTCATTTTTAGGCTCGTGGGAGAGTTCTTCGACCACATCGCCTTATGGCGAGAAGGTGTTAACAAGAGATTTCCTCAACCATTTTAACCTTTAAGTTTTTAGACTCGTGGGAGAGTTCCTTGACCACGTCACCTTCTATAGAGGAATCCCTTGTTTTGGTTTGTTATAGGTTTATATAAATAAATCAATGAAACATGAATTTTTGGAACGTCGCCATTCTATTATCGGAAATAGACAAATAAATTACTGAATCGGAAATTTTACATATATTTGCCTTAGGTGTAATACTTTCGTAGATGTTTTGCATTCCATGGGTGGGGCAGTGCATGCCCGGTGGTGTCTTTGAGATGGTGGGTTCCTGGCCTGTGGCATGCAGTCACGACATAAGGGCCTTCCCATCAAGGGCCCAACTTTCCTTCTTCTCTCGTGGTGACGCCGGTCTCTTTTAGAACTAAGTCGCCGATTTTGAAAGATCTGGGCCTCACCTTTTTGTTGAAATACTGCTCTGCCTTTCTTTTTGAAGCCACAACTCTGGCTTTTGCATCCGTTCTTATTTCCTCCAATAGATCTAAGTTTTCTTCCAATTTTGCCGTGTTTGTTTCTGGATTGAAGTTTTCCCTTCTATGGCTTGGTAACCCCACTTCTAGAGGATTCATGGCATCGCTTCCGTAAGCTAAGGCGAAAGGTGTTTCTCCCATTGAAGTCTTTGGCGTAGTCCTGTAAGCCCATAAGGTTTCTGGGAGTTCGTCGGCCCACACTCCATTTCTGTCGCCCATCTTCTTTTTCAATATACCTACGATGGTTTTATTGGTTGCCTCGACTTGTCCATTCACCTGAGGATGACCTGGGGGAAGAGTATTTGACTTTGATTCCCAGCTCTGCGCACCATTGGCGATAATGTTCGGAATCGAACTGTTTTCCATTATCCGATATGATACACTAAGGTATCCTGAACCTGCATATTATTGCCTTCCACAAGAACTTTGTCACACTTTGGGCGGTTATGGTAGCCATCACCTCAACTTCTGCCCACTTTGTAAAGTTATCGACGGCTACAATAATGAACTTAGTTCCTCCTTTGCTAGGGGGCATAGGGCCTACCAAGTCTACTCCCCATTGAGCGAATGGCCATGGGGACATTATTGATTGCAACTCTTCAGGAGGTGCACCTGGGACTAGTGCGTGAACCTGGCACTGGACACACTTTTTTCCAAACTCCTTCACATTTTTGAGTGCGTTTGGCCAATAGTACCCTGCCTTTACAATCTTTGCGGCGAGTGATCGTCCTCCTGAGTGACTCCCGCAAATCCCCTCGTGAATTTCTTTCATCACGTACTCTGCTTCTTCCTTTGTTATACATCGCACTAATGGGTTTGAAAAACCCCACCTATTGAGCACTCCGTCGACTATGGTAAACCTGGTTGCCTTGCTTCTTAAATTTCTCGCTTCTTCCCAAGATGAGGGGAGATCACCTGTCTCCAAATATTTTTTTATATCATCCTTCCATCCTGGCGTACTTTCTATGATCTGCAAGCTTTCTTCTCCTACTGCTGGACTAGCCATCGTTCGTAATTCAACCTTCCATGGTAATACTTCTTCTTGTTTTGCTGAGGCTGCGCACGCCAATCTGTTAGCTTTGAAATTGTCTCCTCGAGATATCTTCTCGATTCGAAAGTATTTGAGACCTTTGCTCTTCTCTTGAACTTGGTGAAGGTATTTTATTAGCTTGGCTCCTCTCGCCTAATACTCACCTGTGATTTTCCCAACTACTACCTGTGAATCGGCTTTTATCTCGACTTCTTCACCTCCTAATACCCTCGTGACCGCCACACCGGCGAGTACTGCTTCACATTTAGCTTTGTTGTTTGTCACTTTGAACTCCAATCGTACTGCATGGTACTACTCTTTCCCATCACTCATTACTATGTACACACCGACTCCTCCACCTGCTCGGCAGAATGATCCATCTACATACACTTGCCATGGATTCTTCTCAGGTGGTTTGTGGTCTTCTTCTCTGAAATTTAAAAATTCTGCTACAAAATCGTCTAGTATCTGTCCTTTCACAGCACTTTTTGGTATGTAGCTGATGTCGTACTCATTTAGTTCAACTGACCATTTGACCAATCGTCTCGAGGTGTCTGGTTTCTGCAACACCTTTTGTAGAGGCGACGAAGTGATTACCTTTATTAGATGGGCTTGGAAATAAGGCCGTAATCGCCTTGTCGCTACTACTATAGCGACCAACTCAACCTTTGGATACCTGGCCTCTTCTCCTCTCAACGCCTTGCTTATGTAATACACTGGTTTTTGCTCCTTCCCCTCCTCTCGTACCAATGCAGCAGACACTGCGTCTGGAGTCACTGCTAAGTACAACGATAATGGCTCTCTTGGCTTGGTGTGACTGAGCAATGGTGGTTGAACCAAATATTCTTTTAACTGAATAAATGCTTTCTCGCACTTGGCATCCCACTCTCGTGCTTTCTTAAACACCTGAAAGAAAGGAAGACATTTATTCGTTGACCGGGATACAAACCTATTCAGAGCTGCGATCTTGCCTACCAGTTTATGTACTTCGTTCAAGTTTGTGGGTGACTTCATCTCTATTATTGCTCTGAGTTTCTCGGGATTTGCTTCGATTCCTCTTTCTGACACCATAATCGAGGAATTTTCTCAACTGCACTCCGAATGCGCATTTCGTTGGATTAAGCTTCATTTGGTACCGGCGTAAAACTTGAAAAGCCTTCCTAAGGTCTTCTATGTGTTAGTCAAACTCCCTGGTTTTTACTAGCAGATCATCGACGTACACTTCTATGCTTCTTTCGATCTAGTTTTTAAACATTTTGTTTACCAACCTTTGGTAAGTTGCCCCAGCGTTCTTCAAGCCGAAAGACATCACCTTATAACAGTATAATCCTCGGTCAATTATAAAAGCGATTTTCTCCTGATCAGCCTTCTTCATTCTGATTTGATTGTATCCCTAGTATAACTTGTTCGCCAATTCTCATTTTGCTGAAAGCATCCCATAACAAATTATCCACCGAACTTCCATTGTTAATCAATATCCTCCTGGTGGTAAAATTTGCCACCAACATTGTTTCCACTAAAGCATCATCATAGGGATATACAAACCCTCGGCAATCTTCCTCGTTAAAATATATTGTGGGGGATACTTGTACTCGGGGCTGTTTGACGGGCCTTCTACATTATAGACTTCTTCATATCTCACCTTGCATAGGCCTTTCTTCCTGAGGAAGTTGGGCCACCTCCTGCATATCCGTCGACGATTGTGTGTATCTCGCCCAGAGGTGGGTTTCTCCGATTTTCATCTGCTCTTGTTCTTCGGTCTCGATGTCCATTTGACCTCCTCTCCCTTTTTGGTGATTCCTGTCGCCTAGGGCTCTTACTTCATTTTTTGAGCTCATTCTTTCGTTCGCTTCTTTGCCGTAAATGTTCTGGGCGATCAATCATTCCAACTCGCCATTGTTCCTCATTTCTTCTACTTTTCGTTTCAAATTGTAGCAGTCCTCAGTTCTATGTCCCCTTGTTTTGTGACAAGTGCAGTACTTCGTTATCGTTGATTGAATAGTGTACATATGCCTTCTTAAATTACCATCCCGCCTTGAACCTCCATCTACTCATTCTTTCTGGTTGGGTGGTTAAGGGGATCAATGTAACGCCCCGATCTCGAAGGTCCGGAGAGTTAATTCTTAATACTTAATATCAACTTCAATAACATAACTATAAAATCCAAAAAACTCCATAAAATATTAAATCATTTACTCAACCCAAATATCTATGTTCCTTCATAGGGACAACAAAAAAATTCTCAATAACATAAATTAAAAACTCTCCAAAAACTCGAAAATATCCTTAACTCATCAAACTTAAATAACCGAAAATAAATCAATTTGCTAACTACGACTCTCAAATAAGCACTTGTACCCTCAGACACTTATTCCACTACGATCATCATACCTTGCTAAAGCTTCCTACTCTTGTTCTCCAGTTGAACCAAAAAAAATATCAGAGAAATATTTGGAGATAAGGGGTGAGTTATCAACAACTCAGTAAGTAGAGAACATATACTAGTGTGTAAACATGAGCATTTATCAAAATTTAGAATGCTAAACAAAATATTTTCTTTCAGAATGCAGAATCAGAATACTTGTTTTCAGAATGTAAAATCATAACATATTATAAAAAATATAAGAGCGAAACTTTCAGAAAACATTCTTATGCAAAATTTCCTTTGGCAGAGCATAAGTGAACATATACATCTTATCTTATCATATATGAACAGAGACCTTGTTTAACCCCCGTGATAGGGTTGTGCAAATCCCGGTACCTAACCGAGCAGAAACAGAATGTGAATCTTCCCCTTATTCATTCTTGGAGCCCCGAGTGTGCACATAGGAAAGACCACGCAGAAAACTATTTTGTTTGCAAAGTGGGTGCACCAGAAATAGATTAGTTGGTACCAACCCGAACAGAGGCCCACAATTTTACACTCGTGGTAAGGTCAGAACGAAACAGAAATATAAACAAAATGTTATGCCAGAGGTTTTCAGAAATCACATCATATCATATCAGAGTGCAAAATATCTTCAGAACAGAACATAATTAGATCACAAAAACATAATTTATGCACAAAATTACATATTCGCTCTCTTTTGCACAGTTCATAAACAAAATGTCAAAAATAAGCTCATGTCTACACCAGTCATGCCAGAAAAATACTTTATTCTTAAACAGAATCTCATGAGTAATGCAGAACATACCGAGATAGTTCAAATTTCTTTTCATAACAAAATATGCATACTTCTCAAAAATCAACCTTAGCTGATGTTATTTTTATGCAAAGTCTAGCATAGGAACTCCGCTTACCTGGACTTCGTAGCATTTTCAGAATTTTCCTAAAAAATGTCGAGTCTACTATAAATCCTCACCTATAAAATAACCACATACTCCATAAATTTTCAATCAAACACGTATATCAATCCTTAAAAGAATCAATCTACAACTCTTACAATCCTAAAATATCATAAATTCTCAAATACCTCGGTATTCACTTAAAATCTCTGCCTATTTAAGCTCTAAATTATTTCTAAAAATCAATACCAATACTCTTACTAATTACACCTATGCCACATAAAAAAAAAAAACATCTCTAGTTTAAAATATTTTCTTAACATAATTATAAAAAAATTGATAAAAATAGGAAAGCAGAATTTCATTAAAAAAAATGACGACTAATTAGTTTCTCTTTAAAGGTTTCAAAATAAAATTTTGCACTTACTATGTACTTCTAAAATTTATAAATTAAAAATACATTATTACTAATAATATACTTCAAGTTAATCTATGGAACCACAAATTTACAACCACCCAGCCCACATGAATTAAATAATCCAATCTGTTATGACTTTAAGATAAAGGGTAGGGATGTAATTTAAAATTAAGTAAAAAACTTGAATTCTTGGCTAGAGGCTACGTGTGGTCTTACAAAGGCTACGAAAAAGAAGAAAACAAGTTTCAGATGTTACAATGAGGGAGGGAATGTGCGAGATACTCACCGAGAGGCACAACCACCGTGCGACGCAGACCCGGTGGTTGGACAGAAATGCTTCCACGGTGACTTCCTTTATAGTTGACGGTGCAGTTCTAGGAGGGAGAGAGAGATATGAGAGAGAGAGAGAGAGATGAGAGCACCACGAGGGAGACAGAGAGTGAGGGAAAAAGAGAACACAGGAGAAGGAAACGAAAGCTTACGGCAGTGAATGGTGATCGACCTGGCAGTGCCTCACGACTGGGCTATGGTGCACAGCAGCAAAAGGCTGGGAAGCTTCAGTGGTTGGCAGTGGGGGCGAGTCTGATCCGTAGGGTTGTTGCTACGGGAAGGACGTTGGTGGCAGCGGCTGGGTTGTGGTTACTTGAAGGTGTGGTGCGGTGGCAGTGATAAACCAAGAGAAAAAGGGAGAAAAACTGAAGCGGCTAATCTAGTTTTTGGTTGAGGCTGATGAATGTGCGAATATATAGATGAATGGATGATCAAAAGAAAATCCTAGAGATGAGAGAGTAGCGTGCATGCAGTGAGTAAACGGAAGTGAACATGTAGAACATAGAGTCTGAAATGATTTTCACGGGCTAGGCTCTTTAACATGAAAATATTTGGCCCACACGTTGATCTAGTATGGGGTTAATGCATGGGCCCTTTTGTCTAAGTTTTTGGGCCTCGACTCAACCTAGAAAAAAAATTACCCTTGTCCCATAAATTTTTCTAGTGAAGATCCACTTGATCCATTAAAGGATTTTAAACCTATCCAAAAATTATAATCTGCCAAAAATATTTTAGGCCCATACTGTCTTCCAAAAAATATTTTACTCGAAATTCCAAATGGGCTTTTCATACCTATAAACCCAAAAGTTTTGTAAAGCGGGCTTGGCTGACCGGAGTGTTACAATCAAGGTGTTTTCAGCATTAACAAAATATCAGCTCTGTCCATGAACTCTCGTAAGGTGGAAGGGGTTTTTCGGGCCATGAAAGGGCTCCTTAGCCAAACACCTCCCAACAGCGGGGCTAGCATGATTTTCTCGTCTTGGTCATCGGCCGTCATCTTTTTTTTTATTGAAGTGTGTCAAACATACTTTCAAACTTTCATCCTCCCGTTGCTTGACAGTCAACAAGTATGCGGCGGGTCTTCTGCACTTTCTACTCGCTATGAACTGGGTTAAGAACTGTCGACCCAGTTCTTCAAAACTTTATGTGAAGTTTGGTTGTAGTGCACCAAACCACCCTCCTGCCGATCCCTTTAGAGTCAAAGGGAAAGATCTACACGCAATTTTCCCCGAGAATCCGTGAAGCGTCATATGGGCTTTGAAAGTCTCAAAGTGCTCCACGGGATCTTTCGAGCCATCGTATAGGTCCATCGACGGGGCTTTAAATTTCGCGGGCAGAGGTATCGTCATGATTTTTGTAGAAAATAGTAGATTTGAGCTGGACAACAACTGATCGACCGAAGAGGACGTTTCTATCTTCTTGGCCATCTCCTCATATTTATCCATCAAGCTACATACTTCGTGGTGCAACTTCTTCGCTTCCTCGTTCTCTTGATGGCCTTTTCCCGCACTATTTGCCTCCATCTCTACCCTGTCGACTTGACTGGGTGTCGCATCCTCTCCTGATGCCTGACGGTCCATTTCGTGACCTAAGAGTCTCATTTTCCGTACGTAGTGAATCCACCTCTGTGGAAAGCTTCTTTATCATCCCTTCCATTTTCGCAATTTTCTCCTTCATGTTTTGTGAAGTTTCTCCCTGATCTCTAGTTGCCTGAGACCAAGTAGTGATGGGCATATGAAAAGCACGTAAAGTGTGAGACTTAACAAATCCAACAGACGGCACCAACTGTTATGGATGTGTTTCACCGCCACCACCGTACGATCACCTGCAACCAAAGAGTAAAGAGCACAAGGGTTCGAGGGAACGCCTATGATGCTTAAGTCAGTGATTTGAAGATGATAATAATAATAATTCGATCCCTTTACTTACCTGCGTTTTTCCTTTATATAGAGCTCCGTGAGTTATCTTTGTTCTCTTATCGGATAGTGGTTATCCTTTATTTGAATTCAAATTTAGAGATAGGGATTCATCTTTTAGCAAATTTGAATGATAACCTCTTTTATCTTTTACTACCGACTGGATAACTATCCAGTCGGTATTGGCCATGGGCTGGGTTCCCTTGGTACTGGACAGGGCCTCTCGGTAATGATACAGACTTTGGTCACAAGGGCCCAGGTCCACCTTAGGGGCTAACCGGTTGGGATGCCCTCTCCATATATATATATATATATATATATATATATATATATATATATATATATTAATTCCCTAAGGAATGATATATCCAGCTAAGATTGACAGGTTAATTGATGTGTTAACGTTGTGTTTCGCACACCTTTAGGCCAGAATTCGATAACTCAGGTTTTTAAAAATGGGTCCTGCACAAAGTGGGAAAGGCTATAACTTTGAGAGGACGGTCTTGGGGACGGGTAACGTCCGATGCCAAAGTTAGTAAATATTCTTGGAGAGTAGCAAATAAGCAAGAAAGTCTAGGGATCATAAAGACTTTTCGGTACCTAGAGCTTGCTATTTATACCCTTTTTGGGGAGGGTGCATATAGTATTTTTCCCATAAAGTCCATGCTTGTCCTTTTGTGTATCCTGTCAGACTTTCTTTAATACGGCGTGGCTTTGCGTCGGCTTCATAAATGTGGCGTGTGACTTAATCAGCAGCATCATTAATGCGGTATGGTTCCTTGACCCCTGTTCTGATTTATATGTGTCGTAGATGACTTGATGTCGATGAATCAAGGGCCCTCTGTGTTTTTCATACGTTCTGTGCATATACTGTTCCCTAGGGCGGCCGTAGTGTGTTAGGCCAATCTGTCTTGTAGAGTGTACAGCACCCCTCCCTGGTTGACGTTCTGTTCTTTGCTTGGATAGGGAACCCCTTTGGGCCGGGTTTCTGAGCCAAGGCCTGGTGGGCAATTCTTAGGGGGAAAAAACCCCTTATAGTTACCCTACCAAGTTCTGGAGGAATTCCTTTTATTCCTTTTGTTCTCATGCCCTGTCAAGTTCCCAGCCCGGCCGCACGCTAAGTGACTGCTTGTATTTCGCCTATGTGGCAGCACAACGTCAGTTAGGCTTTCACATCGAATGGCGCTCCTTCGGTTTCCGCATTATGGCTCCATGTTTCACAGCCATTAATTCGCGTGTCGTGCCAACATATATGCCTTTCAGTAGTTGCGTTAATTGCGGGATCTTGGTACTTGAGTGGTACACGTGTGAGATACGTGGAATTATGACGCCTCGGGAGGATGATCGTATTTATTCCGCTTTTGTCTTGTCATGCTGTGATTTCCTTTTCTTACTTTCCTTCCGATGTTTCTCATCAACCTTTCCTATACTTCATGGCCCCGAAGAAATCTTCGTGTTCTGGAGATCGGGCGGTGCCCTCTGGCATTGTTCAAGCCGCTGCCATTCATGGTGACTCCCTTTCAGATGACTTTGTTGGATTTTCATGGCAGTCGGTGGTTACTTCCGACGAATTGGAGGAGTTGAAGGTGACCTACAAGATTGCCTTGATGGTGGAGCTCGTAGTGCCTTCCCCCACTGGCAGAGTGGTGGATGAGGAAGGCTACGAAACCAAAGTTGCAGTGTATCCTGCCATGTTCTCCATTGGCCTGAGGTTGCCGTTTTGTCGACCGGTGCGCGAAGTGCTGAGCTTCGTTATGCTGGCGCCCACTCAACTTCCTCCTCTTGCATGGAGGATTTTGGTCTCGTGCTGTATTATTTGGCGCCGTGCTTTGGAGGAGGCCGAGTTAGATTTTTCCGATATCATGGACCGCGAGTTCTTCATTAGTCATAGTCTAGTACGGAAGGGCTGACTTATCTACAGTTTCAAGCCGATTCAGGAATGGGCTCGGACAGTAGAGACATGAGAGGCATAAGGTGGTGAAGGGATACCCCCGCAAGTGTTTCTTCTTGTTGGGTGAGAGGTGGGAGTATCCAGCCGAATTCCAACGAGAAAGTGAGATTGGGGATCATTCAGGCCTGTGAGACGGCACATCCAAGCGACGTTTGTTCGGAGGCTTTGTTATCAAAGGGTAGTCTTCGCCGGTATTTGGTTCCCTCTACCAATCGGCGCTCTGATGCGGGGATTCCCATGAATTCGATTGCTCCTCTTATTCCCAGTCATTCTCCGAGCCCGCTGGTTGAGCGAAAGGGGAAGAGACCCCGCAGTATTTCTCCCACTTCTGCTGACTTTGATAATGTTCCCATTCCTCATAGGGGGCCGTGCATCCCAGTACTTTGACTCCTTAGACCCCCAACGGTGTCCAACGAGATGATGCTGACTGTGACTCCTCCTTGCGCCATGCCTCAGGCCTAGAGAGTTGCAGTTGACGTTGCTAGCGATGTAGCTCTGTTGATGTATTCAAAAATGGTGGAGGATCATTTCTTAAGCGTAGGTAGTTGGTATTGTGTCTGCATGATATGAGCAGACGACTGAGCAGCAAATAAACTCTGCAAAGTGGACCAAACCTCGTGTGAGGTTGTACATGAGAGAACCTGAGCAAGTACAGAGTCAGACAGGGAAGCATTAAGGGTAGAAATGATAAGTTGGTCTTGTAAGAGCCGAGTGGGCGGGATTTGGACTACCATCGATTGTGGGTGGTGGAGGAGGAAGAGAGCCATCAATATAGCCAAATAGTTGATGCCTATTTGCATAAAAATATTTCTGCAAGTGCACAGAATCGTAACAAGTAGTAAAGTATTTTAAAGAAAATAGATATCGAACCCACAAGAAATAATTATGCTACTGAGTATTGAAATTGACTAAATTAATTACGATTTGAAAATTTGAAATTGAAGAATGGTTTATCAAAATTAAACTGAAGAAAAGAACATTAAAATTAAGATTTAAAAAATAATAACTATATATCTAGAGCATTTGACTTCACCTAGCAAATCCCACACAATTTATTCTTCCTTGTTATAGAATCTCAATTATCTCAAGTTGATGATAAAAATCCCTTAACTATTTAATATTTTCTCTTGAAAAATACCAAAAATATCTCCAACTATTAACTCCATATCTCTATGTGAATTTAACTAATTAGAGACTAATTAAGTTCTTTGGATTTTTCTTGACAATCACACTAGTTGCGGTAAAGCATCTCTGCTTTCGCTCAACTAATGGTATTTAATTCTAGATTTTTAATCCCAAATTACCTCTCGGTCTCATTACAACCCAAAAGATCGAATAACAGTTAGCTAGAAAACTGTAAGCATTAATAACAAGGAATAAACACTCAATCATAGAAATATTGAAAATAAAATAACTTGGAATATAAACTGTGTGTTCAATACTAGGCTACATCAAAACTCTAGAAAATAAAATTAGTTCATAATGAAATTAAAAAGAAAAAGAATAAAACTGGTGTTATTCGTTGGAGTTAGTTGATGAAACATGTGGCTCTCGCCTCTACTCCCCCAGATCTGCCTCCTTGAAAGGAACACAAATAATAAACTTTGAACCATCGAAACCTAAACTTAGACTCTCTAAAACTCAAAACTAAAACTAAGATTAAGAACCAAGACCCCTTATTGATTCCACAAGACGGGATTAAATAGATGTCAATACTCAAATTCGAAAACAAAATAAATGTGGCTACAATCTGGCCTAAAAATTTTGAAAATTGTTTCTAAACATAGATGTTAACATAAAAAGAAATTATTCCAAGAATATCAGAATTATATAAAATGGAAGATTCAGTGATATGCGGCTTGAATTTCGGAGTTCGGGAGGATTTGGTTGCCAATAGATTGATTGCGGAAGTCAGAAGGGTCCTACCGAGTAGATGTCGTGTGCGCTGAATATAACTGGTCTCCTCGCCTAATCGTCAAGATGTAAGGTTCCTGACTGAGATGAAAGACTCCTCTCGCCAACCTACTGAGCGGTAAAGCTGCTCGCCTTTGCTGGTTGTCGCCCACGATGTTGGTCTTTGATCGGCTAGACTGGTCGCCAAGTCTTCTCACCTATTTTGATAGCCATTGGGTTTCCTCGCCTACAAAGAGGTAAGTCTTCTCGTCTTTGGGCGAGAAAGATCACTTTGTTGCCCATGGGACAAGGCTCCTTGCCCAAATCTCCTCGACTCTCTTATCTAGTCGCCTTTCTTTGGTCTGGATCTTTTGTACCAAAATGCTCACCTTTTGCGCTAAAATCTTCTCATTCCTTCAAGTCCAAGAAAATAAAGAAAATATAAAATAAAATAAAATAAATAAAATTGAACGAAAACTGACATTTTTCATAACTAATAGAGTAATAAAATCACATCAAAATCACACTTATCAATGCCTTCTCAGAAATGGAATGACCTGAGCCTTCCATAAAAGATAGTTATCAAGTGTTTGCTTGATGGTGACAAAACGAGTTGAGGAATTAACAATGGAGGAGTTAGGGACGGGTGGGAGGGTGGAATGTGAATTGTTGGAGTTTTCTGGGGAGGCCATGAGAAGGATCGAAAAAGAAAATTGACGTTAGTCCTGTTGTTTCTGTGATACCATGCTTAGACAAATGGAAAAGACGATAGAAAGACATGCACACAGGGTGTTTGATAGAATGTGTAGCAGAAAGCATATTCTTTGTGACTTTGTTTTCATTGATTCATTCCCCACGATTACATATAGATTGCTCATCATTTATACACATTCTCAGCATAGGAATTTCAGAACATTTACCACTATTGTACAGCAGCTAGGTTGTTATGCTAGAATATTCTAGAGAGTGCCAGATGTCAAGACCTTCATTTGTTTATGGCAGAGTCTGTTAGTCCTGGTGCAGCAGGAAGATTCTCGGTATGCAAGGATTTTTCTTCATTTGTACCGAGTGCCTCAATAGCCCCGCTCAATCCAAGGGGCACCAATGAAATGGTGAGACTTGATCGTAGAAAGTTAAAGCGTACAGTAGAGAGTGACTTAGTAAAAATGTCAGCAATTTGATCTTTGCTAGAGACAAAGGAAACCTTAAGTGCTTTGGTAGCCACACGATGTCGTACAAAATGGTAGTCAAGTTCAACATGCTTAGTGCGAAAATGTAAGACAGGATTAAGAGAAAGATACGTAGCACCAAGATTATCACACTAAAGAGTGGGTGGATGAGCGAGAAAAATACCGAGCTCACTAAGTAGGGATTGCAACCAAATAAGTTCACAAGTGGTATTTGCAACAACCTTGTATTCGGCTTCAGTGGAGGATCGGGCAGTGGTGGGTTGTTTCTTAGAACCCCAGGAGATTATATGAGGGCCAACATACACACAGAAGCCACCAGAGGATTTACGGTCATCAGGGCAACCAACTCAGTCAGCATCGGAATAGGCAGACAGAGAAAAGGAAGAAGAAGCAGAAAACTAAAGACCAAAATTTTTTGTGAGATGCAAATATCTAAGAATGCATTTGACCGCTTGCCAGTGTGAAACTCTAGGACAATGCATATACTGACACATTTTGTTAACTACAAATGGGATGTCTGGACGTGCGAATGTTAGATATTGAAGACTCCCGACAATACTATGGTAAAGTTGGGGGTCTTCAAAAGAAGATCCATCAATTGTAGTTAATTTGACCGAGTTTGACATGGGTGTGGACATAGGTTTAGAATTATGCATATTTGTCTGTTTAAGCAAATCAGAAATGTATTTCGACTGGGACATAAACAGAGAGTTAGGGGTGCGTGTAATTCTATCCCTAGAAAATAATGAAGGGGACCTAAGTCCTTAATTGGAAAAGAAACATGCAAGGCAGCTAGAAAATCAGAAACAAAGCTAGGGTTAGAGCCGGTGACAATAATGTCATCAACATAAATGAAGACCAAAATTGAATGATTAGACTGATAGTAGATAAACAAAGAGTTATCTGATTTATATGTATGAAATCTGAGAGACAGTAAACGATTACTCAACTTAGCAAACCAAGCCTTAGGCGCTTATTTAAGACCATACAAAGATTTACGTAACTTACAGACATGGTGAGGGTAATCGGGATTGGCAAACCCAGGGGGTTGTTGCATGAACACAACTTCCTCTAAGTCACCATGTAGGAACGCATTCTGGACGTCTAACTGATGCAACGACCAGTGAGAAGAAATCGCAATAGAAATGAGCAAACGAATCGTGACAGGTTTAACAACTGGACTATATGTTTCGGTGAAGTCTAAACTAGCTTGCTGATGTAATCCTTTGGCCACAAGGCATGCCTTGCGGCGCTAAAGGGTTCCATCAGCATGGAGTTTAGTCTTGAGCACCCACTTAGAACGAGGACATTAAGGGAGAGGGCAGGACTAGATCCAAGGTTTGATTGTCAAGTAACGCTTAAAATCATCAGCCATGGCCATGCGCCATTCTGAGTATTTAGAGGCCTCTGCTAATGATGTGGGCTCTTCAGCTATGGAGGGCAAAATGGAGACCGAAAGGTGAAGGGAAGGCTTCGGTGTGGGCCATGAGACCATGCCATCGGTTCGAAGAAGTGGTTGGTGAACATGATTCTTAGACCGAGTGACCATGGGGTGGAAGGAGGGTGGCAGAGGTGAAGATGGTACAGTGGGATGAGAAGGGTGCGACATAGGTTGAAGGGGTTGGGAAACCCTAGGGATTGAAGGAGAAGATGAGGAACTGGGTATGTGACTCGGTGTTGAACTAGGTTGGGAGGAGTGGACTGGGCCTGAATGGGCTGGATTATGTGAGGAAGTAGAGGAAGGGTTTGTATGAGTTTGAGGAGAAGCTGTGGGCTCTAGTGAGCTGGGTTGGGTTTATGATGGACTGGGTAGGCAGAAAGAGGGAGTATGAGTTTGTTGAGGTTGGATCAGTGAGTGATATGGGCTGGATATAGACGAAAAGGGCAAGGCAGTAGGCAAAGAGGACTCGGACTGGGATTGATTGGACACAGAAAAAGGGAAATATGCTTCATGGAATTGGACATATCTAGAGGTATAAATTCGGCCTGTGGGAATACGAAGGCAATGATAGCCTTTGTGATCCGGGCTATAGCCCATGAACACACATGGTTTGGATCGAAAATCCAACTTGTGACGATTGAACGGTCTCAAGTTGGGCCAACACAAATACCCAAAAGTCCTCAAAAAATTGTAATCGGGAGAGACACAAAAAAGAGTTTGAAAGGGAGAATTATGCTGTAAAATTGGAGTGAGCATTCGGTTAATTATAAAGGCCGCCGTTTGAAAGGCTTCGGCCCAATATTTGTGAAGAATCGAAGCATGGGCTAGAAGGGATAAGCTAGTTTCTACAATATGTCTGTGTCATCTTTCAACTATACCATTTTGGGGGTGAGAGCATGGACAGGTAATGCGATGATTAATTCCAAGGGACTGAAAAATTTTGTGTAGGGGTCAAAATTTCCCTCCCTAATCCGATTGTATCAAGACAACTTTTGATGAAAAGAAATTGTTAACGTATTGTAAAAAGGCTAACATTATCGTTGAGACATTAGATTTAGATTGAAGAGGAAAAAGCCATATGTATTTAGAAAAGTTAGCGATGATTGAAAGATCAAACCTACATCCATTGGAGGACGGCATAGGAGCCGGTCCCCAAACATCAAGAAAAAGTAATGCAAAGGGCTTGTTAGACCTAGAGGGGGAAGGAGGATGAGGGAAAACATGTGCTTTAGCTTGTGAACAAGTAAGACATGGAGACATATTTGTATGAGAAGTGATAGGAAGCTTAAATTTATTTATAGTAAAAGAGGTGGTTTCGGGGTGACGGATGACCAAGTCATGTGTGCCATGTTGAGGTGGAGGTCTGTTTACCAAAGAAAGCTTGAGGTGAGGCAGCGGGTTCATGCGAAGAGATGGTGGTTGAGACATCAGTTGGTAGTTCATAGAGGCCATTCCTAGCGTGGCCCTGAAGAAGAGCTGCCCGGGTGTGCAAATCCTTCACAAAAAAATTATTAGAGTGAAACTCAAAAAATACTTGAATTATCTAAACAAAACTGACGAACCAAAAGAAGATTTCTAGTAATTAAAGGGACATGAAGTAATTGAGAGAGTAGGAATTTGCCAGAGTTAGAATGGAGGTGAACAGTGCCAATGTTTTGGATGGGAAGCGTCAAATCATCACCAATGCTAACTTGATCAGAGCCTTGGTAAGACGTAGAATCCAAGTTTAGGTTAGAGAATTCTGAGGGAAAATGGTTAGTTGCGGCTGTCTCGGGAAACCAAATGTTGAATGGAGGTGTGGTGTTTGGCAAGGCCATATAATGAGCTGTGAAGGATGAGGGTGGTGGGGCTTGATAGGCCTGGTTAAATCGGTGGTAACAAGCCAGAGCCGTGTGGCCTGGCTTGTGACAAACTTGGCACAAGGAATGGTTACTTGGTCTATTGGAAAAGGGAGTAGATTCTCCTCTGTGACCACCACATCCGCGACGACCTCGAGGGAAAAATCCTCTGCCTCAACCAGATTGAGAGTTTGTTTGGCTAGGACGAGTTGAGGTCGCATGAACTGCCATTGGAGTACCTGAAAGAAGATTATTAGTCTGAAGATCAATTCTGGACTCATGGTTTAACAAGTAACTATAAACTTGGGGAGTTAAAAGTGAGTCAGTCCGAGTGGTGAGTTATGTCACAAGGGACTCATAATTTGATCCGAGGCCAGCTAACAAGTAAATGATAAACTCAAATCAAGAAAGGGGATGGCCAGCAGCACCAAGGGTTGCTGCTAGTGATGTAGCTTTGTTGAAGTATTCAGAAATGGTGGAGGATTCTTTCTTAAGCGTAGCTAGTTGGTATTGTGTCTGCATGACATGAGCAGACGATTGAGCAGCAAATAAACTTAGCAAAGTGGACCAAACCTCGTGTGAGGTTGTACATGAGAGAACCTGAGCAAGTACAGAGTCGGATAGGGAAGCATTAAGGGTAGAAATGATAAGTTGGTCCTGTAAGAGCCATTTCGAGCAAGCGGGATTTGGACTACCATTGATTGTGGGTGGTGGAGGAAGAGAGCCATCAACATAGCCAAACAGTTGATGCCCTCTCAGAAATGGAACGACTTGAACCTTCCATAAAAGATAGTTATCAAGCGTGAGCTTGATGGTGACAAAACGAGTTGAGGAATTAACAATGGAGGAGTTAGGAACGGGTGGGAGGGAGGAATGTGAAACGTTGTAGTTTTCTGGAGAGGCCATGAGAAGGATCGAAAAAGAAAATGGACGTTAGTCCTGTTGTTTCTTTGATACCATGCTAAGACAAATAGAAAAGGCGATAGAAAGACATGCACGTTTGACAGATTGTGTATTTGTGATTCTGTTTTCATTGATTCATTCACCATGATTACATACAGATTGCTCAACATTTTATACACATTCTCAGCAGAGGAATTTCAGTACATTTACCACTCTTGTGGTTACGCATCTATAACTACGGTTTTCTTCTGTTATAAGTGAGAGCATTTTAATAAACTTGGGACGGAGTCACGTTATGACTGATTACCGACTATTTGCAAAAAATAAAAAAGTTGTTATGCTAGAATATTCTAAAGAGTGCCAGATGTCAAGACCTTCATTTGTTGATGGCAGAGTCTGTTAGTCGTGGTGCAGCAGGAAGATTCTCGGTATGCAAGGCTTTCTTCATTTGTACCGAGTGCCTCAAAACGGAGAAATATAGGCCGAACATCGGAAAGATTTCGAGAATTTTAAGCCCAACAGATGTTCATTAATTGGTTGTTTAGAAAAAGTGATCCGGGCAAAACCGTGATCATTTTAATTCTCATGCCAAAACACACACACACACACACACATATATATATATATATATCCCCGCGGGCGGCCCACTGCTCCAGCGAGCTTCTAGTAACTTGAGTTTTGTTGAAGAATAAATATAGATAGAAGTCACTATTGAGAGTATCTATTTTGTATACATGATGTAGTATCATGTAGACCACACATCTCCCTAAATGAATGTTGGAAATAATCTACTAGAAATAATCATGTAATAAATATAAAATATGCACTGCTATAGTGACTTATCTCTGACATTAATCATTCTTAAATTTCTCACGGACGTCGTTTGACATTAATCAAAACGGCTAGCTAGCGAATGTATATGTGGAAGGCTGATCATGACGACTTATTGGCATTGTTCTGCCGAAAGTCAAAGAGTTCGTTGCTCATTCTTATTATTCTCCAAAAAAAGTCGTCATCACAGGTTCGAAGGCACAGGTCCCAAAAAATAGTAATGATAATAAAAACAAAACCATTAGCACTAATTTAGCTGTACTACTTAATTAGCTCCATCAAGAACATGCGTACTGATCATGATATATGCATGCGGTGCGGCCAATGCATGCCAGTAGTACTACTTAATTTTATATTTCCTGTCTATTATATTTATTTATTTTCTAAGAAGTGATATATCCAGCTAAGATTGACATGAGGTTAATTGATATATATGCATATTTCTTCTTAAAACAAAACAACAACCACTCCTAATGATTTTTGTAAAATATATATTTTTTTAAAATATAGAGAAAGATGGTTAAAAGTCATTTCAAATGTATCATCTATTTTATTTTTATTTTAAATTCAATTACAGTAAAAGTCCATTCCAATATAGAGGTTATCGTTTATTCTTCTAAATAATTTTTTGTTATTTCCCTCTCATTTCACTTTATTTCATTTTTATCTTATTTTCATTTTAACCCTTTTATCACTTTTGCACAGATCCCACTCTCTTATCTCTCATCTACACTCTAGCACTCTATTTATAGTACCTTCGACTTTTATGTATGCAGAAGTTTTGATATTGTTAATAATAAAAATATATATTTTTTTATCGTTTTACTCTCTTTTTTAAATAATTTAAAATATTACATTAGATATAAAGTAATATTGCAAATATCAAAATATATGACGTATAGAGAAATATTTGAAATAAATAAAAAAGATTAATAAGTAAAATATTTAAATGATATAAAGAAAAAATAGATAAATTGATGTATGACCTATTGTAAAAGTCAGTATGTAAAATAGAAAAAAATGAATTTTGATAATAAATTTTAAAAGATATGATAAAGAAGCCTTTGGAATGCTCAAACTTAGAATTGTAAACACGAGAAAGTAAAGACTTTTTAATTATATGGATCCTAAGGTGAAATAAATGCTACAATTGAAAAAAAAAAAAAAACTAACCATTTGGGAGACCCGTACGTATAAGATTACAGTAGTCTGCAAGGAGCTGGGAATTAAGATTATATCCTCAGTCGACCCACGGCCTCTCCATGGGGATAGAGACCAGTAGCAATCGATCCCTTTCTAATGCACGTTGCACGTACCGAGGTCATGGGGATCGAACACAGGCCAGGTGGGTGGACCGGAGATCATCAATCAGTTCTCAACATATATGAGCCTGAGGGCCTGGGGCAAAGATTACTGGCCGGGGATCATTCACCTTGCATTCCAATCATGCTGATCAGCTTTTTAAATAACTTTTTTTTTTATTGTTATTTATAATTATAATTCCAGACTCAGCGTATTTTTGCAATTTCGTTTAAGAAATTGAACAAAACTAATTAGAGAGATAGATTCCATTCTTTTTTAAAAAGACTGTACAGTACTTACACATTCCACGACTATATGTAGTATTACTTTTATCTTAATTATACATATATATATATATACACACATATATATAAGAAGTCATTTATATATATATATATGTACAGACGTACGTACGTAGCCAATCAGGAAAAACACTTGCTAGCTAGAGGGTTATATGATTTTTTAGTTTCGGATACGTACCATTAACTCGATCCTTTCGGGAGATGGATTAGTAATTATTCTGAAAATTAGTAGATTTTTTCTTAATATATATTAATTTCCATTGACGGGTTGAAAAATAAAGACAATATAATTATTCCCTCGTGAATTACGTAACAAAAAAATTAACACGGAATTTACACAAAGTCAAAGATGAGCGACGACCATGCGCGCATGACATGATGATCATCAGCGAACGACAAACTGATCAAAGGTGTGCCGAAAATCATCAAGCAAGCCGAGTAATTTATAGGATTGTGCAATTGTCTCACACTCATTTAGAAATAAAAGTAAGATTTATTATTAAAAAATTAATTTTTTTCTTGTGAAATATCCCATATTTAGTATTTAAAAAAAATACACTGCGTTTGCACACTCTATGACTGTAAATATAATTTCTTTTTTTCTTTCTCATTTTTCTTTATTTTTTGGATTAATTAGAAGCTAGCTAGTTAACCCGGGCCCTTTTTATCTTATCTCTTTCTGATCTCTTTTTCCCTAATTCTACCGGTAATTAGTCTTTGCAATTTCAAGGTTTCAATATTCTCGGTACTAAATTAGTCGTCTCATGCATGACTTTGAACAATATTTCATGTACATGAATATATATTGCAAGTACGTACGTATATAAGTTCCCATTCGATTTTAACTAGTGTTAAAATGGAATTAGGAAAATACGTCTCATATATATTTATATAGCACTCTATTGCACGCATTACAAGAAAATTACTTATTTACTACCAGTTATTTCCAGTAAAATGACTATTTCTAGTTAAAATAAGTGTTTTCATTGTAAATAGTCATTTTCGTCAAAAAAATAGTCACAAATATTCATTTTTTTTGGTAGTGACGCTCACCTCGCTAGTTAACCCTAGTTAGATGTAAAATGAAAATATTAATATATAAAAAATATTTCTATAGTGCACATGATTAAGGTAAATTAATTATGAAAATATGTAAATTTTATTATTTTATTTGCAAGGTCATGTCTTAAAAGTTTGCAACGGAGGTATATATATATATATATGATTTACAAGCTGGTCATGTCTTAAAAGTTGTCAACGAAGGAAAATTAATTAGACTTTTATATGAGTTACATGATGACCTTGTAAATCATACAGACATGACCAGCTTGTACTATATATAGATGATTTACAAGGTAAAAAATATTTGCGTGTAGTACATGATATATAATGATAACCGATAAGCTTGCATGTAGCAAAAATCCTTCGCTAGCTGACTGATCTACTGCACGACTTCTTCCGTTGCAAAAAATATTTTCTTAATTGGCAACGACTTTTTTCCATTGAAAAAAAGCCAAAAATTAAATCCTGGCCAAAGCAACGACAACGCGCGTTCCGTTGCAAAAATGAAAGATTCAATTACCAACGACAAGTTTTTGTTGGCAAAATACTATTTCTATCAGTACTAAAGAAAATAATTTCGTTGCAATTGCAAAAAATAAATGCAGTTCATAAACTTGCAACGACTTTTCTAATTTGTTAGAAGAGCAATGCTAGGTACAGTCTCTAAATGGGGACTGCAATGCAAGTCTAGACTAATTTAACTTTAAAATTTTTTAAAATTACAAAATTATCCCTCCTAAAATTATGTTTTCTCATTTAATAATGTGCCTGCACATGCAGTCCCCACTTGAGGACTGCAAATAGAATTTCTCTTGTTGGAAATTAACAAAAACTATTTGCAACGATTTTGTAATTTGTTGCAAATAATTATTTGCAATGAAGTTTTTTCTCTATTTAATGTTTATTTAATATTTGAAAGGATAATAAGCACGCCACCTAGCTAATGTGTGATATGTATTTTTTTTTTCTCTTATGTAAGACTATTTGCAGCCAGGTATATTCGCTGCAAATAGCTTTTTTATCATAGAAAATAACTATTTGCAACGAAATTTACATTTCCTTACAAATAGGCATACTCTTTTGCAACAAAATTTACAGTCGGTTGCAAATAGGCATACTCTTTTGCAACAAAATGTACATTCGTTGCAAATAGACATACTCTTTGCAACGAAATCTATTTGCAATTAGGGGTGGCAAATTATGTTTTTGAGTCGTATTTGTGTCGTATCAAGTCATGAATATTCGACTATATAGGTCAACTCGAATACAACCCATTAAGCTAAACGTGTCAAACTTTCAAACCCTAACCCATCCCATTTAGATAACAGGTTGTAACTTGTGTCACCCATTTTGACCCGTTTAATAATTAATTAGAAATATGCTAACACGACACGACTCATTTAAACCCATTTGCTTCATGTAAATGGATTGAACTAAAACGCATAACTCATTTGACTTGATTAACATAATTTCACATAAAAATTAAAATCTATATTTATTACTAACCACAATATCTTAAAAAATATATATCAATATTTTTCAAACTTTAGCATATAATAAAACCAATATTACAAATCAATAACAAATATGAGCATACGTTTAAAATTATAATAAAAATAATAAAAACAATAAAAACATAAGCATATTGAGAAATATCAATATTACAATTTGACAATAATAAAATTTTATTTTTGAAATAAATTTTTAACGGGTCAAAATGGGTTGATTTCGTGTTAAACAATAGGTTAATCTGTTATTGGTCTGTTTATAAATCGTATTTTAACAGGTCAACCTATTTTGACCCGAACCCATTAACATCAAATTCAAATCCGCTAATTTCGTATCGTGTTGGCCGGTTCACGAATCATGTCACATATTGTTACGCCTACTTGCAACGACTGCCCATATGATTGCAAACCCTATTTGCAACGATGATAAATCAATTTGCAATGATAAAATTTCGTGGCAAAAAGTGACTATTTGTAAAGAAAAAAATTTCGTTCAGATAATAAACTTTCACCAACGTGGCATTTGCGAGAGTAGGGCCATGAGATCGATGTCATTGTTGCAAATACTCTTTTGCAACGAAAATTGAAATTTTTGCAACGATTGTTTTCCTTGCAAAAAGCCAATCATGTTGTAGTGATATAGTTTTAAAATTGGAAGATCCACACCGTTGTTTTTTGGTACGAACGTTTAAGAGCTACAACATTTAATTATAATTTGGTGGTCACCGAATCCTCTTTAGTTAAACAAATTAAATTAAAGAGAATCCTTGTCAAAGAGACGTATTCATGATATTTTAACTAGGGCTGAAATAAATGGTTACAATTCAAGTATGTCTATATATATTATATATATTTATATATATTCCTTTCTAATTCCACCTTAAGATCTAGAGACGTTTAATTTTATTGAGATTTTAAGAATGTCACTGAAATTGAGTAATTAATATGCATAATTGTTTTTGAGATGATAGACAAGATTATATAAATATTTAGTAACACTGACGGTATAATTGGTTTGGCAAAACATATTATTAAATCATGTATTTAACTGATGAATTAGAGGTTATGAATTCAAGTCTCGCTACTTAGGTTGCGTTTGGGTAGTGATGTATTTTTAGGTATTCTGTGAATATATAATAGTGAAAAAGTAATGATAGAATATTGAATAATTAATAGTGAAAAGTAGATAAAAAATAATAATAAAATAATAAATAATAGTGAGGTATTATCAGAATATCTGAATACTCAAACTAGAACTTAATTATTCAGTTTTGGGACATATATATATATATATATATATATATATATATATATATTATATGTGCACGACTATATATCCCGATGAATAGGGTCGGACCCTATATAATAATAACTTGGAGTGATACCTACCTCTAACCCTATTTGCTTAAAAAGAAAAGAAAAGAAAAAAAAGAAGAAAAAGATTAGCAGAGAATGAGGGATTCTTTAGACCTAACTCGGACACAAAGCATAATTTGATAAGGAAGTAATGGAAGATTAGAAAAGAGAAAAAGGTTCCATCAGACAAGTGGGTTACTGATCCATGTGCTATCATGTGGTGGTTGGCCCTTGGTGGGTCCACCAATCCACTTCTCCCACCCTTATTCCTTGAAAGTGAAACTACACAGAAAAAATAAGAAAGAGGAAAAAATATTGGACTGTCTGCATGTGGATGATCTTGTGGCAAGTGTTTTGCACGCGATTCACTCACGGGCTGGCTTAGAATCATGGCCCTCTCCTTCTCCTTTGGTGCTAACAACATTCTTTTACAACATAAAGTAATCTGCTGAAAATTTTGTGCAGTAATATATTAATATTTCACGACTTTTGCCAGCCCTGGCGTGATTCCCACGCTCTCTATTGCAAACAGACAAATGGCACATCTTTATGATAAAGATAACTAAGTTTAGTTGATTAAGTTGTATGAATAAAACCATGGTTACAAAGTCTAAATTCTCTATGGCCGCTCAATTTCAATCCCCCTGATCTCCTACCCTTCTTCTCCCTCAAATCTAAACCTTCCTGGCAGCTTCCTTATTATCTGCATCCAATACCCATCTCTCTCTCTCTCTCTCTCTCTCTCTCTCTCTCTCTCTCTCAAGCTGAGTTTTGCCTTTTGTACTTGCAAGCAAGAGGACCCTTTGTGTCAGAAGGAAATCCCAACTTCCAATCTTTAATGGTTATCTGTTTGTCTCTCTTTCATCACAAAAGTCACTTCTGTCAGACTAAGTTGTACTAGAATTGGGATCCCCACCACCATCATATAACCTCTCAGTCTTTGTTTTAGCATTCGGTATTAGGGATCTTCTTTGCACCAAACATGACCCCAAAGGGTGTATCCCTTAATCCCAACTCCCGAAAAACTAAGTTTGCTCGTAGATTTATCTGTGCCCTCTCGCAAATGAGAAACCCTAGACCAGTTTCCTCCACCAACGAGGAAGAAGTCCGTAAACGAAGCCACAAAATCAAGATCGCCGCTTATTTGTCGATGGCGCGCGCAGTTGGGTCGAGGAGGGCTTGGAGCCGGGCCCTTCTTTTCAAGCTTCGAACCCGAGCAAGGCGCCACAATATGATGATCGGGAGGAGGTCTCTTTGCTTGAAGAAGAAAAGGGTCATTAGGAATGATCCCCAAGGGGAGCTAAGCCAAACCAACAAGCTTAGACATCTTGTACCAGGTGGGAAAACCATGGATATGTGCAGCTTGTTGGAGGAGACAGCCCACTTTGTAACGTGTCTTGCCACCCAGGTTAAGGTCATGCAGACTATAGCCGATCACTTTGCTAAATGAACAGGCCAGATAAAGACTTTTCAACATGCAGTAGAGGATAAGAAGACGGATGGTAAGTTTTATATATATATAGTGAGTGGTAAGTATCTAAAGCACGGATCGTAAATAGGTTATATAATTGGTTTGACACGCACATATGCACAAATCTACAAATTTAAAGACACTCATAAGTCAGAGGCTCAGGACGCTTGTCCTGGCAATCTTGATCTTGATCTAATATTGTACATAAAAAGATAATGATCTGACTGGTAATGCGGGGATAAATAACCAGCTTTTATATTACTCTCTGTATGTTTGTGTGCATGTTGCGTGCGTGTTTGTCCGTGTAAGTTCGCTTCTAAGCTGGCCTTTTTTTGTTGGACTGAAGAAATTAAGGATGTTTCTGCTTCTTATGTAATTAATCAGTACGACATGTAAGTTATTGGCCATACTGTTAAAAGTAGGACGTTTTAGATGAAAGACTTGAAGTATATATATATGAAAAGAAATTCAGCCCTTTCGTACAGGCAGCAGGCATGTGTTGGGGTTCATCAAGTTTGGAACAACCTAGCTGTTGGATGATATATATTTATGCTAGTGATACAAGATCGAGGGAAAGTACGAGCTGGGTTCCTTTTACTTCTTTCTAAGGCTCATGATGATAGCATATTTGGAGGTAAGAAATGTATTAAACTCCTCCATCGCTACTCACAGCCAGGGTGAATGCTTAATAATGCACGTAGTACTACTGGCTGTTTATGATAGCTAGATAGCGATTTAACACGGACAACGGATCTAGCTAGCTAGCTATAAACGTATAAATGATTTTCTATATCAAACTTAATTCCGTGTTGATTTACATGTTTCCTTCATGTTGGTTTACATGGCGCGCCGGTACTATTCATCCAGCTTTGGGTTATCAAAAGTTTTAGGGTCCCGAAATTAACTAAATCCTTTCAACGATCTGTCAGCATTTGCACAGCTCGTCTGTTCCGTTTGTATATTTATGATCAGGCCCCTTTGGGCTAGCTATCATACTATGACCACGTCCTAGCTAGCTATATCCTGAATTCAGGCCTACGGCCTATACCTCAGAAAAGGCCGGGTGCTAAACCAGGTTGCCGGAGTTATTATATATTATATATATCGTTAATTCTAGTTATGATCGATCAACTGAACTCTCTTTGAGATTTTAGCACTTTTTTTGACAGATTTCATTGTCTTATATGTCCATGATATATGTCTGAACTCTGAAGCAGTATTGGCCATCTAATCCCCTTTTAACATTGAAGATTTTTGAGAAAGACGAAAACATTTACATGCAGGAATTGCAGAAAAAAGGAAATATATATATATAATTAAATCCTTCTATTTGTCTTGTGAGATAGTCAAAGGAATGTTTGCTTTAGACAAGCATAAGGATATAACATGTTGCACATGGTAGGCCCAACTTTTCCCTAGCTAACGTTGATAAGAGAGACGACGTACGCTAGAAAATTATCAATTGCCAACGCATCATTATAAGTTGGAGTACTGAAAATATCACCTTATTATAAATCATATTTCAGTTAAAGAACACATGATATATATGTGAGCTAGGATACAGCTAGCTAGCGAAACATGGTTGAGCGAGCTAGCTAGCTAGCTTTTACTGTTTGCATATATATGGCTTGTGAATTAATTTTGATGAGCTCAAGCTTGGTTTGTAAGATCAGATCATCGAAAGGTGATCAGCACAAACTTATTTTCGATCGAGCTCAAGTTTTTGAGTTAATTAGGTTTATAATTATATAGTATTAATTAGGCCCGCATGCACTCATGATCTATACATGCACACATACATTCACATTTTGATGAAGCTCATAGTATATAATTAAGAGCTGATCAAGTGATATTACCATCGAGATATATAATCAATAATAATTTAAGAAAATAGCTAGAAGAAAGTGCAGTGTCAGTATGGTTATCAATAAGACTTACACCCTAAAGGAATAGATCGAGTTTTGATCAGTTCCCTTGTGGCTTGTGTTATCGGTAATAATATATACTTGCAACTGCTCGTGACATGTACTTTAATTTGCCTTTCTCATGTAACAAAATATTAAGCATCGAAGTGCATGCATGCTGCATGTTCGACCCTTTTTTTATTTATTTTTATTTTTATTTTTATAAATAAATAAATAAATATAAACGATCGATCGAGGCTGATCTTAATTAGCTGATCTCTTGTATACGTACAAGTATATATATATATTTTTATATATATACTAGGGAATGACCCCGGGTGTGTTAGTCTCGTGGTGCACTTGACATAATGATTTAAATAAAAAAAAAGTGAAAAGTCAGTAGCTTATTTGTCTGGGAAAAGAAAATACAACGTTAAAAAAAGACAAAAAATCAAGATTAAAAAAAATCTAAACTTCAGTAAAGTATGAGCATTGGTCTGCATCGATATTGAATTATCTATTTACTCTATATATATTAATAAAATATTATTAATTTTTTTATTTAAAAAAAATTGAAACAAAAAGAAAAGAAAATAAGTAAACTGTCAAAACAAAAATGACATGAAAAAGAGACGTCAATTCATGTGAACCGCAGGGCTATTAAGGGCGCTACACATCAAATGGTTAAGGGTTTTAATTAAGGATCTTTTGATAAAACATGATCCTTCATTAAATTCTACAAAGGAGCTACACGTCAAATGGTTAAGGGTTTTAATAGCCTTTTGATAAAACAGGACTTAACGATAAAACAAGAAAAATTAATATTCATAGTTAGCTAGATAATCACTTATTATAATAGAGTATATATATATATATATATATATAGTTTCTAAGTTAATTATTTCAGATTCCTAGAAAGATAGTCTTGTGTTTGCTGGTACGTACGTACTGTTTATTAGACGCCATTAATTGTGTTAATTAGTGCTCGCTGTTATTATTTATATATAATAAGTAGTGTTTTTATTTAATTAGTGCGCGCTGTTAAAACTTTAATAATTGTCTGATCGGTTCTTGAGGCTTTAGCTGCTCGAGCTCATGTTGCGTACATTAATCGGATCTTTTTGCACAACTACTTATATATATATATATATATGTTAATCATGAAGGCCGCAAATTAACGATTCTTGGAAGTTTTAATTTTCTGCTGCGCCTAGCTAGCTAGCTAGCTTGTTAGTCTAATTGCATCATGCATGCATGCTAGTTTGTATATATGATTCTTTTTGTTAATTAACGTTAGCTAGCATACAATAATGCATTATATATGGCCAGGCGGCTTAATTATATATTCTGGTACTGGATTTGTAAATATCAGATTGATCATATAATGCATGCATGCATGCATTTTTCGAGTGACGTAATTATATATATTTAGAGAAATGATACTTGCAGTTGTGAGTGTATAAGTGTCGTGTAGTCATTTTAAAAAAAGTGAATAAATATGGGACCCACATGAAAATAAATTAATTTTTCAATAGTGGACCCCACTTTTTTTCAAAGCGACTGCACGGCATTTGCGCATTACACGACTATATGTAGCATTACTATTATATTTATAAGCTGATTAATTAGTAAATATATATGAAATATTTAATCATTTAATTTGTAATTTAAATATATTCATGATCGATCTTCAGTACATCATCATGCATGTATTATATATATATATATATATATATATATATATGATTCATTGAAGAGAAAAATTACAGTACTATATAAGAATATCGATCCTTAATTAAACTGCTTATAAGCTAAGCTACTAAATTTTGATAATTTTATCCTGTATCGGCTAGCTAATTAATTAGATCTGATTGTACGTTAATGACGTCGTTGAGAATAGATAGGTAGGCGCAATACATCCTTAATTTTCTGAATTGCCAATAATTTTTATATCCGAGGTTCAAATTATTGCCATCTTGACATGAGTACATTAGGGCGCCAAGATCGATCAATATGGTTTCAGTCATTTTGGGTGCTTTGATTATTGAGTAATTCTAGCTATAACTGTAGATTGTGTAACTGTCGCGTAATCGCTTTGAAAATGAGTGAGATCTATTATTAAAATATTAATTTTTTTATGTGGATCTCATGCTTTATTTACTTTTTTTAAAACGATTACGCGGCAGTTACACAATTCACGGTTGTAAATATCTTTTCTTTTTTTCTTAAGGTCTCGTTTAGATACAGAAACGATTTCATCTCATCTCATCTCATCTCATCTTATCATTACAACTTTCTTGAATTTTTACACAAAATATAATAAACAATTCATCAATTTCTTTAAATTTTAAAATAATAATAATATTAAAAAATAATATTTTAACAATATTTGATTCAATTTTCAACTAAAACTATCTCATCCCATCTTACTATCCAAACGAGATCTAAATAAAATTAAGGGATGAAAGCAATAAACAAAGAACGTCCAGATCACTTAGCATGCGAGCTTAATTAAATATTCGCATAGATCATCATGTGATTTGATCATTTAATTTACAAAAATTCTTCACAACCTCCTAACACTTCACACTCAACATTATTTTTAATTTTTATTATTTTTTTCTTTTATTAAATATTTATTATATGAATAATGAATAAAAAATTTGAAATAATTTAAAAAGAATAAACTCAAAAAAAAAAAATTAAAAAAATAAAAAATTTAAAAAAGTGTGGAGTGTATAGTGGTGGTTGTGTAGCAAAACTCTTTAATTTATATTGTATTATTAGTCAATACAAAAGAAAAGTTCACATCTCTTCTTAAATTCTTGAAGCAGACAGAGAAAACTTTTTTCTCTGAGATTAATTGGTTTGAGGAAATTATTTAATTTATAATTAATACTGTTTTAATAGTCATTAATACAGAACCAAAGTTCGCATCTCTTCTTAAATCCGTGACAAAGACAGAGACAATTTTTCCTCCAAGTGTTGATCTTTGAGTACTATGTCAACACTTTTTAATAGAATTAACAAGTAGTATTAGATCACCAGCGTTAGCAGCCCATTCTTCTTTAATATTTAAAAACCCTTGGTTTTGTTAATTAGTCTAACAACATTAGCAACTATATTCTCAAAGAGAAAAGATATTTACAATTATGAATTGTGCAACCATCGCGTAATTGTTTTGAAAAAAGTGAATAAAATAGAAGACCCAAATGAAATTTTTTTTTTCTAATAGTGGACCTTACTATTTTTTAAAGCGATTATACAGTGTTTACGCACTTCAAGGTTGTATGTAGAATTACTTATTCGCAAAGGACACGCACTACAACATTATGTGTCTTTTGTGGTGATGATTTCTTGCCGCAATTGTTAGCAAAATTGCGGTTAAAAGTCTTAAGCCATCCCCGCAAGTATAACTGCCGAAGAATGTGGCCCCTATTATGGCGGATTTAGACGCCAATATTGGCCCCAAGGTTATTGCCGCAATTGCCTATCCACCCAATCGAAATAATCGTCGTACGTAGAATCCTGATACCTAGCCACGAGCTTATGTTCTTCGCAAAGTCCTAATCCATTTGCGCCAGTATGTTCGTCGTAGAGTCCATTATCCATCTCAGCGAGTTGGATTCACCAATGAAGTTAGCTGCAGTTTCCCAGCCGCTGGAGAAAACCCTAGGTACGTAATGCGATAACCCATATTCGGCAGTTTGTGAAATCGCAGGGGATCTTTGTTTGGTTTTTTTATTTGTGTATTTCAACCCAATAGGCTAGGATGAATTTACCGTCGATTTGTTGGTTATCAGTATGATTATCTACTATGGAAATTAGTTTTCTAAATTGGGAGGACCATTTTCAATGGTACTTTACTCTTAAATGTCCCTATAATTGTCTTAATGTTGTTTTCAGTATTTTTCTTATATATATATATATATATCATCATTATGGGAAAATTGCATTTTGCCCGTTAATATATAAATGATAGAAAAAAATCTGATTTAGCTTGAAGATTTTACACACTATATGTCAACTGAAAGTAGTATTCCATAAGAAGGCTCAGATATATAGAAATTAATCCCTCAAATATATGAGTTTATAACTTGGTTTAGCAGTACCACATTTAATCCAAGGACAATTTAATAGATTGAATTGGGGAAAACTCCGAGTACAGAATTCGTAGAAAATCATTGTTGAAAAAAATAGAACAAGGGGATCATAATCCTAAAGTTAAAAAAAAACAAAAATAAATATAGAGAAAATAAAAAGAAAATCTAGACACTTTCTAATTAGTATCGGTGAAATTCTTGGCTTGACTAGTACAGTTCATGATTTTTGGACTGCTCTTTATAACTCTCATTTACTCATGTATCAATGGCTTGTTAGAGAACTCAGAGTGAAAAGATTAGCTTTAATAAATGAAGAAAGGAACTCGAAATGTTAGCGATTAGTCTTGAGACTTCAAAACACTCTATGATCAACTTACATACATAGGTTGTCTCGTTGATAACTAAAATAAAGTCTATTGGTTTTTACGTGCGTTGGGACCTGAATTTTCTACATTTTTCATTGCCTTGTTATCCCATTTTCCACAGCCACCATCAAGGGTATCATATCAAAAGCAAGAGAGCCAAGACTTTCTCATCAAAAATCTTGAAGGCCGTGCCACTATTCACTACAACATAATTTCTCTTTTATTACAGAGGAAACCGTCACAAAAAATACCAAACCGTCACGAAAGATATTTGGTGACGATTTGAAACCGTCACCATGACCGTCACCTAATGTGCACCACAGAAAACAATTGGTGACCGTTTACTGATCAACCGTCACTAAAAGTATTTTTAGTGACGGTTAGAGGTGTTCCGTTTGGTAGGACAATCGAACGTTCCTTTTTTTTGTGACGGTTGAGAACTATCACAGAAAGTAATGTTCGGACGTCCAATTGAACGTTCGAATGGAAACCCGACCGATTGGCATTCGAATGAGAGAAGTTTATGTTCGTTGATTATAGTTCGAACGTATCATATTTACGTTCGAACATTTATGCGTCTGAACGTTAATTATAATAAACGCTCGAATTTACGTTCGAAAGTTAACGAACCAAGGTTCAAACGTAACGATTTAACGTTCGGACGTTATTTCGAATGTAAACGAATGAGCGTTCGAATGCAAGTGGTACGTTCGGAGGTTTGTTCGAACGTTAATCGTTTACTCATTCGAACATTTTGTTCATTTGAGGGTTAGTACGTTCGAACGTAGAGGCCTACGTTCGAATGTTACTACATATTTATGTATTCATGTTTGAACGTTGGTTCGAATGTGAACCAATGTTCGAACGTTTTTTATTTTACATTCGAACGTACAGATCAGAAATACTAATTTCATAAAATTTAAAAACATACTAATTGTATTATATTACATACCATCAATTAACAACTAACAATGTCTTATAAAATTTTAAAATTAGACATTAAAACTAGCCACCACTATTGATAAAATTTATTTCTTCTTTTTTCCTCGCCCACTGCGATTATGTTGCAACGACATAACACGCTTCGTTTGCACCATCATCTCCCGTTGCACTTGCTCTTGGACTTCACTGCGTATTCTTTCCTCCTGGTCCCTCTGTTGGTCCTACAAACATGTCTCTAAATGAGACTGTCGTTCTAAGAGAGACTCTAACCCTTGCTGTCTCGACCTCATATACTAATTCTCACTTGTGTAGCTTCTAAATCTTTGGTAAGATTATTAATTTGTGAAGTCGATGAGGTTGAGGAGGATGAACATTTATGCTTGATAGATCGTCCCAAACCTCTTGCCATATTAGACTGCGGCCCGAGCACTTGCGTGAATATGTCTATGTTACTAGGAAAGGATTCCCCAGAAGCCGACTGCATCTCCATCATTTTTTCTTGCAATTTGAAAGGTAATGATCATAAATAAGTAACTTATTAAAAGAAATAGAAAGAAAACATAAATTATTCAAATGATACATAATTTATTTAACAAAATTAACACTACCTATATAATTATCTGCAGCGAAATGATCCATCCACTCACTATGCTCATTAGTGTGAGCAGCAGCATATACATGAATGAGAAAAACGTTTTCAGGATCATCACGTTTCTAACAAAGTGATATTAGCAATTTTAAAAATATAATGTTAGTACTTAAATAAAAGAATATAAGAAAAATAAATGAATTCTATAATTTTTTAATTACCATTTTTTCAGCAAGACGGTGGAATGACCTTGAATCGGCATGATGGTGGACAGTCAGAGCGGATCTATTCTGTGCATTTGTAGAACTCAAGTGCTACAAAATATATTAAGAATATTAATTATAATATGTATACATATAATATATAGAATGAATATGAATGTAAATAATTAAAAGATATAAATGTAAAATACCTGATAATCTGAAGATGCGAAAAGATCACAACACTTTCTCCAATCATCTAACTTCATCTGCTGGAAAGGAGATTGCGCAGCCTCTTCCAACGTCTCAAACTTCTTGAAGTGGTCATGACATCGTCTATTGTGACGTCGGAATAGTGTAGCCATCAACTCATTTACGGTTCTCAAATCCTCGCTTCGGCCAAAGTCGAGGTCGAATTCATCCTAATAAGTGAATCAGGTCAAAAATATGATATACTAATCTAGGTGAAAAAAATGTACTCTCAAAGTAAACTCACCAACACACGACTTCGAATGTGCTCCTTAATCTCATTTTAAACATCTCGCCATGAGCGCACATAAAATGGAGCATAAGCTCGAACTACTGTGCCAATATAGGAGGAAAGCGCTGCTGCACTATCATCCACTCCTCCAGTGGAATTATCAGGAATTGTGATCTTCAGTTTTTTGTGCCTTCTATTTTTCTCAAGAGAGATGCCACGTGTATAGCCACGACCGCGACGTGCAGATGCATCAACTACATGATAATAGATAGTATAATTATAGTTATATAGTTATTGAGACAAAAACATTAACTATATAATTAATTATGAACTACAATATTTCCTTACTGGTAGGTGTCGACTGACTGTTGTTCTCTTGCGTGTTAACTTGATCTTCAGGAGTGGTTCCTCGAGTGGGGAGTCCTCAATGGGTCAGGACTTGGACTTGGCGGAGACACATTTCTTCGTTGTCGTTTTGGCGGCATTCTTGAAAATAATTAATTATATCAAAGAAAGTTAATTAGAAGAAATTATGAAAATTCAAGATATTTTATAGTTACCTATATGAATAAAATATTTAGTACTTTTATATTTTATTCTTCGGATGTATTTTCCATGTTTGTTTCAGAATCTCCCTAAATAACATCATCATCATCATGCACCTCTTCTTCATCGTCCTTATCCACCTTCTGGCCGTCTTCTGATTCGTCTTCATCTTCTGACTCTTCTTCTACTTCTTCCTCCTCACTTACTTGAATTGAATGATCATTTAATACAGACGGATGGAGATGGACGGGTGGGACATGATCTCTACACAAGGGGAGCAACTCGAGTGCACCAAGGTTAACAAACAAGTTAATACCCTCTCCATCTTCCTGGTATGCCTCTACAATCGGAGTGTCATCTTCATCTTCACTATTCTCGTAATATGCACTCATTCTTGTTTCATATATATTTCGAGGGACAAATTTTTGTACGACTCGCCAAGTTATCTCTCAACTATCTTCATCAGCACTTTTCATTGGATCAATCAAGTAATAGACTTGGGTAGCTTGACAAGCCAATATGAACGGATCATCTTCGTACCATTTAGATGTAGTATTGACACTCGTAAAGTGATTATCCCTATGTATCGAAACCCGACCACCGCTTAGATCCCACCAATTACATTTAAAGACATATGTTACAGACCCACCCAGATATTTCAATCCGATAATATCACATATGACACCTTAATAGTCAATATCATCTGTTCCATGACTCCCCTCGACCAACACACTAGAGTTTTGAGTCTTTCTATTATGTTCATGGTACAGAGTATGGAATCTAACCTCAGACTGTGCATGCAGTGTATCGAAGTGCTCTATTTGAGGGACCACGGGCCAATGCGTACAATTCAGAAGAAACTGATCTGGGATCATGAGCACGTTGTTCCAAAATCTAACAATTGAAATAGTATATATTTATTATTTCATTATCCAGAGTTAAAAGTTTCAGAATTTAACATATATATAATTTTAGTTCATACACGTTCTTCAAACCATCTGGGAAATTCTTCCTTGTGTTTTGCTTCTATATTTTCTACGCCTTCTATCCTAAGTTTGTCCATGTGCTCGCAGTTATAGATAAATGCAAAAGAAGTATATTTTGAGCACAACAATTATAGTTAATATTCAAGAAAACTAGAATTACTTGAAGCATGGAACGCCATACCTGAGATAGTCATCAATCTACTGGCAATTATTTAGCACATACTACCAAACTTTACCCAACTCTCCATCAATTAAATCGTAACCCGTTTGTGCACCCAAGAGTCGTACATTCTGGGAAAACACTGATAGCTCACGAGGAGGTGAAGCAGCAAGATCAGCATTTTGCTCTTGACGATTAAATCGTATCTCAACACCACGAAGATATAGAAAGTAAAATGTTAACCATTCATCGTGTATATAGGCCTGTGCTATTGAACCCTCAGCTCTGGCTTTATTTCCAACAGTGCGCTTCAGTCGACCCAAATATCTTTCAACTGGATACATCCAACGGAACTGCACCGGTCCACCCAAAAGTACCTCTTGCGGTAAATGTATTGCTAAATAGACCATGACATCAAAAAATGATGGTGGAAAGATCTGCTCGAATTTACATAGTGCATTAGCAATGTCTTCTTGCAATTTTGACAACACCTCGATTTACTATCCGAGCGCACAAATCCTTAAAAAACATATAGAGTTCAGATATGGCGACACGTACATTAGATGTCAGCTTCCCACGAATTCCCACAGGTAATAACTTCTGCAAAAATATGTGACAGTCATGACTTTTCAATCCACTGATTTTCCAGTCATCAAGACTTACGCATCTACCAATATTTGAAGCATAACCATCTGGCAACTTCACACCTTGCAACCATTTGCAAAAATCCATCATCTCCAACCTTGTCATCGTAAAACATGCATGCGACATGACCACCCTATTGCCTTCCACCCGCAAATGTAGATTATGTTTAATTCCCATTCTCTCAAGATCTTTCCTCGTCTTGATCGTGTCTTTCGTCTTGTTGTTAATACTCATCAATGTACGCAGTATATTATCACAAATATTATTCTCTATGTGCATTACATGCAAACTATGTCGCAACATGAAGGACAACCAATACGGCAAGTCAAAAGAAAATACTACGATTTGTCCAATTCAATTCTACTGCGCTTCGTTTTCTCTTGTTCTTCCCCTGACCTTTGCCAAAATTGTTCGCTCTAACATGTTGAAGTTGTTCCACTATCTCTTCCCCAGATAACTGTTTTGGTGCAATTCTATCCTTTACTCTCCCATCAAACTGAGCACATTCTCTACTCCATCCATGATTTGCTGGTAGATAACATCGATGACCCATGAAACACAACTTCTGAGAATATTTTAACCACTCACTAGCAGTTTCTTTATTACATGTCGGACACGCTAACTTCCCTTTTATACTCCAGCCGGAAAGATTCCCATATGCCAGGAAGTCATTTACGATTCACATTACCGCATCATGCATCTGAAAAGATGTCGACGTGGATGCATCATAAGTTCTAACGCCTATTTCTTATAACTATTTCAGCTCTTCAATCAACGGCTGCATGAATATGTCAATGTCATTCCCAGGTGATCTCGGGCCGGGGATGAGTAAAGTTAATAAAAAGTTAGGCGCCTTCATGCACCTCCATGGTGGAAGATTGTACGGAATCAACACTATAGGCCAAGTGCTATAACTTGTACTCATATTCCCAAAAGGGTTGAAGCCATCGGTTGTGAGTGCCAGGCGCACGTTCCGAGCTTCTATCCCAAAACTCTGGATATTGATTATTGAAAGACTGCCACGCAAGTGAATCAGCTAGGTGCCTCATATATGCGTCATTCTTAACTCTTTTCTCCTCGTGCCACCTCATATCGTGAGTTGTTTTTTTATACATATATAGTCTTTGCAACCTAGGTCTCAAGGGAAAATACCGCAACACCTTAACTGGCACGATTTTTCTTACCCTTCCACCTCGACATTTCACGTTCGAACGTTAAATACTAACGTTTGAACATTTGTGCCAAAACATTTCACGTTCGCACGTAAGTAGCCACAATGCTCGAACGTATATGTGATGTTCGAACATAAATTTCTCATACGTTGGAACGTTAAAAAAATCTCATCTGTCTTTAGTGACTGTTTCCAGAAACCGTCACAGAAAAGGCTTTTTAGTGACGGTTTTGGGATTGTCACAATTTCCCAACTGTCCCTAAATAGCAATTGTGTTGTAGTGATTGTTATGAAGACTGCGCCAGCGCAAGGCTAGGGGACATGCCACCTTCCAAGGGCAAGTGGAAGGCAAAGAAATGAGTCTTTTCCTTGGAAAGGTGGAAGATGAGTGGTGGCCTACAGAGTGCAGCTAATACAAAGATGGAGCGAGTAACACTATGTAGAAGGCCGAGCTGACACGCCTCATCATAGGGTGAAACAAAGCACTTGTGACCTAGATATGGTCAATCAAGTAGAGGCATCAACCATATGAAGGCAAGGAAGGCTGGTGCAATGGGCAAGTTATGAGCATAAGGAGAGCTTGGTTAAGGACAAGACCAATACGAACGTAGGGGTTTTCCAAGATAATACGGAAATATTCAAAAGGCAGTAGTGTCATAAGCGAAGACTCTTACTCCACTTGAAATATCACATCTGGAGTGAGTCTACCAAAAAAGGATTACGATTCTATAGACCATATCATTTGAACCCAGTGGTATGGTCCATTGCCACGTGGGAGACTCTTATTCTAGGAGAGATCGAGGATTGGGCACAAGGAAAACTCAAGAACAAAAGAGGTTGGACAAGAGACAAAATCTCGATTTTTAGATCGTAAGTGTTGGAGTTTCTCTAGAGTCAGAGTCTTTGAAGAAAACAAGTGGCTTCAAAGAGAGCAACAAAGGGAGCAGCATCAGCATCGCCATAGTATTTTAAATATTGTTGAGATAGGTTAGCTTCTAAGATAGTACTAGGAATGTGGGGTAAATGTCGTAGATATGTTGTAAGATTTAGCCTTACATTTCCTATAGCTTTCACCTTTCCTTTTATGAAAATAATATGTACATTCTTCATTATGTTTATGGGTTATGTTTACACTATGATTTTGAGATGTTGAGTTTAACAGGTTCGGATTGATGATGTTGTGATTTCAGGTGTGTGAGTCTTATTGTGTGTCAATCATCATGGAAGGTAGAGAAGTCCCTGTGCAATTCCTATGACATATTTCCATGAGTTCCACACGGGGAGTAAGGGTACTTCTCGTGATGATTGGGGTGAAATGCTTTCGTATTGGCCTCGCTTAATAGACGAGTTAAGAGATTCCCCTAATATATCATGTGTGCTGTCTTCGAGTTGGTTAACTGGGTAGAAAGTGTCCTTGGGTTGATCAAGTATATCTTGGTGCGTGTTGAATGATTTGAAATAAGTGAGTTAGCTTGCACGTTGGCCAGGTGGGAGTGAGTCCCCAAGTCAAATGGTGAAGTGATTCCCTACTAGATTTGTTTGATTAGATATGATGAGTTTTATGTGTTTAAAAGAGGGTAGTTCCTCGCCTATGTGATAAATATGTTTACTTGAGTTGCAAAGAGGGTAATTCCTCAAAAGTTGATTACTCGCCATGCTTATTTACTTGTGTTTTATTTAGAGGATGGTTCCTCGCCATAATTGTGAATGCATGTGATTATTCCAAGAAGATGATACCTCATCATGCATAAATATATGTGTTCACAGATGTTTTATACAAAACTATGCATTACATCTTCATGTGCATTGTTTCTCATTAGCTGGTTTGTCAAAGTTGTTTAACTTACTTATAGTTTCGGTTGTCGGAACTGTAGACTTTGATGTAGAGGTAGCCCTAGGAGACGTTTTTGAGGAAGAAGGATCGACCTTGCCCAGGTGATAGTAATGGAGGCCTATCTCTACTAATAGTTGTTTGTATTTGTGGAGATATACTGTTTAGCAAGGTGATAAATCATGTTTGGTCTGTCGTACCTAGACGTAGGAATTGAATAGACGATACTATGTAATATTTTTTTAGAAGTGACAGTGACATATAGATATTTGTGTTTTAATTGTGAACCTATTTCCAGTTTAGATCTCCAGTACAAATTGCATTTAGTCTCTGACTAAACCTTTAGTTATTCCGATGTGATAAAGATAGACTTTGTTTACATATGCACTACATTGTGAAAATTGTACGCCTATTCCTGATCTAGGGGTATTGCCGATCGGTTAGCACCATGAATCATTGCCAGGTCCTTTACTGAGGTACGAGACGCCATAACTGTTATTGCATTCATTGTTCATGAAAGAGGAGGTCGAAATGGCAATCGTGATAGAGGTCATTGTAGAAGCCTCAAGGAAATAGGAATTATAGTGCTCAAGGTAGATGTACCAACTCCACTACAAAAAACTCCAACTTTGTACAACCTAAACTTGTTTGCCAAATATGTTTCAAAATTGGTCATGTTGCAACAATTTGTTGGGAGAGATACAACTAACGTGGTCATGTCGCCAATGTTGTAGAATTCTTCACCCTCAGTGATCCAAACTCTTCTGATTGGTACATTGATAGTGGGGCCTCTTCTCACATGACCAATGATTTTGCACAACTTAATACTTCTACTCCCTACAGGGGTACTAATAAAGTTTTAATTGGAAATGGTGCTTTCCTGCCAGTTGCACAAATGATGTTCTTGTACTTCCCCATATCACCAAAAACTTACTATCAACAAATTAAGTGCTAGTAATCATTAATTGCTCTATTACCTTTAATGATTCTAGCATGGTCATACAAGATTTGCAAAGAGGAATGAAGTTGGGAATTAGTAGAAGGTTTAATGGACTTTATGTTCTTGATTGAGGTCATCAAGCCTTTTTCACATCCCTCAACAATAACAAACTCATTGATGAAGTTTGAATAATGTTGGCAGAAATTCCTTTGTTTCTTGTCAAGGAAACTTTTCCACACAGATTCTATTGGATTGTATCAAAAATATATACAAGTAGTCAAAAGTTATTCCAGGAAAGAAGCTAAAAATAAGCCTAACGTTTACAAGGCATTTACACAAGATTTTTCTAGCTGTTATAGACAAAATTTCAGCCTAGAAATCATGATGACAGATCATGAGCTTGAATGAGCTTGATTTGAGGGATCTTCCTTGATACGCCCCCGCAAGATGGAGCTGTCATTGGCTAAGCCAATCTTGTTCTTGAGGAAGTCCATCCGTTGTTGGGACAATGGCTTTGTCAATAAATCCGCAAGCTGATCTTGAGTGTTGACATGTTGAACATTGAGAACGCCCTTTTGAACCTTGTCACGAACAAAGTGTATATCAATCTGAATATGCTTCATTCGAGAGTGCTGAACGGGATTGAAAGTGAGATGGGTTGCCCCCAAATTATCACATAACAGTTTCGGTGAAACTGTCATTGGTAGACCAAGTTCCTTGAATAGTGAGAGCAGCCACACAGCTTCAGAGGCTGCATTAGCAAGAGATCTATATTCAGCTTCAGTTGACGACCTTGCTACAGCTCTTTGTTTTTTTGAACTCCAAGATATGAGATTTGATCCAAGGAAGCTTATATATGCTGAGGTAGATGAACGGTCATCAAAATTTCCTGCCCAATCAACATCTGAAAAAGTTGTGATGTCAAAAGTGGAGTTTGCTTTAATGTGAATGCCATGAAAGATTGTTTGTTTCAAGTAACGGAGAAGCCTCTTTGCAGCCGCCCAGTGAGTCACCGTTGGTTTATGCATAAATTGTGATAATTTATTGACTGAGAAACAAATATCCGGGCGTGTGAGAGATAAGTATTGGAGACCTCCAATAACACTACGAAATTCAGTGCTGTCAAATGAGGTTGTACAATCAATCAGCTTCAAAATTGTACTTGTGGACAGCGGTGTAGACACCTCTTTGGCACCCAGCATGTTGGTTTTTGAGAGGAGGTCCCAAATATATTTGTGTTGTGATAGAAAAAGCCTGATTTGGTAGAGACTACTTCCATGCCCAAGAAGAAATGAAGCTGACCCATATCCTTTAAAGAGAATTGAACTCCAAGTTGTGCAATTACATGAGATAAGAAATCCGTATTGCTGCCAGTGAGTACCAAATCATCGACATATACCAATAAATAACATAGATCAGAATTTTGTTGGTATATAAATAAGGAGGAGTCAGATTTGAATTTTGAAAACCAGGACTCATGATAGCCAACTTGAGTGCCGAGTACCAAGCGCGAGGAGCCTGTTTTAGACCATAAATGGCCTTGTTTAACCTGCATACATGATTTGGTTTAGAGATATCTTTGAAGCTTGGGGGTTGGACCATATAGACAGTTTCTATCAACTTGCCATGCATTTTTGCATTGTTGACATCAAGTTGTCTCAACGACTATCCCTTCATCACAGCAACTGTTAGGATAGTTTGAATGGTAGCGGGCTTCACTACCGGACTAAAGGTTTCTTTGTAGTCCAACCCTGGACATTGGTTGTAACCTTTAGCAACAAGTCTCGCTTTAAAAATGATCTACTGACCCATCAGCTTTCCTTTTCAGACGGAAGATCAATTTGCATCCCACGGGTTTACAATTTGTTGGGGGAGGGACCAAATTCCATGTGTCATGGCGCATAAGAGCCGTAAGCTCTTCTGACATGGCCATTCTCCAATGTGATTCACGAAGAGCTTGTCCCACACAACTCGGTTCAATGGTATTGGGAAGGATATGCTTTGTGGTGGAGTTAAGCTGTTTGGGTTTATGGATATTGTTCATTGGCAGAGTGGTCATGGAATGGGTTCGGTGAATTGATTGGGCAGGTGGGACGCATGAAGCCGAGATGGGATCAGTGTGCAAATCAGTATCATTTTGGACAGAAATCCCATGTGAATGGGTTGTAGAATTTTTGGAATCATGCGATGACAAGAAGTTAGGGCTAGAATGAACAATTTCCAAATTTTGGGAATTAGAAGAGGAAGGGAGAGAGGCATTACCTGGAGGTGATGCGAAGGAGTTATCCCTGGCCGGAGTCACTGGTGGAGGTTGCGGAACTGATGGAGACACCGCGTTGATGGGTGGAGCACTTGCCGAAGACGACGAGGACACGAGATGTGCAGAGGGGCCATTTTGTGTTTCAATGAACAAGACATGCCTTGAGTGGTACATTTTGTTGGTTGTTTGATCAAGGCACTTGTATGCATTGCGGGCCGAAGAGTAGCCCACGAAAAGACAGGGAACGAACTTGGGCTGGAGTTTGTTGTTATTATAAGGCCGAGTAAGAGGGAAGCATAAATAACCAAATTTTTTTAATTTGAGATAATTTGGTGATTGTTTAAACAATGCTTCAAATGGAGATTTGTGATGTAAAAGAGGTGTGGGTTGACCGTTTATAAGGTAAGTCGTAGTGGAAAAAGCATGGGGCCAATATTTTAAGGATAATGAGGCATCATGTAATAAAGTGAGACCCGTTTCCACAAGATGACGGTGACGACGCTCGGAAACACCTTTTTGTTGTGGTGTATGAGGGGCTGTGGTATAATGACTGATTCCACGAATAAAAAAATATTTTTTTAAAGCCACAAATTCACCACCGTTATCCGAGTAAATGGTTTTGATTTTTGATTGAAACCGTGTTTCCACAAGGTGTTTAAATTGAGGAAATATTGTGCTCATACCAGATTTAGTTTCCATAGGATAAAACGAAATATATTTTGTGAAATGGTCAACAAAAATCAAATAATAGCGGGATCCATCAATTCCAATTGAGTTGGAAGGCCCCCAAACATCAGTGTAAATTAGGTCAAGAGGAGCATGACTTTGAAGACTGTTTTGTCGAAATGGTTGTTTGTGAGCTTTATTAATGGAACAAGAAGTACAAAGAGAAGGAACATTATTTCCATTTATTATTGGAAGAGAAAAAGAGTTGACAAGCTGATGAGCCATTTTCTGAGACGGATGTCCAAGACGTTTGTGCCACCCATCAACGGAGGTCCGTTCATGCACATTGGCAACCATTTTTGGAGAAGATCGCACCATGGACTCCGAGAGGGTGTAAACACCATTTTCACATGCACCTTTGAGTAGAACCGCCCCCGTGATCGGATCCTTAACAAGAAAGAAAGATTGATGAAACTCAACAAAAACACAATTTTGTGTGGTAAAATGATGGACAAAGATGAGATTTTTTTTAAATATTGGGAACAGAAAGAGTATCATTTAAATGAAAAGTGCATGTGGGTGAGTGAAGAACCAAGGAACCAATGTGAGAGACACGCAAACCTGAACCATCACCGATTATAACCTTGTCAGTGCCATCATATTCGGAATGAACCGATAAATTGGCCAAATCACCAGTGATGTTGTGAGATGCCGCCGAGCCAATGAGCCATTTTGGGTCTTGGGCTGGGCAGTGGAGACACAATTTGCCGTTGCTATAGAAAATTGGACCTTGAGGCAGTATTTAGCAGTATGGCCCATCTGTTCACAGAGTTGGCATTTTGGTGTGTACGGCACTGGCCATTGGGCTTTGGCTTTCTGTTGTCACGTGGGCCATTTGTATTGTGAGACTGGGCCGAGGAATTTTGATGTGGTCCTCCATTATTACGGTCTGAGCCATTTGGCTTTGAGAAACCCTTAGAATTAGAGCCTCCAGAGACAGAACCAGCACTTGTTCGTCGATGGGAGTAGTTTGCGGAAGCAACCAGTTGCTGAGAAGTGGCTTCAAGGCGGCGCAGGTAGGCATCGTGACCTATAAGGAGATCATGTAACTCCTCGAAGGTAAGTGGGTGTTCCTGTGCGCGAATGGGGGCTGCAATCTCACGGAATTCAACACCCAAACCATTGAGAATGTAGAGTGTTAGATCATCTTCGGAAATGGGATGATCAATAAGGGTGATTTCATCTGCAAGAGTTTTGACAGTGTGCAGGTACTCTTGAACCGTTTGATTTCCCTTCTTTATCAGAGTCAATTCCTCTTTGAGTTGCATAGCCCTAGTTCGGGATTTGCTGGCATACATCGTGTGTAATTTGTGCCAAGCTTTCTGAGAGGTTATTGAAATGGAAATGAATGGTATAACGGTAGTGGTGGTGGAGGCCAAAATAGCAGAGAGGATAAGTTTATCTCGTCTTATCCAATAGGTTCGTTGAGGAGTAGAAATGGAGGAATCATTGGAAAGGGGATATGGTTTATCTCCAGTAACATAATCAAGGAGATTAAACCCAATAAGTAAAGCTTTGAACTGAGCACGCCATTGAGAAAAAGTAGATGGGGTGAGTTTTTCATTGATCTGTGAGGTGATATTGAGAGCAATAAGAGGAATTTCTGTGGGCTTGACAAAAGATTTTTCTAGCTATTATAGACAAAATTTCAGCCTAGAAATTAAGATGACAGATCATGAGCTTGAATGAGCTTGATTTGAGGGATCTTCCTTGATACTCATTGCCTCTTTCTCTTAATGATATGCTCGATTATGGCATGTCTCCAATAATGTACTACAAACTTTTTTAAAAAAGGGCTTTATTTGTTCATCAATTTTGCCTACCCACTCTCTTTGTTCTAGCTATGAATTAGGGAAAAGTTGCATAGTTCCTTTTAATCACAATAAATATCAAATTGCTTCGATTTAAGATTTAATCCACTACAACTTGTGGGGTCCATCACATGTCCCTTCTTCCTTAGGCTCTCGGTTCTATGCAATCTTCATTGAAGACCAATCAAGATTCACTTGGTTGTACCCCTTAAAAACCAAACTTTATTTTTGTGCGACCTTCATTCGGTTTCAAAGGCTTGTTGAAAATCAATTCTCCTATAAAATTAAAGTCTTTTTGTGTGATAGAGTATATGAATTTACCAATACTCATTTTCGAACTCACTTGGAACATCATGACATTCAACATTAAATTTCATGCCCATACACACCTGCACAATAATGGAAGGGCAGAATGTAAGCATAGGCATATAACTGAAGTTGGCCTCACAATGCCATTCCATTCCCATGCTCTTTCTTCACTCTAGACTGCTCCTCGACTGCAATGTTCATTATAAGCGGAATCCCAACTTCACTTCTCCAAGGCAGCTCTCCTTATGAAATCCTATTTAGCAAGAAACCCTCTTTTACTCTTTTTTAGAACACTTGGTTGCTTATGTTTCCCTTTCTTGCATTATTATAACTCACATAAGTTAGTTTCAAAAGCTCTCCTCATGTGTTCATTGGTGATAGTTCTATTCACAAAGGATTTCATTTTCTTGAATGAAGCAAACATCGTGCTTATGTTTGTCGACATGTTAACATTGATGAACATAACTTTCCTTTTGCAGGCACCTCTCCACCTACATTTTCTTGTCTTAGTTTTTTTTTTTCTATTTTGATGCCCCCCAAATTTCTGTGCCCTCATCAATTAGCTCGCAAATCCCTATTGCCATTACTAAAGCTGCCTCATGCACATCTGTCAACCAAAGCTCTCATTCTTACTCTAAACCTTGTTGTCCATGTACACTCAGTCCTATTTCTTCCTCTCCTGCTTTAGAAATTCATTGTCCTTCCTCTTCCTCAAACATAACCATCTCCGTAGACTTGCCCAGCCTACTTGTTGAACCTACATCTGTTGCTTGATCATCCACTCTAAACACCCCACCATCTTCTCGTCTGTTAACACACACAAAATTGTAACCCCAGAAAAAGCTTATGTCTTCAAGCCTAACGCATAGCCTGCCATCATTGGTTTGCAATGTTCTCAAGTTTTCGTTCTTTTTTACCTCTCAAAGAACCGAAAGGACTTAGGTCAACCTTAAAGAAGCATGAATGGATAGGTGTAACGGATGAAGAAATACGAGCCCTACATCATAATCAGACTTGCACCTTAGTGGTTTTAGCGGATAAATATTTAGGTCCGACAATATGATTGACGTTTGGTGTAGGCATGAATGGTTGTAGCGGACAAATATTTGGACTTTGCTTTAGGTGTAACAAATTTCGAGGACGAAGTTTTTTTAAGGGGGGGGGGGGGAATGTAACACCCGGACCCAATCAAGCTCAATTTTATTTATTTATTTTGTTTTAGTTTCTTCTATTTTATTTTATTAGTCTGCACACGTTTATTTTTTTTCCCGCATGTTTTATTTTGTTTTCTTCTCTTTCGGTCTTTATTTCTTAATTCCCGTAAGTTCTCTTTTCGTTCATGACATGCATGCACACACACAACTCAGCTTTCTTCCGCACGCACGTCTTCCTCTTATCTCTAGGGTTTCCACCTTACATAGATATAAATACACATATCTTTCTAGTATATTTCAGAAACCGCCCCCTGCCTAACCTTTTCCCTCCGTAGCCTCGGCCTCCTTCACCAACTGCACCGTAGTGCAACGCGAAGACAACCGTGCAGCACCCCAGCCCTCCACAACCTAAGCCCAAACCAAAGTAACATTCAGCCGTGGAGGGTGCACCCTTGCAGAAATTGTAAGTCAAGTCACCGTGTGATAGCCCCACCGCCCAGCCCGTGGGCAAACTGTGAACCCCACGTAGCCACGCCGTTGCCTCTGCGTTAGGACCCCTTAGCGCCGTCCCTGCACCACCACCGTTGCACCTCTTCTCAGCCACCGTGGTACACCTCACCACTATGCCCAGCCACACGGAGCTGTAGCCCAACACCCCGTAGCCGCTATTGCAAGCCTCGGACTGCTCTGTTTTGGTACCCAAAAGCAGAGCATATTCAGCCACCTTGAGCCGCTGAAATCACCCTCCACCGAAAGCTCCTCTGCACTGTGCCCCCATAGAAACTGCCAAGGAGGACGTCTCATCACCCCAGTCCACATCACGCCGCCTCAAGTTTCCCCGGTAAGCTCACGCCATTTCTTGTTGGTGTCTCTGTTCTCTCGGTCTCTCCCTCTTTCTCTCACTGTGTGCCTCTCTTGCTCGTCGTCCTCTCTTCCTCTCTCAGCCCGTGACCAGGCGCCACCCCACATCTTCCGTAGTCTACCGCCAGCTCCACGCCATTGTGGCCCCACCTCGCCGTAAGTGCTGCTGCTGCACTGTTGTTACATTTTTATTCTCTGTTTCCTAGTAGTTCATTATAAGGTGTATATATATATATACATGTAATTACGTTAACCATATAGTACGGAGTACTACTACTTTTTACCCCTTATAGTATTCCTCCAGAGTTATTGTTTCGGGTGTTCAATTTAATGGGTATATTATGTAGGTTGTCGAGTATGCTTTCATTTGGACGTTCACGTGTGGATTTATATTGTTAAATTGGTTTCTGTAGGAGACTGATATTTTTAACGGAATATTTTTTTATGTAAATACTAATGAATTTTTGGAGTGATCGGCAAGTGAAAAATCTTAATTTTAAATCCTTTTTGAAGAATATTTTTGATTTAAATAAAAGTATGATTTTCTACTTATGATGATCTTAATATAGTTATGTTATTTTAGTTTTATAAATTATAGTAAGATCTCAATTGTAAATAAGTTAGAATTTAATGTTTTAGTCAGAGTAATATGTTGGATATTGATGAGTTTAGAAAGTGATGTTGGTATTTTAGGAATAATGAGAATTTTGGGTTTGAGGAATTAAAAATAGATTATTTTAGAAGTTTTAGACTTGAATATCGAAATACGAGATTGATTGAAAATTTATGTAAATTTATGTGATTACCTTATAGGTGACGATTAATTATTATCCGGCGTTTTTGAGTAATTCTGAAAAAGCTAAGAAGTCTAGGTAAGCGGGGTTCCTATGCTAGACTTTGCATTAAAATAAAATGAGCTGAGATTATTTTTGGAAAATATACATATCTGATTATGAAAAGAAATTTGAACTACCTAAGTTATTTGTTCTGCATTACTCATGAGATTCTGTTTAAGAAGAAAGTATTTTCTGTCATGATTGGGTAGACATGAGGTTATTACTGACATTCTGTTTCTGAACTTTGAAAAAGAGAGCAAATATGAAATTTGTGCATAAATTATGTTGTGATATGATTTTGTTCTGTTCCGAAGATTTTGTTCAGTACTCTGTTTGGATAAGACGTGATTTCTGAAAACCTTTGGCATAACTCTCTGATTCTGAATTTGATTCTGTTTTTGCTTTGTTCAGTTACGGCCCTGCCACGGGTGATAATAGTGGTATACGGCCCAACCACGGGTTACAATAGTGGATACGGCCCAACCATGGGTTACAATAGTGGATACAGCCCAACCACGAGTTATAATAGTGGATACGGCCCAACCACGGGTAATAATAGTGGATACGGCCCTGCCACGGGTTATAGTAGTGGTCTCTGTTTTGAGTGCACACCTTGGTGACAGAGTGATTTATGTTTTGTTTGGCTATCCGCAGACGCACAACCCTACCACGGGGGTTATACATGGCCTCTGTTCTGATATGATGTTCTGATGACGATGATGATCATTTATGCTATGCCAAATGATGCTTTTGAATGAAATTGTTTCTGAATTTACGCTCTGGTATTTTGATCATATTTTCTGCTTCCGCACTCTGAAAATGAAAATGTTTAGTTCTGCATTCTGATTTCTGTAAATGCTCATGTTTACACACTGGTATATGTTTTCTGCTTACTGAGTTGTTGATAACTCATCCCTTATCTCCATATATTTTTCTGATAATTTTGATGGTTCAGCTGGAGAACAAGAGTAGAAAGTTTAGCAAGGTGTGATGATCGTATTGGAATAAGTGCCTGAGGGTACAAATGCTTATTTGAGGGTCGTAGTTAGTAAACTGATTTATTTTTTGGGTATTTGATTTGATGAGTTGAGGATGTTTTCGAGTTTTTGGAGAATTTCTAATTTATGTTATTGGGGATTTCTTTATTGTCGCCTTGGTGGAACTTAGATTTTTGGATTGATTAAGTGGATTAATATTTTATGGGATTTTCTGGATTTTATAGTTGTGTTATTTAAGTTAATTTTAAGTATTAAGAGCTAACTCTCCGGACCTCCGGGAACGGGGCGTTACAGTTGGTATCAGAGCCAGGTTTGGGATTCTGCATACTATAATAAGGAGTTTGTTGAGAGTTAAGGTTTTAGAATTCTTGTAGGCACTGGATCATGACGTTGGGGAAATAAGTTTCAGGGTTGTGGTGTAGACATTTATGGGCTATAGGATGTGATTTTTTTGTGTGTATTTTGGGTATTAGAAGTCTCAGGCGTTAGACAAGATATTTTATGGGATTTGAAGGGTAGGAATTTTTATAGATTTTCTAAGATGTCCATGTTGATTGAGGTTCGGTTAGGTTTTGTAGACCTCATATAAGGCTTTTGACAGGATGGAAGGTTTAGAGTCCGGAGTTATATAGAGTTACTACTGTTGCTTGTACAATTTTTATATGTACTTATGTTTGTTTTACTAATATCACCATTTGCTTATTTTGCACAAACCCTTTATTCTTATTATATATATATATATATTTGTAATAATCCAAGTCGTCAGGATGCCACCTCGTCGTCGAGAAAGAAGTGTATCGGGTATGAATGTGACAAATGATGAATGGGGATGTATCATAGAACAGTTTAATCGAATGCATCCTCCCACCTTCGATGGTCGGGGCAACGCAACCTTAGCGGAAGACTGGATCCAAGATATTGAGGAGATACTCCGCGTTATAAACTGCACGGACGAATAGAAGGTTCTATTTTCTGCTTTCAAACTAACGGGAGAAGCAAAAAGATGGTGGATTTCTGAAAGAACCATCAGAGAAGCGGAGGGGATGGAAATAGTCCGTTGGCTGCACTTCAAGCAGATCTTTCTGGAACGCTTTTTCCCAACCTCAGTCCGAGATGACAAGGCTATGGAGTTCGCTAATTTGGGACAGGGAGCTATGACAGTACACCAGTACGCAGCTAGATTTATTGAGTTATCACGCTTTGCTGCATATTTGATCCCTGATGAGGAGAAGAAGGCTCGTAAGTTTGAGCAAGGGCTGAATGAAAAGATTTATGAAAGAATTGTGGGCTTTCAAATCCGGAACTTCTCAGAGTTGGTGAATAAGGCCACAATATTTGAGTGGAGCCTTCAAAGAAGCGCAACACTGCTGGATCAAAGGAAGAGGATGGCGCCACAGGGGTCTCAATCTGTGATGGATCAAGGGCCGTGGAAAAAGAGAAATGATGGGAGCAGCTCGGGGCAAAAGCAAATGCATGGAAATCAATCGAACAACCTCTGTAAGTTTTGTAATCGTGCACATACTGGAGAGTGCAGAAGGGAAATGGGGGCATGTTTTCGATGTGGTAAGACCGAACATCTTATCAGGGAATGTCCTTTGCTGCTGACAGACAACAAGAAGCCTAACCCACATCCAGGTTCCCAACAAGTGAATCAAGGTAATAATCAACGTAGAATGGGACTGGCCCGAGTGTTCGCACTGACATCTGAAGATGCTGAGAATGACAACAATGAGATCACAGGTACCTCACTTTATTTCTCCTTGAAATCTTTTTAATTGAGTCGAGATTAGTTATGCTTGTATGGAACTGTTCTTCTAGGATAGCTTAGATTATTAAAGTTGTTTGTTTGAGAGTAGATTTTCTAAGGATTTGAAATTTGTGAATCGAGGTTATTCAAGACTTAAGCTTGGAACTTTTGATTATACTATATTGTTTTAAGAGTTCTCTGTCAGTTAGTTGTAAATGCGGGGGTTAGTTCTATTCCGAGGTATGAGATTCAATGTTTTTAGGACTATAACTTGTTAGAGTGAGCAGCAGAAGCGTGGTTTGGTGAGTGATATGATAGTTTGAGAGTTTATTTCGTTATTTATTGAGGCTTTATATTAGGTAGAGAATTTGAAATGTATTTTTGGGCATTTAATTGTATTATTGAGGTTTATATTCTAGACTTTAAAATGTAGTGTGTGCGAACGTGTATGGCTAGAGAAATTATGGGAGAATACAATCGACAATATTGGAGGGTTAGAATTTGGAACTTTAATTATGGGAGAATACGATCGATAATATGGGAGGGTTAGAATTGAAATATTATGTTCGACAATTGCAGAATATTATTTAGGTCCGACAATATGATTGACGTTTGGTGTAGGCATGAATGGTTGTAGCGGATAAATATTTGGACTTTGCTTTAAGTGTAACAAATTTCGAGGAAGAAATTTTTTTTAAGGGGGGAGAATGTAACACCCGGATCCAATCATGCTCAATTTTATTTATTTATTTTGTTTTAGTTTATTCTATTTTATTTTATTAGTCTGCACACGTTTAGTTTTTTTCCCGCATGTTTTATTTTGTTTTCTTCTCTTTCGGTCTTTATTTCTTAATTCCCGTAAGTTTTCTTTTCGTTCACGACATGCATGCACACACACAACTCAGCTTTCTTCCGCACACACGTCTTCCTCTTATCTCTAGGGTTTCCACCTTACATAGATATAAATACACATATCTTTATAGTATATTTCAGAAACCGCCCCTGCCTAACCTTTTCCCTCCGTAGCCTCGGCCTCCTTCACCCACTGCATCGTAGTGCAACGCGAAGACAACCGCGCAGCACCCCAGCCCTCCACAACCTAAGCCCAAACCAAAGTAACATTCAGCCGTGGAGGGTGCACCCTTGCAGAAACTGTAAGTCAAGTCACCGTGTGATAGCCCCACCGCCCAGCCCGTGGGCAAACTGTGAACCCCACGTAGCCATGCCGCTGCCTCTGCATTAGGACCCCTTAGCGCCGTCCCTGCACCACCATCGTTGCACCCCTTCTCAGCCACCGTGGTACACCTCACCACCGTGCCCAGCCACACGGAGCTGTAGCCCAACGCCCCGTAGCCGCTACTGCAAGCCTCGGACTACTCTGTTTTGGTATCCAAAAACAGAGCATATTCAGCCACCTTGAGCCGCTGAAATCACTGTCCACCGAAAGCTCCTCCGCGCTGTGCCCGCCCAGAAACTGCCAAGGAGGATGTCTCATCACCCCATTCCACATCACGCCGCCTCAAGTTTCCCCGGTAAGCACACGCCATTTCTTGTTGGTGTCTCCGTTCTCTCGGTCTCTCCCTCTTTCTCTCACTGTGTGCCTCTCTTGCTCGTCGCCCTCTCTTCCTCTCTTAGCCAGTGACCAAGCGCCACCCCACATCTTCTGTAGTCTACCGCCAGCCCCACGCTGTCGTGCCCCCACCTCGCCGTAAGTGCTACCGCTGCCCTGTTGTTGCGTTTTTATTCTCTGTTTCCTAGTAGTTCATTATAAGGTGTATATATATATATATATATATATATATGTAATTACGTTAACCATATAGTAGGGAGTACTACTACTTTTTACCCCTTATAGTATTCGTCCAGAGTTATTGTTTCGGGTGTTCAATTTAAGGAGTATATTATGTAGGTTGTAGAGTATGTTTTCATTTGGACGTCCACGTGTGGATTTATATTGTTAAATTGGTTTCTGTAGGAGACTAATATTTTTAACGGAATATTTTTTTATGTAAATACTAATGAATTTTTGAAGTGATCGGCAAGTGAATTTTTGATTTAAATAAAAGTATAATTTTCTACTTATGATGATCTCAATATATTATGCTATTTTAGTTTTATAAATTATAGTAAGATCTCAATTGTAAATAAGTTGGAATTTAATGTTTTAGTTAGAGTAATATGTTGGATATTGATGAGTTTAGAAAGTGATGTTGGTATTTCAGGAATAATGAGAATTTTGGGTTTGAGGAATTAAAAATAGATTATTTTAGAAGTTTTAGACTTGAATATCGAAAAACGAGATTGATTGGAAATTTATGTAAATTTACGTGATTACCTTATAGGTGACGATTAATTATTGTCTGACGTTTTTGAGGAATTTCGAAAAAGCTAAGAAGTCCAGGTAAGTGGGGTTCCTATGCTAGACTTTGCATTAAAATAAAATGAGCTGAGATTATTTTTGGAAAATATACATATCTGATTATGAAAAGAAAATTGAACTACCTCAGTTATTTGTTCTGCATTACTCATGAGATTCTGTTTAAGAAGAAAGTATTTTCTGTCATGACTGGGAAGACATGAGCTTATTTCTGACATTCTGTTTCTGAACTTTGAAAAAGAAAGCAAATATGAAATTTGTGCATAAATTATGTTGTTATATGATTTTGTTTTGTTCTGAAGATTTTGTTCAGTACTCTGTTTGGATAAGACGTGATTTCTGAAAACCTTTGGCATGACTCTCTGATCCTGAATTTGATTATGTTTCCGCTTTGTTTAGTTATGGCCCTGCCACGGGTGATAATAGTGGTATACGGCCCAACCACGGGTTACAATAGTGGATACGGCCCAACCACGAGTTACAATAGTGGAGACGGCCCAACCATGGATTATAATAGTGGGTACGGCCCAACCACGGGTAATAATAGTGGATACGGCCCTGCCACGGGTTATATTAGTGGTCTCTGTTTTGAGTGCACACCTTGGTGACAGAGTGATTTATGTTTTGCTTGGCTATCCGCAAATGCACAACCCTACCACGGGGGTTATACATGGCCTCTGTTTTGATATGATGTTCTGATGATGATGATGATCATTTATGCTATGCCAAAGGATGTTTTTGAATGAAATGGTTTCTGAATTTACGCTCTGATATTTTGATCATATTTTCTGCTTCCGCGCTCTGAAAATGAAAATGTTTAGTTCTGCATTCTGATTTCTGTAAATGCTCATGTTTACACATTGGTATATGTTTTCTGCTTATTGAGTTGTTGATAACTCACCCCTTATCTCCATATATTTTTCTGAAAATTTTGATGGTTCAGTTGGAGAACAAGAGTAGAAAGTTTAGCAAGGTGTGATGATCGTAATGGAATAAGTGCCTGAGGGTACAAATGCTTATTTGAGGGTCGTAGTTAGTAAACTGATTTATTTTTCGGGTATTTGATTTGATGAGTTGAGGATGTTTTCGAATTTTTGGAGAATTTCTAATTTATGTTATTGGGGATTTCTTTATTGTCGCCATGGAGGAATTTAGATTTTTGGAATGATTAAGTGGATTAATATTTTATGGGATTTTCTGGATTTTATAGTTGTGTTATTTAAGTTAATTTTAAGTATTAAGAGCTAACTCTTCGGACCTCCGGGAACGGGGCGTTACATCAACACTGCCATACGCCATCCCCGTGACCCTGCAGTGAACACACGAAAGCAACCTCTGTTTTTATACCACTGAAACAGGGGAATTGTTTCCCATCGTGAGCCACGTTGCTAAGCCCACCCCGTCGCCACCACACGGCACAGAAAGTGCCGCCTGGCACCTCGCGCCACCGAAGCCGCCGCTCTTGCTCGGTAAGGTCACGACGTGCACACGGTCTCCTCCCCAATCTCTCTCACCACTTTCGGACTCTCTTCCTCTCATCACTTGGTCTCTCTCTTATCACTTCCTCTCTCCCTCAGGGACGGGCTGCCGCATTGACCCCCTCAACCGCCGCCCAGATCACCCAGCTCCGTCGTGCCGAGTCCTTCCCTCTCGGTAAGCCTCAGTCTTACCACTACTTGCAGTTCGTTTTTGTTTCAGAATGGGAAGGAGTTGTTTTTGCCGTATTGTTAACAAAAGTTTTTTTTGACGAAAGTACAATCTTGCCCTCTTATTTTTAAACCAAAGCATGAGGTTTTTCTTTTAAAAAGTTATATTTCAGTGGATTGTCTAATTGTTTTTACGTTGAGCCAGTTTGTTTTTTTTTTGTTTAGAAAATTATTGGGTTTCTTTTTAGTGTACTCCGGCCATTTTTTTTAAGTTAGTCTAAAAAGTGGTTTGAAAGAAAATAGTAAGGTTTTTAAATTATTGTTAGTCTTAAGCTCTATAGAATGAGTTTATGTTTTGGTCGGGAAAAATTGAGTGAAAATTGATGTATTTAAGATTTGATGATATTTTAGGGTTTCGCGGAATTTAGATTTATAGAAAAATAGGTTACTTAGTATTTCAAGTTTAAGAATTGAAGTAAGTGTTCGATTGAAATGTATGGGAGTTTCATGACAATTTTTATAGGTGACGATTGATTTTCGCTCAGCACTGCTGTGGAAAAATTCTGATAAGCTAAGAAATTCAGGTAAGCGGGGTTCATATAGTAGTTTTGCATAAAAGAAATGAAATGAGGGTGACTTTGAAAATATTCAGGTTTATTTTTGAAAAATAAATATAAAAACGACCTCAGATGTTTGTTCTGCATATGCATAAATTCTATAAGAGAAAGTATTTTCTGTCATGACTGGTGTAGACATGAGCTAGTTTTGTGCATTCTATTTCTGAACTATACAAAAAGAGCGAATATGAAAGTCTAAAAGTTTTTGTTATGAATAAATGAAGATGTTTTGGTGTCTGTTTATTTTGAAATGTGAAATGATATGAAGCTTTTCAGTATTTTGTTTTGATATGATGTGTCATCTGAAAACATTGGCATGAAGTTCTGATTCTGTATCTGAATGTGATCTGTTCCGATAATGTTTCGTTATGTTTCTGTTAAGGCCCAACCACAGGTATAATGGTGGTTTATATCCCTATCACAGGGGTGAAACATGGTATACGGCCCAGCCACGGGTATAATGGTTGTTTATAACTCTACCACGGGGGTTAAACATGGTATACGACCCAACCACGGGTATAATGGTGGTTTATAACCCTACCACGGGGGTTAAACATGGTATTTGTCCTGATGTGATGCTATGAGATGATATGAATATAACGTTTCAGTTTGGATATGCCAAAGGATTTTCTTTTTGAGAACAAGTTTGTTTTTCTGAAAATTTCGCTCTGATATTTTGTACCATGTTTTATTTATGCATTCTGAAAGTAAATATGTTGTTTCTACTTTCTGAAAGTAAATGTTTTGTTCTGCATACTGAACTTTATAAATGCTCGTGTTTACATGCTAGTATATGCTCTCTGCTTACTGAGTTGTTGATAACTCACCCCTTATCTCCACAATATTTTTCAGATATTTTGATGGTTTAGCTGATGATCAAGATTATGAGGCATTGGGTGAGATGATTTAAGTATAGTGGTTTAAGCGTAGGAAGTTTTTGTGAGTATTGTCGATTTTTATTAAGAAATTTTATTGTGTTATGATGACTTGGCATTTTGGAAAATTGGTTATATTGAGGAAATTAGATTGATTCGAATTTCTATATGATATTGGGAATTTGGAGTTTTTTTTTTATAATGTTGAAATGTGAGTTTAAGTGTTAGGAAGTAAATCTCCGACCCGTGCGGGACCGGGGCGTTACACAAGTAATCATAATATCGATGGTTCTCATTGGTTTTTGGCACCAAGCTTAAACCAGTTGGTGCTGTAGAACATTATAAAGCACGTTTGGTGGCTAAAAGATATACACAATTGCTTGGTTTGGATTTTCATGAGACCTATTGTAACACCCCGTATTTTAGTGTATTTTTAATTAAAGGATTATTTTTATTAATTCAAAAATTTATTCTCTTGTTTTAAAATTGTCAGATTTTTTTTAGTTGGTTCATTTTTATGATTTTTAATTTTGTGGAAATTATTTTGATGTGCTTTCTTAATATTAATTATTGTTATGCATTTAAATTGCTTTTCATATTAAATTAAATTATTGTTGGATTTAATTATTTTATTTTCATGTAATCACTATGTTTGAATTATTTTATTTAACTTGCTGTTTTGAAATCTTTTTCGTTGGATCATTTTTGTGACCCGAGATGTGAGGATTGGACCTCATTTCTTCCCATTTCTTTTTCTTTTTCCTCTTTTCTCTCTGTCTTCTTTCTTTTTCTTCCTTTTGTTTTTCTTCCCTGCTTCCCTTCCGCGTGCGCGACACCCCTCCCCTCTCTCCCCGTGCGTTTTCTTCTTCCTCCAGCCATTGCCGCCATGTGCCTCACTGCTGCTGCCATTTGCTTCCCCACCGGCCGGCGACCACCCCCCTCCATTCCCAGCTCCTCCCGCATTGCCGTTAGCTCCCACGTGCGACCTCAAGTCGCGACATTCCTTGCGTCGTTGCGCCGCCGTCGCGCCACCTTCGGCCACCATCTTCTCTCCACATCATCCTCGACCTCTTAGCAACCTAATGCACCCAACCCCAGTTTCGATCTGCCACCGGTGAAGCCCCACCATCAACATTTCTATTTTGAACATTTTGGCCTTCAACCGCCCTGTACGCTGCCACCCATGGCCAACCACCACCACCATTAGCTTCACCGACATCCCTAAGCCCTTCCCTAGCAATCTCGGGTCTTGGTTTGTCCCTGTTCAGAAGTGAGTTTTTGAGTCCCACGGCCACCATGCATTTTGCACTGTTCTGTTGTTGTGTTGCCACTTCTTGCAGCTCCGTGATCCTTTGGAAATTATAATATAGCACTGTAAGTATTTTCTCAAAGAACTTTCGTGATTTAAATGTATTTTTGCACTAATTTATTTTACTGTGAACTGAGTCCGAGGAGTAAGGGGGTCGGATGGATTGGTGGATGAAGTTATTTGTGTGATTGGGCTGTGTTGAGTGTTGTTGGATGTTGGATTTTTGGACGTTTCATGTACATTGCATATTTGCACGCATGATCATGTTTGTAAAGGAAACTGGGTTTTCGTGTAATTGTATTCATGTTCATGTGTTTATTGAAAACTGGGTTTTCATGTGAGAAATGATTTTTGGTTGCGTGTGTATCACGACCCCAAGCCAAGATGGAGCATTATCTCGGTGGAGCTCCTCTGGTCACTCGGGAGCGGAATATACTGAGTGACGTCCCCTAGGTTGTCGCTGGGCGACAACGGGATCAGACAGGATGGTAACGCTCTCGTGCCGACTACGTGGCCCCTTTGCTGGCAGAGGCTAGAGGATGCTTGGCCACGTACGCACTGGGCGCGGAACTGGGCATCGCTCGTTACTAAGTCACACACACGGTCGTTACCCGTGGTGTGGCGAAGGGAGCCAGGGTGTGTGGATGGTCCCTAGGGGAGATCATGGTGCATACGGTAAAATTGGTTAATGGGCCATTTTCTGGAAAAATGGCGAGTTTTTGGATAAATGGATTATTGGGCTATTTTTTGGAAAAATAGCGTGTGTTGGATAAAATGATTTTGTGTGGGTCATTTTCTGGGAAAATGACGGATTATTATTTTTGGGCCAAATGGGATTTTGGCGTGCGTTGGTAAATGTTCATTTTCGAGAAAATGATGTTTTTGAGAACAATGCATACTTCATCATATGCATGCATGTTGGTTGCATTAATTCATTTTTATTCTCGTGAGTTGTTTGGTTTATACTTACCTACGGTACCGTTTTATGGTAACGTAGATTTCGATGCAGATGAAGCTGAGGGTGAGCCTGAGGATTCGGCTCCACCCGACGAGTGATTTGGGATCACTAGTATTTGTTTGGACTTGTATTATATTTTATTTTGGGATGACTGTATAACTCTTTTTAATCATTTTTACTTATGTAAATTTGTATTAAAAATTCTGGTACTTAGTTGACTTACTTAAATTATCCACTGCATTGTTTATTGTACACTGTTGCATGTATACACACTTGGCATTATTATTGGGATGCGTGACCTTGTTGTCATCATCAGTGTGTCTCGATTCCCATATTCCTATACATGGTGGTTAGGGGCGCCACAGGTGGTATCAGAGCAGTTCGGCTATGGGTAAAACCACATGTCCCTTAGGTGAGGTACCATAAATTTTAAAAGTTGTAAATTAAAATTATTTAATTTAAAGTATGTGGTTTTTATTGGTTTGATTTAGTTTATTGTTTACTACTTTTTTTGTTTATTTATTTTATTGTATGTTATTTTATTTTATTTGTTTTATTTTATGGTAGGTTATTTTATTTGTTTTAATTATTTTATTGTGTACTACTTCATTTGTTTTATTCATTTTGTCGTATGTTATTTTATTTATGGAATTTTATTTTGTTTTGTTTTATTTTGCTTGTTTTGTTCGGAGTTGAAAAGTGGGTTAAGGGTTGTGCTATGGCAGGAAGATGGTACGACTGTGAATGTCATTGTTAGGCTTGAACATTTAGTGTAGTAGGCCTGAACTCTCGGTGATTGGTTTGTTTTAATATCAAGGCTCGAACGACATGGTCTGGGTGAACTTTATGGAGTAGGAACTCAAGTCGCAACTGAGGAGGGGAATAGTTTTAAATTGCTTAGGATAATTGAGGTCTTTAGTTTCGTAGAATTTATGTATTGAGTATATGAGGTAGGAGGTTGTAAGTTCAACGAACTTCAATGTTAGATTTATGAGAAGTTCATCTAAGGTTTGAGGCCCCATAGTTTTTAGGAAATAAGTTTATTGGATTTAAGGTGGTAGGTTCAACAAGCAATTGAGGGATTACTTAGATTAGAAGCTTTTGATCTTGTCTACTTTGATAAGCAATTTGATAACATTTGGGGCTTCAGAATATACAAGCTTTATAAGGTGAATGTTTTAGATTTAAGGTCATCGATCTTGAGGATTTCAGAAAATGATTCTTATCTGGTTTAAGGTTTTAGAATTGCAGAGTTGAAGGGCTGAATTATAATAGGATTTGAGTTCTTAGTTTTGTTGACTTGGTACGCTAGTTTGATCTGTTCCAACGATTAAATAGTAGGTAACCATTAAGATAGGATTGATGAGAGTTGAGTTACTAATATGAGAATTTTTCAGGAGGGAATTTCTTTGGAGATGATGCGGATTTAGGAAATGATTCTTGTTGATTTCGAGGATATAGGTCTAGATGATGGAAATGGTAGTGATGGACCACTTACACGTTTGGAGCATATTTTGTTTTGGCTATGGGTGCATGAGATCGATGCGTAGTAGTGGTGAGTATTTATGGATTTTGGAGAGTGCAGGTCCTAGTCTCATTTTTGGCTTAGAAGAAGTGGCTTTGGTGGATGTTGTAGAGGAGTCGATACGACAATATTAAGTTCAAGTGACCTTGGCTTTGAGTTTTGATGAGTTGATTAGAGTGTTCAGTTGAAGTGGGTTACCCAATATAATGATGGTTAGCAATAATTATTGTGATTACCTTCAGGAATTAATTATGACTTGAGGACACCTAGGAATTTAAATTGTGAGGCTATTCTTTCCATTGGAGACTGAGCACCCAGTTGAGAGAATTATGGACATTGTTATTTAACTTGAAGCGAGATGGATGGGTCATCATGTATGGTGTATGACAAGATCTTGGAAGTTGAAGCTTAGGCATTAGCGATGGATAATATGATCAAGTATGTGAGTTAATAAAGCATTAGAATCCATGGGTGCTTTGCAATGGCTTTGATGGATTGAAGATTTGAGCAGTATGGTTTGCCTTAAGGTTTAATAGTGATGTGCTATTGAAGGAACTAGTCGTGCTAATACTAGCTTATAGGAGTAGAAATAGGTGGGGTGAGTTACCAAAATGGTTTCGATAATGTTTTGGTGAAGTCAATGGTGGTTTATAGTGAGTTTAGTCACCGCTAGATTAGATGTTGTTCAGAATGTAGGTGATGAGCTTTTGGGTTTAGGTTGTCAGGTAGAAGTTTATAAGTGCTCTTATTGGTTGTCCGGGTTGGAATCGAGTCTTTTAGGGTATGTTCATTATCTTAGATGAGACGGGTGTATTTTGGAGTGATATTACTTGTTTTCAATTTGGGATGCTGAGGTTGATTGATATTGGGTTTCTTTCTATGATAATGGATGTATTTTGTGGAATATTGATTTTGATCAAGGTAGCGGGAGTTAATTGCGAAATATGAGTGATAACTCATGGTTTTGGAAAGAGAGTGTTTTCTACCAAAATGTGATAAGACTTTTTGGTTAGTAGGTATGGAGCCACTTTGTACTCGATGTTGTTAGTTTTATGAGGACATAAATTTTATGCATGTGGCATATATCAGAGTGCGCAGCAGAAGCGTGATATTTTTTGTTATAGTTAGGAGTTCAGATTTTGTTCTGATTTTGAGGAATTAGTGGTGACTTGAAATTTTGAGAAGATATTTGTAATTGGAAATTAATCATTTGGTTGTGCAAAAATTGTTATTGATGGTTAACTTTGGAAGTGGCTATTAGGTTACCAAAGGTAGAATTCAATGAAGGTTTATAAGTTATAGTATAGGAATCGATTGTGGTTAGCACAGATTATTGTATGGAGCTATTAATCATTGGAATTTACTGGATGTTGTACTAAGGTTCTTGTGGGATTTTGGCGTGCGTTGGTAAATGTTCATTTTCGGAAAAATGATGTTTTTGAATAATGCATACTTCATCATGTGCATGCTTGTTGGTTGTATTAATGCATTTTTATTCTTGTGAGTTGTTTGGTTTATACTTACCTGCGATACCGTTTTAGGGTAACGTAGATTTCGATGCAGATGAAGCTGAGGGTGAGCCTGAGGATTCGGCTCCACCCGAGGAGTGATTTGGGATCACTCGTATTTGTTTGGACTTGTATTATATTTTATTTTGGGATGACTGTATAACTCTTTTTAATCATTTTTACTTATGTAAATTTGTATTAAAAATTCTGGTACTTAGTTGACTTACTTAAATTATCCGCTGCGTTGCTTATTGTATACTATTGCATGTACACACACTTGGCACTATCATTGGGATGCATGACCGTGTTGTCATCATCAGTGTGTCTCGATTCCCGTGTTCCCATACATGGTGGACGGGGGCGCCACACCTATAGCCCTTTTGTAAAAGACACCACTGTCTGAGTTGTGCTTTCTCTTGTCTTCATGACCCATTAGTCTCTAACGCAATTCGACGAAAAAAAAACATTTCTTCATGGTTCATTATCTGAACAAATCTGCATAGAGCAACCACCTAGTTGCACTAAACCGGAATTTCCCACTCATGTCTCTCGGTTGCAAAAAGCTTTATATGAACTAAAGCAAGCTTTGCATACTTGGTTTCACAAATTCAACCGCTTTTTAGTTAAAATTGGTTTTCAATGCAGCTAAGCATATTCTTCTTTTTTTGTCTACCACAAACCTACTGGCAACATATACTTGTTAGTTTATGTAGACAATATTGTTGTGATAGGCAACGACACCGAGCTTCTTGATAATCTTATTGGTCAACTAGGTCATGCATTTTTCATGAAAGTTCTCTAGCCACTACAGTACTGCTGCGTTTGGTTCCTTGACTGAACTTAGTTCAGTTGAGTTCAGTTCAGATTTAGATTTCTTCTAACATCCAAACACCCAACTCTCAAATCACTAAACTCATCTCAACTCAAAACCTCTTTACACGTGGGACCCACAATCATTTTCAACTCAACACATCTTTACTCGCGGGATACACAGCCTTTTTCAGCTTCCCATAAATATATCTTGTAACACCCCGTACCCGGATGGGCCAGAGAATTAGTACTTGTCACTTACAAACCTGTCTTCCAAAGCATTTAAAAACTCCAAAGATCTCATAAATAGTGCACGATCTTATATTTTCCAAATAACCATAATATAAACTCCATAAGTCATCATAACAAAATAACATAAACCAAAGGGGGTCCACAATATCCCAATAATCTCAACATAATAAACTGATACATCCTTAAGTCTCAATATTTCTAAATAATGAAAAAAACTTCAAAACACAAATTAAACCTTTCTACTAACAATGGTACCCTTAGGTACTCGCCCATCTATCCATATCTAGTCAAGCACCAATTTCTATTCCTGACGCCCAGCTGGATCATCAATATCATCTGAAAAATATTGAAGATAAGGGGTGAGTTATCAACAACTCAGTAAGCAGAAAAGCCTATACTAGTGTGTAAACATGAGCCCTTTTTAGAAAGTTTGGTATGCATAAGCAAAACATTTCATTTTCATATGCACATCTCAAAACATATTAACAGAAAATCAGAGCGATTTTTCAATCTTTTCATATTCATAAACCATTTTCATAACATATCGTATCATATCATATCTTATACCATATTTAACCCCCGTGGTAGGGTTATGCTATCCCTAGTGGCCAAACCAGGCAGTATCATATTGCAAAACTTCCATTTTTGCAATCTCGGAGCCCCGAGTATGCACACAGGAAAGAACACATAAAAGACCACTTTGTTTCCAAAGTGGTTGCACTCATATCATATAATATCATACCATGTTGGTACCAACCATATCATGTGAATCAATATCATCAGATCAGAACCATATTCAGAATCAGAATAAAAACAGATAAGTATGCCAAAGGTTTTTCATATTCATATCATATCAAACCACGTGTTGAACATATTCATATATTTTTCGTTTGATAAAAAACAAACCCAAATCATTTTATATCATACGTACAAAAATTCACAGATATCGCATTTGCTCTTTTGCACATTTCATAAACATGTCAAATATTGCTCATGTCTACACAATTCATGTCAAAAGCATTTATTTTCTGTTTCATACGTATCTCATGAGTGAATGCAAAATATAGACTGAGGTTGTTTTTCACATTTTCTTTTTAAAATAACATGTACATTTTTACAAACTAACCTCAATTCATTTCTTTTTATGTAAATCTAGCATAGGAACCCTGCTTACCTGACTCCAGCAGCGTATTATCTATGCCTTGAAAACGACCTCTATCAGTCTCTTCACCAATAAAAAATATATATAAACTATGTATTAAAGACCAACAACACAATTTCGATCTAAAAATTCAAGACCCAAATTCTAAACCATATTTCAGTAAATTTAACTCAACTCAAAAAACCATATAATCACTTGGACAGCCCACACTTCAACCCAAAATACCATATACCAATTTCAATATAGACCTATACACCCACTGAAGACAACATCAAAACTCGAATAATCAATATATCAATTCCCTCCAATGGCCCCTAACTCCAAGCAACCACCAACAACTCAATCAATTCAGCAATAATGTATCTCCAAATAATTTACACTCCACTTCATCAGTCGTATAAAAATCCGAATAGTATAAAAAAAAACAGCCACTATACAACCCCGAGTATCCATTAAATTCATTGCACCTCCCACCCAAATAATCCAAACTCTGAAACTATTCCAACACATGGTGTTCGCTTACACAAAAAAATTCCCAAAGAAAACCCACATACTACACTATATGAAACCATGACTCAGAAATTTCATTGGAGTGAAATAAAAATAATTGAAGTGATTTTGTGTGTGCGGGCGAGTGGAACAGAGAAAAAGAATGGGTTACCGGCGAATAATAAAGTCACTAGTGGTGGCTTCGTTGGTTACAAGGCTTCAGGGATTAACGAAAATAAAGCACAAAAATCACACAACAAACAAAATAACATTTGCACTGGAGAGAAAGAGAGAGTGCCGACAGTGAAGGCCTTGTGTTTCGGAATCAAGGTGTAAAATGAGAGAGAGAGAGAGAGAGAGAGAGAGAGAGAGAGAGATACCTGAAGACAAAAGATCACCGAGCGAGAGAGGAAGAGGAGATGGGTCTGTTGAGAGAGCTAAAGCTTTGAGGAGAAAAACCAAGAACAAGGGAAAAAAACTGAACTGCCGTGTAGAGAGAATGGGATTAGAGGAGCAGTTTTCGGTAGAAACAGAGGAGAGGAAAAGAAAATGGAGGAAACTGTCAGGGGGTGGGGGAAGAAAATGAAAGGGGATGACTAACCTACTAAAACGATGCCGTTTCGAGGGTTTTCGGGCTGGGCTTCTGTTGGCTGGGCTACGGGCCTAGGCTTCACATTCTCCCCCCCTTACAAAAAAATTCCGTCCCTGAAATTTGCTACAAGCTATCAAAATTCTCTTCAAACAAGTGTTGGTACTTAACTCGCATCTCTTCGTCGAATTCCCAATATGCTTCGTTAACAGCATGATTATTCCATAACACTTTAACCAAATGAATAGTTCGAGTCCGTAACACTTGTTCTTTTTTGTCCAAAATTAGTACTAGTTGCTCGGGGTAGGTCATATTCTCTTGAATCTGAAGTGATTCATGATCTATAATGTGGGTGGGGTCATGGATGTACTTTCTCAACATAGACACATGAAACACGTTATGCACTCCCGAGAATGCCGGTGGTAAAGCCACCCTGTAAGCCATTGGTCCAATCTGATCAAGAATCTCAAACGGTCCAATATATCTTGGGCTCAACTTACCCTTTTCCGAATCTCATAACTCCTTTCATTGGTGCTATCCTAAGAAATACTTTATCTCCAACCTCAAACTCTAACTGGCAACGACGTTTATCTGCATAACTCTTTTGTTAGCTCTGAGCTGCTTTCATTCTAGCCCGAATGGTATCTATCTTCTCTGTGGTCTGCTGAATAATCTCTGGCCCCAAAAGTTTCCTTTCACCTACTTCATCCCAATACAATGGAGATCTACACCTTCTGCCATGCAAAACCTCATAGGGTGTCATTCCAATGCTAGCCTGGAAACTATTATTATAAGCAAACTCGACCAATGGTAAATGTCGCATCCAAGTTCCCTTAAAATCCATCACACATGCCCTCAACATGTCTTCTAAGATCTGAATAGTCCTTTCTGACTGCCCATCTGTTTGAGGGTGAAAGCAGTACTGAAATTTAACTTAGTACCCATTGCCTCTTGTAAGCTTCGCCAGAACTTGGAAGTGAAATGAGGGTCTTTATCCGACACAATGGATACCGGTACTCCATGCAACCTCACTATCTCCTGCACGTACAACTCAGCTAGTTTCTCCAATTTGTAAGAAACTTTAATGGGCACAAAACGAGCGGTCTTCGTTAAGCGATCCACGATCACCCATATGGCATCTTGTCCGCTCAATGTCCTTGGTAGGACTGTCACAAAGTCCATGGAGATATGTTCCCACTTCCACTCTGGAATCTAGAGTGGCTGTAATAATCCTGCTGGTCTCTGATGCTCCGCCTTCACCTGTTGGCAAGTTAGGCATTGTGCCACAAATTTAGTAACTTCTCTTTTCATACCATTCCACCAAAAAGATTCTCTCAAGTCCCGATACATCTTGGTACTCCCTGGGTGAACTGTGTACAAGGAACGGTATGCTTCTTCAAGAATTATCCTTTTTAGTTCATCATTAGCTGGTACGCATAATCTACCTCTAAACCTGAAAACGTCATCCTCGAAAATGCTAAAATCAGGTTTGTCCCCATTCCCGACTTCTTCCACTAGCTTCACCAACCCTGAGTCCACTTTCTGAGCAGCTTTGATTCTATCTATCAAGGCTCGTTGAACTATCAAACTAGCCATGAAAGTATTTGTGTCTCTAGCAATGACCTCAATACTAGCTCTTTCTAAGTCCATTATCAACCTATGTTGGGTGGTAAGGGCTGCGACTGCTGGTCCCATTGACTTCCTACTTAGGGCGTCAGCTACAACATTAGCTTTGTCTGGGTGATAATTAATGGTGCAATCATAATCCTTGATCAACTCAAGCCATCTCCTTTGCCTCATATTTAATTCCTTTAAAGAAATATTTCAAACTCTTGTGATTCATATAAATTTCGCACTTTTCCCTATACAGATAGTGTCTCCAAATCTTAAGTGCAAAAATGAATGTCGCGAGTTCCAGATCATGTGTGGGATAATTCTGCTCATACACTTTCAGTTGGCGTGAGGCGTATGCTATAACCTTCCCATGTTGCATCAGTACACACCCTAATCCCCTTGATGCATCGCTATAGACAACAAATCCACCTCTAGCCGTGGAGACTGTTAACACCGGAGCTGTCACTAATCTCTGTTTCAAGTCCTAGAAGCTTTCTTCACACTTTGTTGTCCATTCAAACTTATTATTTTTCCTGGTGAGTGCAGTGAGAGGAACTGCTATTCTTGGAGAAACCATCAATGAATCGATGGTAATAACCCGCCAATCCCAAGAAGCTTTTAACCTCATGAACATTCTTCGGTGCCGACCAATTAACCACTGCTTCCACTTTTCCTAGGTCCACTGAAATGCTATCTTTCGAAACAACATGCCCGAGAAAGGTGATTGAGTTAAGCCAAAATTCACACTTCTTCAGTTTAGCAAACAACTTTTTATTTCTTAGTGTCCCAAGTACCAACTTCAAATGTTCTTCATGCTCAGTCTTGCTTTTGGAGTATATCAGTATATCATCAATAAAAACAACCACAAACTTATCCAAAGATTCATGGACCACCCTGTTCATCAAATCCATGAATACTGCTAGGGCGTTAGTCAGGCAAAAAGGCATGACCAAAAACTCATAATGGCCATAACGGGTCCTGAAAGCTTCTTAGCCATGTCTGTTGCCTTGATCTTCAATTGATGGTAACCCAATCGAAGATCAATCTTTGAAAATACCTGAGCACCCTGAAGTTGATTAAACAAATCTTCTATACGGGGTAGCGGGTACTTATTCTTTATGGTCACCCGATTAAGTTCCATGTAATCAATACACATTCTCATCGATCCATCCTTCTTCTTCACAAAGAGAACTGGAGCTCCCCAAGGTGATACACTGGGCCTGATGAAACCCTTGTCCAACAAATCTTGCAACTGCTTCTTGAGTTCTACTAATTTAGACGGCGCCATCTGGTAAGGTGCTTTCGAAAGGAGTGCCGTGCCTGGGACTAATTCAATAGCAAACTCTACCTCCCGCTCGGGCGGAAGTCTAGATAAATCTTCTGGGAAAACCTCTGGATATTCACTCACAACAAGTATCTGTTCTAACTTCAACTCCTCTTTTGGTGATTCTACCACGCAGGCTAAGAATCCCTGACAACCATCACATATCAATTTTCCAACCTAAATGGCAGATATGATGGGTGGATGCAACCTTACTTTCGACCTTGTGAACCGAAATTCACTTTCTTTTGGGGGTCTAAAAACCACTTCTTTTTTAAAACAATCAATACTGGTGTGGTAGCAAGCCAGCCAATCCATACCCAAAATCACATCAAACCCAATCATGTGAAACACTATTAAATCTGCTGGCATTAATCTTCCCTCAATAGATAAAGGACACCCTGATAGAATCTCATCACAGACCACCGAAATTTCTGTTGGGGTCGCGACCACTAACTTGTGCTTTAACTTTTCAGTTTCTAAAGTGCAAAATCTAGAGTAAGTCATGGAAACAAAAGAATGTGTCGCTCCCGAGTCAAATAACACAGTGGCATTATTAGAAAACAAAGATAGGGTACCTGTGGTCACAATCAACATCATTCATGAACTAAAATTTCCAAGTCTTAACATAGACCAACAGATTAATATCTTAAAATAAATCAAAGAAGTCATACCAGTGATCACATCATTTATATCCTCAGCCTCTCTAGGTGTCAGAGCAAAAACTCGTGCAGGCGCAGTAGTACACTGGATGTTGCCTCGTGCTGTCCCTATATCTCTTGGTGGTGGTGGCCTGTTGCTGTCCAGTTGCAATGGGCAATCTCTGAGATAGAGACCCGGTTTGCCACAACAGAAGCATAGTCCCACCTCCATCCTGCATACTTCGGCATGTACTCGGTTGCAAGTTCTACACTGATATGCTTGTTGGGTGCCCTAAACTAGCCTCTGACTCGTGCTACTACCTTCATTCCTCTTTTTCCACGATCCCTGGTTTATGCCAGAATGACATCCAGATGTTGTGGTCCTCTTCCTCTGATCATGCAATGACGCGCTCCTTTGAAGGCTTCATTCAAAAACTGTGGCCTTATTTACCAACTCTAAAAAGTTTCGAATCTGGAAGCCCACTACTTGTTCATAAAGTTTTTCATTCAGCCCTTGCTCGAATTTACTCGCCTTCTTTTCCTCATCTGGAATTAGATACGCAGCAAAATGGGATAACTCAGTAAATCTAGCTGCATACTGATGTACCGTCATAGTTCCCTGTACCCAGGTGGCGAATTCCATAGCCTTGTGCTCTCGGACAGAGCTTGGGAAGAAGCGTTCAAGAAAAATTTGCTTGAAATGCTGCAAACTAACTATTTATGCCCTTCCACTTCTCTAATGGTTCTTTCAGAAATCCACCATCTTTTCGCCTCCCCAATCAGCCTGAACGTGGCGTATGCCACCTTCTGTTCATCTGTGCAGGTTAGGACCCACTATCTCCTCTATGTCCTGAATCCAATCCTCCACCAGGGTTGGTTCGCCTCTCCCATCAAATAAAGGGGGTGCATACGATTGAATTGTTCTACGGTACAACCTCCTTCATTTTTGTGGGCGACCCGAGGGATTCTACGCGAGGTCATCTATTAATTGATGAGCCATTGCTCGTAGTACTTCTAAAGCACTCGGGTTTGCTTCCCTTTCATTCTCATTTGCGTTAAGATCCAACATACTACGTTCTCGACGATGAGGTGGCATCCTGACAAAATAACTTGGATCTTAAGTAATCGTTTCAAAAAAAATTATAAAGTTCATATAAACATAAATAATTAGTGGTATCCATAAAAGAAAACATATATATATATATATATATATATTTCAAAGCAATAAAGGTACCTATAATAAAGAGAAAAGTAGTACACGCAACAATAGTAATGATAAATCTCCAAAGTCTAAAACTTTAACTCCATCAAATCTATTTAAAAAGTCTCCGGAATCAAACCAAACCACAAACAACAAGAATTCTGCTCATAGACCCGTAAAATCCTACACATCAAAATCATTCCTAAAGTCTGCAAATTCTAAGACCTCGAAAACCTATAATATTCTACCTTATAGTCCGTTCCACTATCACATCAAATCTGAAAATGATTTCTTAAAGTCTATCTATACTCTAGAATCTCACATACTATAGTATGTAGAACCTCAAACCTGTTTCTGATATCAAATGTAACGCCCCGTACCCGGATGGGCCGGAGAATTAGTACCTGTCACTTACAAACCTGTCTTCCAAAGCATTTAAAAACTCCAAAGATCTCATAAATAGTGCACGATCTCATATTTTCCAAATAACCATAATATAAACTCCATAAGTCATCATAACAAAATAACATAAACCAAAGGGGGTCCACAATATCCCAATAATCTCAACATAATAAACTGATACATCCTTAAGTCTCAATAGCTCTAAATAACGAAAAAAAACTTCAAATCTCAAATTAAACCCTTCTACTAGCAATGGTACCGTTAGGTACTCGCCCTTCTATCCATATCTAGTCACGCTCCAATTTCTATTCCTGACCCCCAGCTGGATTATCAATATCATCTGAAAAATATTGAATATAAGGGATTAGTTATCAACAACTCAGTAAGTAGAAAAGCTTACTTTTTAGAAAGTTTGGTATGCAGAAGCAAAACATTTCATTTTCATATGCACATCTCAGAACGTATTAATAGAAAATCAGAGCGATTTTTCAATATTTTCATATTCATAAACCATTTTCAAATTCAAGAACGCTTTGGCATAACATAATTGAACATCTTCATCTTATCATAAGATATCGTATCGTATCATATCTTATACCATGTTTAACCCCCGTGGTAGGGTTGTGCTATCCCTGGTGGCCAAACCAGGCAGTATCATATTGCGAAACTTTCCCTTTTTTAATTTCGGAGCCCCGAGTGTGCACACAGGAAAGAACACATAAAAGACCACTTTGTTTTCAAAGTGGTTGTACTCATATCATATCATATCATACCATGTTGGTACCAACCATATCACGTGAACCAATATCATCATATCAGAACCATATTCAGAATCAGAATAAAAACAGAAAAGTATGCCAAAGGTTTTTCATATTTATATCATATCAAATCACGTGTTGAACATATTCATATCTTTTCCATTTGATCAAAAACAAACCCAAATCATTTTATATCATACGTACAAAAATTCATAGATATCGCATTCGCTCTTTTGCACATTTCAGAAACATGTCAAATATTGCTAATGTCTACGCAATTCATGTCAAAAGCATTTCTTTTCTCTTTCATACGTATCTCATGAGTGAATGCAAAATATAGACTGAGGTTGTTTTTCACATTTTCTTTTTAAAATAACATGTACATTTTTACAAACCAACCTCAATTCATTTCTTTTTATGCAAATCTAGTACAGGAACCCCGCTTACCTGACTCCTGCAGCATATTATCTATGCCTTGAAAACGACCTCTATCAGTCTCTTAACCTATAAAAAATATATATAAACTAAGTATTAAAGACCAACAACACAATTTCGATCTAAAAATTTAAGACTCAAATTCTAAATCATATTTCAGTAAATTTAACTCAACTCAAAAAACCATATAATCACTTGGACAGCCCACACTTCAACCCAAAATACCATATACCAATTTCAATATAGACCTATACACCCACTGAAGACAACATCAAAACTCGAATAATCAATATATCAACCCCCTCCAATGACCCCTAACTCCAAGCAACCACCAACAACTCAACCAATTCAGCAATAATGTATCTTCAAATAATTTACACTCCACTTCATCAGCCGTATAAAAACCTAAATAGTATAAAAAAAACAGCCACTACACAACCCCGAGTATCCATTAAATTCATTGCACGTCCCACCCAAATAATCCAAACTCCGAAACTATTCCTACACATGGTGTTCGCTTACCCAAAAAAATGCCCAAAGAAAACCCACATACTACACTATATGAAACCATGACTCAGAAATTTCATTGGAGTGAAATAAAAATAATTGAAGTGATTTTGTGTGTGCGGGCGAGTGGAACAGAGAAAAAGAATGGTTACCGGCGAATAATAAAGTCACTAGTGGTGGCTTCGATGGTTACAAGGCTTCAGGGATTAACGAAAATGGACCACAAAAATCACACATCAAACAAAAGAAAATCTGCACTGTAGAGAAAGAGAGAGTGCCGACAGTGATGGCCTTGTGTTTCGGAATCAAGGTGTTAAATGTGAGAGAGAGAGAGAGAGAGAGAGAGAGAGAGAGAGATACCTGAAGACTAAGATCACCGAGCGAGAGAGGAAGAGGAGATGGGTCTGTTGAGAGAGCTAAAGCTTTGAGGAGAAAAACCTAGAACAAGGGAAAAAAACTGAACTGCCGAGTAGAGAGAATGGGAGTAGAGGAGCTGTTTTCGGTAGAAACAGAGGAGAGGAAAAGAAAATGGAGGAAACAGTCGGGGGGTGGGGGAAGGAAAAGAAAGGGGATGACTAACCTACTAAAACGATGCCGTTTCGAGGGTTTTCTGGCTGGGCTTCTGTTGGCTGGGCTACGGGCATGGGCTTCGGGCTTGGACTTCACATATCTAAACTCATCTTAATATCCAAATACATCTAAAATCATTTTATGTGAGCTCTACATAACTCACTTCACCATCTCAACTCACTACTATTCATAGATAACTTAATTCAACTCAACATCCAAACACAACGTACTTCTTAGGTCTTGAAGTTCAAGACCATTCTAATGGTTTGTTCTTAAAACAAATAAAATATATTTTTAATTTACTTACAAGAGCATACATGATTGACAACAAACCTATAGCCACTCCCATGGTTGTTAGGTGATGACTTTCAAGTGCAGGAACACCCTTCTCCAATCCAACCTTATTTCGATCCCTTGTTGGTGCCCTCCAGTTCCTTACCATCACACAACTTGACTTGTCCTAATTAGGTAACATTGTATGTCAGTTGAGTCATACACTTATAAGATCATTATCGAGCTGTCAAAAGAATACTCAGGTATATCAAAGGTACCCTGCTCTTTGGCTTCAACTTCTTATCTCGAAGTACCAAAACCTTGTTGCTTATTTCAACCCTGATTGGGTTAGTTACCTCGACATATGAATGTCCATATCTGGTTTTCTAGTTTGCCTTGACTCAAAATTAATTTGTTGGCATGCAAAAAAGTAGCTCACTTTATCTTGATCAAGTGTTGAATCGAGTGTAGATCTCTTACACTTATTGCTACTTAGGCAATATGGGTTCTCCATCTCCTTTATGAGCTTCATTTTAATGTTCTAAGACTACAAAATTTATACTATGATAATTAGAATGCAATACTCATGTATTCAAATCTAGTTTTACAAGCTCAGTTAGGGTCGAAATTTTATGATTTTACTAGCATTAAACTATGCTTTTTATTTGAGAACAAGTTGTAGTTGGGAACTTGTGTGTCAAATTTATCCATTCTATTCTACGAGTTGCTAGTCTATTTACAAAAAGCCTCTCAGGACCGCAATTTGAGATATTTCGGTCTAAGATTACTAGGTCACCAACCCGAGTTAGCTTGGGAGGGGGCGTATTAAGGAGACAGCTACCAAACCATCTCTACAAGGAAAGTCAACTAATGAGTCTCAATCATAGCTATATCATAGATTTGTACAGTTACATAATCAATGTTCAAATCACCGCTTGCAAATCAATTTGTCTTTAAGTCTTTGATTGTAATCTTTGCACAAATGGTTATATATAGAATACAAGAACATATGTGAAAGTTGTACAACATTAACTGATTTCCTAGTCGTCGATCTTAACTTCATAGAAATAACATTCCACTAAAAGGTTCCTCTATTTCCATCAAAATCCCAAGCCATGTATACTCGCGCTAGGCATGACTAGAAATTGTTTGATTTTACCTAGCAAATAAGTTAACATTAGAGGCTCATGCTCATATGTGCTACACTCATCACTTTGTTTGATACATTTTGTCTCTTTACTTGCTACTAGTTGGAACTTCACCAATGCTTTACTTGATGCTTGTGCGAATGTGTTTGAGACCTCACCCAAATGCTTGTTGTCAAGTCTTGATTTTCATAGAAGTCAAAGATAGTTTGATCTACATCAATGATATATCATCCAATGAAACTATTAATATGATGCTTCATATAATGTTACTTGTTCTTTTGCCGGTGGCTTTATCAATGTGAAATAATTTGGTTTGTCCATTTATTGTTTCTAGTGTTAAACATTAATAAGTTTTTGCTCATATTTCTATAATTCATTTTCAAATTTTAGTCTAAGATCAATCATTGAAAAAGAACCTTATTCCTGATTTTAGAAGTACATTTAGAAGTTGATTTTTACGAAGATATTGTTGTTGATTTTGATCTTCACTTGTGTCTTTCTATTCTTGAAATTTGATTTTGAAATAGTTGTTTATAATTTGTTTAAAAAGAAGAAAACTTAAGCTCGAGTTTTTAGTATCTTCACCAAGGCTAAAGCCCATTCATCACACCCATGAATAATTTCTTGGCTTGGAATGCAAGAGGTGGTGTCAATAGAAAATATGGTATCCTAATGTCGTCTTTAATGAGGTTGCTGGTAGGTCAGGGGGATTCTAGTTGTATATAAGGGATGGGTTGTGATCTATGTGGTTTAGATTTTAGATTAGCTGGTTTGCATCAATGTTTCTTGCTTTCACTCTTTTACATCGATTCTCGTTTATACATGTTAAATATTGTCAAGGCTTTACACATCTTCCTTTTCTTTATTGAATCCTTCTAGTACTAGTCCTTGGATGTTGGTATTATATTATTTTATAGTGAAGGACGATAGTGACTAATTGGTTGGCATTTCTGTCTCCAAATCCGTTAGGGACTTCATAATCACTTTGGTCTTCAAAATCTATAGTTTTTTGGGACAAAGTTCAGTGGTTATATCTGTAAAGAGGGTCGGATGACTATGAAAGGGTTGAATATTAGAGCCTTGGTCAATTATATCTGCTCCTTGCAAGTTGATATGGAAAGATCTATTTAGACAGTCTACCCTCATTTAGTTTTAAGTGTGTGGTCACTTCACTACGTTTCTCATTTTTGTTCATTGTGATAAGTATTCTTAGGCTGTTGCATGAGATTTTTTGGGTCCGTTTTGGCTTTCTTTCATGGTTAAAAAGATTAAAGGTACACTTAAACATCCATTATAATTGATGGATAATCTATTAGAGGTTGAATTGTTGATTCCAAATCAGCCTCCTAATATGACTAAGGCCTTGTTTGGATCGAGAAAGCCTATCAACCCAACACATCTCATCTCATCATTCCAACTTTCCTAAACTCCCACATAAAATACAATAAATAATTTAACTTTTTCAAATCCCAAAACAAAAATAATATTCTAACAACATTTTATTTAACTTTCAACTTTCATCTCATCTCAACTCACTATCCAAACCTCCATTTAATAATCTACTTTTAAGGACCTAAAGATTCAATATAACATCTTGTTACAAAAGGATATATTTTTGAAGTAAAAATATAAGGTTTTGTAGTATTGGGACCATGAAATGCTTTGGGCATGACATAAATAAATCTTTTTCAAAAGTTTTGACGAGACAAGACAAACAAAAGGCTCAAGAAAGTGAATGACAATAAAACATTAGAAAAAGGAACAAAAGAGAGACGTAAATTCCCGAGCATTAAAGCTCACCAAGGGTAGGTCTTCCAACCATTCAACCTCGACATGGCTCTTGTGGATGCTTAGACCAATTATTAATTAAGGGAAAGACATCTTGAATTTACAAGCCCAAAATGACCCTATGGTCACCCAAGTACCTAAGGTAAGTTTCTTAAGTCAAACTCGAGGATCCTATGGCACTTTAAATTGTGAAGGGCAAGACATTTAGAGTGGGCACCCTCAAGTATCTCCTAGGACAACAATAAAGGGCCCCATGGTAAGTCTACTTGAAGCCAGCTCGGCAACCTTATGTTCTCCAAACTTACCAAGGGCAAGTCATCATGAGCAGATAACCTCGGATGTCTTTTTCGGTAAGTCTCCTTGAGGCTTAGAGGCCTTTATGGTCACCCCAACTTGCAAAGGGCAAGATAACCTAAGAAAGTGTAACACCCCACCTAATTAACCATTAGGATTAATCTTTAACGCCCTTAGATTAAGCTTATGAATTTGGACTTTAAATATTTTTTTTATTACTATTATTATATTTTATTTATTTATTTATTTATTTCAATGGAGATAGCTTGATTTATTTAGACCATGTCACTTTGTGTCATTAATTATTAAGTATGAAGGATTAAAGAAACAAACCCATTAGTAATCCTATTAAGGCCTCTAGAACTTTAGAACATTCATGGGCCAAGCCTTATAAGCCTTAAACCAAGTCTCATAGGAGTATAAGTCTTGGTAGTATATCCTTGGCCCAAGTATAAAGTAAAGCCTTTTGGACCAAGCATGGTATAGGTTTGACCCATGGCCTAATTGTCAAGGTAAGCCTTTCAAGCCTCATCTTTGTGGATCTTGAGGCCTCTCTTAATCTCTCAAAATCTGGAAACAAGCCTTCCATCCATTGAAAGCCAAAACCCATGGACCATTAACCCACACTCATGGCCTTTTTAAGCCACACAAGGCCCAAAGGCTTATTTTGCTTCGGTTCACTCTTGAATTTGAAGCCCAATACACCATACCATGAGTTTCCTCAAGCCCATGTTATACCCTAAGTACCCAAATTAAGTTTTGAAATTGGGTTAAGACCATTAATCAACTTACCCATGATTAGTGATCTTTAAACCATGTTTTGGAGCTGAATTTTCTTTCTTAATCTTTTTAGCCTTCTTCAACTGAAATTTTCTTATTTCATTATTCAATTACATCATTCAGCCAACCAAGAACCATTCCCTCACTTGGAAAGCCTTCCAAGAATGGCTTATGACCTGCACAAAGCAGCCATGGAGAAAAGATAAGAGCGTGAGTCAAGGCTTATGACCCGTCAGCTTCATGCTTGATTTTTGTTTGTTTTTCTTCTCTTTCTTCTGCACCACGACCTGGCCAGCACCCTTAGGATCAATGTAGCACCTAAATTGATGAAGTCATGGTGATTAAGGGCACTATTCACTCTGCACAAGTGACATAAGATGATGAAATGCAAGCTGAAACTTCAACTCCTTACACCACCGCCCATATCACCCAATCCCCATGGGCTCAGGCCAATGTCTCCTCCCTCTTGGCTGCCTATAAAAAGCCCCTCCACCCTCTCATTTTTTCCACCCCTCATCTCCAGCTCCACTTGAGCATTGAGAGCCATCTTCCCCCTTAGATTTGAGAGAAACCGAAAGGTGTGTGCGCGCTTGAGTGTTCTTGAAGTTCTTGTGTTGGAAGCTTGGGTCGGCCATGAAATTTGTAAGTTTTATTGCCTTAGATCTTAGTCTATATTTCAAGTTGTGATTTTAAGTGTTGGAGTAATTTTTGGATGAATTTAGAATAGGTTACCATTATTAATTCAAAATCGGGTTCATTAAGAATGGTTTAAGTGTATAAATTGTTTTAAGTAGAAATTTTAGCTATAGCATGTCTTTACAGATTTTGATATGATTTATTAATGTCTTAGAATGATCATAGAAGGTTTGATTTTTGGTTAGAATCATGTCATGATAGGTTTTAATTCTATCTTGTGTTGATCATCAAAACATGCATGGGTTTTTAGTTTGTGATTTAGGCATAAAGTTTGATTTATTCCACCTAAGCTCGATGATCAAGCATTTATAAAACCTTCTAATTGAGATAAGAATGAAAATACATGTTTTGAGTGAGTTTCGAAAGCATGCCTTTGCGATTTACATAAGGAACATCAACTTGATTAATGGAGGATTAATGAAGATTAAGGTTTTTAGCCATGATTTAGTGTTGTGATGAATTGCTAACCCAAGAATTGGCCTTTATTATATCATTAAGGACTATAGTGATTATTTGTGACTAAACAAAATTTGCATAAGCATGCATTCATAGGGATCAATAGTTGAAATCATACTAAGGCATCAACTAGAGTGCATGCCACGGGTTAGGAATGTTTGAGCTAGTTCCACTTTAAATTTTACAACTCTAAGGGTATAGATGGTTTTAGAATGTAGAAAATATGAGGTTCATGAAGTTTGGTTAAATTTGAGGTTTCTTTGCAAATAGTGAAAAATTTAAGGCCTTAAGTGGCAATTTTTGAGAGTTTAGGGATACTATTGTAAATACCCATTTTTGAAACCTTGGATTATAAACATATTCCATAGTGGTATAATTTCTAACTTAGTATGAATTTGATTTCAGCCACTACGACTTTTCAAACTCTGGAAATTTGTAAGTTGGCCTCTAACTTACACTTTGATAAGTTATTTATGATTTATTGATAAATGCCACATTTCTGTTATAATTTTCATTTTGAGCATAAAATATCATATTATATGATATATTGAGTGCATACTTACATGACATGTGATATTTTCACCATTTTAGCATATTGCATCTATAAATGTTATTTTCACATGAAAGCTTGCTATTACTACATTGACGGTGCAAAGGGCTGTTTTCTAGACGAATGGCACATGTCATGAAATACATTTTTCAAGCATAGCAAGAAAATAATCTTTGTCATGACCACAAAGGTTAGGATGAGAAATTATCCTAGTGGAACTCCTCTGTACACTCTAGAGTGTTTAAGAATGGAGTGATAATCCCTGGGTTGACGAAGAACAGTCAATGGGCTTCGAATGGGTTCCTTTTAGAGAACGTCGGAGCGAAGTTAATTGTTATGACACCTAAGGCTGGTGGGTGTACATGCTATGATATTATGTTATGTTGTCAATGCATTGATAATGAGTATGCAGACAATGTAGTTTCAACATGAGTTGTGCTACAGTCACTAGTAGGTACTCACAGTGCACATGAGGAACTGTGACGTTACCACACTTTATGATATTATGATTAAGTATGAATTGCTAATAATGATGAAACGTTATGATTATTTTTGCCAGTAAAGTGAAAAATGTTCTCTGTATGAAAATGTGTCTTAGTTTTTCTGAAAATGTTGAGGAATCAGGATGGGAGACAAATACCGATTTTCTGCATGGCATGCATCTCATTTTTATCATTTATCATGTATAATTTTTCTTTGTGCGCGTTGTTTGTTTAACTTACTGAGATTTCAAGTAAAGTTCACCCATTGTGGACTCACTATCATTCCACTCGGAATGATAGAAGTTGTCATAAGACTCGAGTAGGACAGACTGGATGGAAGGGTGGATCTAAATGATTGATGGAACCTTATCCTAATGTTTATAGCATTAGCCTTTCATGCTTTAGAATGCATGAAACAATTGATTTAGCTTTGGAGTCTTTTTATGATGATTAGTTATACTGAGAATATGCTACTATTTGGTTTGAACTTTTGATGGTTATTAATGAATTGGGATGTTTTTAGTTATTCTGGCAATAGTTTTATTTTCCTTAATCCGCTGTGAATACTGCATTTTGTTAGTTGCACTTATAGGATGCATTACATGTTAATTGTCTTGTACGAGAGTATGTAACCATGTGCTATATGTCTCGACGCTCTAAGTCTCTGTTCCATCCCAAACGGAGGTTGGGGCGTCACTGGATGGTATCAGAGCTATTTCGTCTCTGGGTAAACCCATATGTCCTTAAGAATCAGAGTATAAGATTTAATCTTTAGACTTGATAGGCTTGAAATCTTGCAGCAGGAATTGGATTTGATACACGTGCCTCACAGGATTTACAAAACTGAAGCAGAATGGCACGTGAAAGAAGGGAAAGAAACCTTGAAGAATCCAATGCCCGATAGGATCAAGACCACTGTTTGGATGGAGGACGTGACTTGACAAATGCAATTCCTTAGATGACGGAAACCCTGAAACAACAACAGAGATAATCCTGAGGCAAAACCAACAATGCCCGCAGGTTGAAAGGCAGGAGAACTGAGGGTGTTCGTATGCGAGATTTCTGATATATAGATACTCTAATTTCATGGGGACTGAAGGACCAATGGTCTCAACAGAACCTTTAAGATCTGCAGTTGTACGGAGAAGCAAAATGTACAGTATGTAGGGCATCTGGTACAAGGAGAAGCCGGTATCTGGTGGGATACCAAGAGGTAACTATTTATAAGGGAATTGGGAAATATCACTGCTTTGACCTGGGATAGGTTCAAAGAGAAGTTCGGTAATCGATTCTTCCCTGAATTGATGAAGATCCAGAAGGCTCAAGAGTTTGCCACTTTGGTGCAAGGTAATCTCACAGTAGAACAATATACTACAAAATTCATGGAGCTGGGAAGGTTTGCTCCACATCTGATCGCCACTGAAAAGATGTAGGCTCAGAAGTTCTAAGGAGGACTGCAACCTTGGATTCTAGTTACGTAGTTGGGTTCCGCATCAACAATTTCTAGGAGTTGGTTAACGTGGCTGCAATAACGAAAGCAGAACAACGAAGTGTGGCAGCCCAGATTAACCTTGAGCGAAATAGGACTTCCTCCTTCTCTGCAGGAGGGAATAATACCAAAAGAAAGATTATACAAGGAGCCAGGAAGGGCAAGGGCATTGTGACAGCTCCACCTGCTACCTGTAAGAAGTGTTGAAAGAATTATGGTGGAGAATGTCGAGCGGGTTTAGGAGTATGTTTTCGATGTGGTCAGACATGACACATGATACAGGAGTACCCTCTGAGTGCACAAAGCAGAAGGAACGCTCCTAAGAATTGGCCGAATCAGAGGTTGCCTGCCCAAGCTCGTGTGTATGCTATCACCCCAGGAGAGATAAACGAGGAGATTCTCGAGGATGAAGAAACGGGAGTCATCACTGGTATTTTTCTTTAAGTACCCCTCTTTAGTAGTTAGCTTTTATGATGTAACTGCTAAGTAGCTGGTAGTTGATTACACCTTAGGTAAAATTGCACTATACGAAAATAAGGCATGTGCTTTGTTTGACTCCAACGCTACGAGGTCTTTTGTGGTTGTGGCGTTTGAATGCAAGTGTAACCTGCTGCCGACTCAAACGCTACCTCAAGCTATAGTAGTATCAATCCCTGATGGGAGCACGATGTACCCGCATGTTGAAAAACTGCCCATTAACCCTGAAAGAGAGATTGGTTGAAGCCGACTTGATCGTCTTTGACCAACTAGGGTTAGACATTATACTAGGAATGAACTGGTTATCCAAACACTGTGCTAGGATAAATTGACGGAACAAGGAGATTATCTTCGATTCACCTGTAGGTGGGCAATGTTGTCATACGGGAGGGACTATGACGGCTACCCCACTCTAATTTCAACCTAGCAAGCAAGGAAATGCATCGCTAGTGGTTCCACGACCTACTTAGCATTCATAGTGGAAGATTATAGTTATAGTAAGGAGATTCAAGGGATACCTATAGTTGAAGAATACCCTGAGATTTTCACTGACAATCTACCCGGATTACCCCTGATTGTGAAACATAGTTAGAACCTCTTGCAACCCCTGTCCATAAGGCCCCTTTTCGTATGGCCACATTAGAACTGAAAGAACTAAAGGAGCAAATAGAAGAACTACTGGAAAAAGGGCTTTATTCGACCTAGTTCATCACCTTGGGGTGCGCCAGTTTTGTTCATTAAGAAGAAGGATAGATCGTTAAGGATGTGCATTGATTATAGGGAATTGAAGAAAGTAACGGTTAAGAACATGTACCAGTTAGCGCATATCGATGACTTGTTGGATAAATTGCAAGGAGCATCAGTGTTCTCAAAGATAGACTTAAGATCTGGTTACTATCAGCTCAAGATTAGGGAGAGGGATATCCCTAAAACGACGTTCCTGACTAGATACGATCACTATGAATTCTTAATGATGTCCTTTGGTCTAACCAATGCCTCTGCCGCATTCATGGATATGATGAATAATGTATTCCAACCTTACCTGGATAAATTTGTCGTTGTATTCATTGATGACATATTGATCTACTCTAGAAGCAAAAAGGAGCACCAACAGCATCTCCGTTTGGCTTTGGAAAGGCTGAAAGAGCAAAGATTATATGCCAAATTCAGCAAATGTAAATTTTGGCTCAAAGAGGTAAAATTTCTAGGGCATGTGATCTCAAGTCAAGGAGTATTAGTTGATCCCAAAAAAGTCGAAGCCGTGGTAAATTGGAAGCGTCCGACTAATGTACACGAGATTCAGAGTTTCCTGGAATTAGTTGGTTATTATCGGTGATTCATGGAAAGATTCTCCAAGCTGTCATGACCCCTTACTGCCCTAACCAAGAAAAATGCTAAGTATATTTGGATAGAGAAGTGTGAGTGGAGTTTCGTGGAACTCAAGGAAAGGCTCACAACTGTGCCAGTACTAGCCCTGCCTGAGCCCCACATGCCTTACGTAGTATTCAGCGACGCATGCAAATCAGGACTTGGATGCGTACTCATGCAAGATGAGCGGGTGGTCGCCTATGCCTCATGATAACTGAAGAATAGTGCATAGAACTACCCCACCCATGACTTGGAACTAGTTGTAGCAGTTTTCGCTTTAAGTATTTGGAGGCGTTACTTGTATGGCACAAAATGCAAAATCTACACCGATCACATAAGCCTCAAGTACTTATTCAGTCAGTAGAATTTAAATATGAGGCAGAGAAGGTGGTTGGAAACTATTAGCGATTGCCAGTGTGAAATCAAGTATCACCATGGCAAGGTTAACATAGTTGCAGATGAGATGAGTCTGAAGACGCAAAAGGATGATTCCAAGAGCCTCGCCATGGAAGTAGAGTCCCTTCTACACAGTATGAGAAGTTTATTGATCAAGGATCTTCCTACTGAGGCATCCCTGACCACAGTATAGGAAATTGTTCCTATGGAATGTGAAAAGGTGAAAAGGCGACAGATAGAGGATCCCAAATGGACAGAAATCAGGTGGAAGGTAGAAAAGAATGAGGGACTAAACGATTTCAACCTCAAGGATGACAGATTGTTGTTCTACCAAAATCGGAAGGTGATTCCAACTGATCAAGAGATCAAGGATAAAATACTAACAGAAGCACATCAGACCCCATACAAGGCTCATCCAAGAAGTACAAGGATGTATCGGGATTCGACACAATACTTTTGGTGGGAAGGCTTAAAGAAAGATGTAGCACAGTATGTTAATAAATGCTCTATTTGTAGAACAGTTAAGGCAGAGCATCAAAGACCAGCTGGTGAATTACTGCCACTTCCAATCCTAGAATGGAAATGAGAGGATATAACCATGGACTTTGTAATTAGACTACCAAGAACTTCGAAGGGAAATAACTCTATTTGGGACATGGTCGATCGCCTAACAAAAACTGCTCACTTTTTGTTAGTGAAAAATACCGACCTTGTGGATAAGTTAACTCGGCTATTTGTATCAGAAATAGTGCACCTACATAGAGTTCAAAAAATGATTGTATCAGATAGGGATACGTGTTTCACCTTTTGTTTCTGGCAAGGCCTTCAGGACGCTCTAGGCACCAATTTGAAATTTAATAATGCCCATCACCCTCAGACTGATGGACAAATTAAGTGGACAATTCAGACTTTGGAAGACATGTTGAGGGCATGTGTTTTGCAAGAAAAGGACAATTGGGAGAGGCTCTTGCCATTAATTGCATTTGCTTACGATAATAGCTTCCAGGCCACCATTCAGATGGCACCCTACGAAGCTTTATACAGAAGGAAATGCAGGTCTCCATTATACTGGGATGAAGCAGGAGAGGGAAAGTTTTACGGTGCAGAGATTCTTCAAGAAATGAAGGATCAAATCCAGTTAATAAAGGAAAGGATGAAGACTGCCCAAGATAGACGAAGAGCTATACTGAACGTCAAAGAAGGAATCTTGAGGTCAAAGTTGACGATTGGGTCTACCTCAAAGTATTGCCCATGAAAGGAGTCTTTCGATTTGGAAAGAAGGAAAAGTTCATTCCAAGATACGTAAGACCCTATGAGATACTGGAAAGAGTAGGAGCAGTTGCTTATAGACTGGATATTCCCATTGACTTCCAAGGAATTCACAAAGTCTTCCATGTATCTTCCTGCAAGAAGAGCTTTGAGAAACAGATACCAACAGTTGTAGATATGAGGGATATTTCGCTTTAACCCAACCTAACTTATGAAGAAATTCCTGTTCAGATCACAAATTGGAAGGATAAGGAACACTGGAATTGAAAAATTCCTCTGGCTAAGGTTATGTGGTGGAATGATGATATTGAGGAAGCTACATGGGACAAGGAAGCCGACATGAGAAACAAATACCCCTATTTGTTTGGCATGTGAATTCTTTGACATCACATCATGGTATTTGCATCCATTCATGCATGCATGGCGTTCATTATTATTTTGTTGTGTGAGCCATATTCTTTCTCGTCATTTTTAGTTGCTCCATGGCTGGAATGGTAGGATCGCCCGTCGGACGTATATGACCCCCAGTCGACTTTGGAGACTGATTGTTGAGTAGTGACGGAGACGGCTAAACCATATGGTCGACACATTTTAGACTCAGCAAAAGAGGTTGGAGTACCATAGGACTCACATCCTCGATCACGATGGGAGAGGTAACATCCGTTTGAGGAGAGCACTACCACATGAGGAGCGTCAGCCTTATGACCTCGTCCGATGGAGGGGAGAGACTAGGATCAAATGGCTTAGATGCCATATTAGATAGACTCTCTAAGTTATGCTTGATCAGCCTCCAAGCAACCAAGTAGCGTTAGGTCGAGTAGAAACCACTTATTCCTGACCCCACTCCCCTCGACACATCAGATCTTTCTGACCTGGAATTTAGGCAGTGGAGATTCCATGAGGAGAGAGTTAAAACTTTCTATGATTCAGACGAGAATGAGTTTTATTACCACACTCAGGATGAGATGTCGAAACAAGGCCTCCAATCCACTCAAACCCAAAGCCCATGGACCATTAACCCACACTCACACTCATAGCCCTTTTAAGCCCTACAAGGCCCAAAGCCTTGTTTTGCTTCTATTCACTCTTCAATTTGAAGCCTAATACACCATACCATGGGTTTCCTCAACCCCATGTCATACCCTATGAGATTTTCTTGTTTCATTATTCAATTACATTATTCTTAGATCATATTAGGACCCTAGATAAACCTCCACACATGTCATTAGAAGAAATGACATATCCAAATCCCAAACTACAACAATCGGCACACATGTGTGCCCTTTGTGTGCAATTGTCTGTTTTGCACTTAAACCCAATCTTTTTGTGCCTTTTTCTCAAGGGCACTATGGTTCTTAAATACCTCATATGATCCCTTTAGACCCAGACCAAGCCGGACGAATTTGGTTTAAAAACAAAAAAAACCAAACCAAAACACCAAAACTGATTTCACCTTGGGCACTAGTTGGATGGGAACCAAGTTGGTTAAGTTTCAACCTCCCTTCTGCCCATGGCAGAGCCACCACCCAATCCCAAAGAAGCCCTCATGGTCATCATAAGCTTTCAATCAATTTTTCCCACCCAAAGAAAGCACCAAACCGAAGGCATCAAACCACCTTCATTTCGGCAACCCACTTCCATTCACCCCTTTCATTTGAGCTGCCACTTCATGATCACTTGGCAGCCAACCAAGAACCATTCCCTCACCTGGAAAGCCTTCCAAGAATGGCTTATGACCTGCACAAAGCAATCGTGGAGAAGAGACAAGAGGTTGAGTTAAGGCCATGATCAAAACAATAAGAAGCCACCCTTGAACCCGTTAGCTTCATGCTTGATTTTTGTTTGTTTTTCTTCTCTTCCTTCTGCACCACGATCTGACCAGTACCCTTAGGTCACCTTCTGCACCACGATCTGACCAGTACCCTTAGGTCAATGTAACACCTAAATGGATGAATTCATGGTGATTTAGGGAACTATTCACTCTGAACATGTGACACAAGATGATGAAATGCAATCTGACATTTCAGCTCCTTACACCACGCCCATATCACCCAATCCCCATCAGCTTAGGCCAACATCTCCTCCCACTTGGCTACCTATAAAAGGTCCCCCCACCCTCTCATTTACTCCACACCTCATCTCTAGCTCTACTTGAGCATTGACAGCCATCTTCCCCTTAGTTTTGAGAGAAACCGAAAGGTGTGTGTGTGTGTGTGCTTGAGTGGGCAACAAAATTTTTAAGTTTTATTCACCTAGATCTTAGTTTGAATTTCAAGTTGTAATTTTAAGTGTTGAAATTACTTGTGGATGAATTTAGAAAAGATTACCATGCTTAATTCAAAATCGGGTTTATTAAGAATGGTTTAACTATTTAAATTGTTTTAAGTAGAAATTTTAGCTATGCCATGTCTTTACATATTTTGATATGATTTATTAATGTCTTAGAATGATAATGGAAGGTTCATGATAGGTTTTAATTCTATCTTCTGTTGATCATTGAAATATTCATGGGTTTTAAGTAAGTTTGTGGTTAAGGCATGAAGTTTGATTTATTCCACCTAGGCTTGATGATTAAACATTTAGAAAACCTTCTGATTGGGATAAGAATGAAAATACATGTTTTGGGTGAGTTTTGAAAGCATGCCTTTGTGATTTACACTAGGAACATCAACTTGATTAATGAAGGATTAGTCAAGATTAAGGTTTTTAGTCATGATTAAGTATTGGGATGAACTTGCTCACCCAAGAATTGGCCTTTATCATATCATTAAGGACTATAGTGATTATTTGTGAGTAAATAAAATCTACATAAGCATGCATTCATAGGGATCAATAATTGAAATCACACTAAAACATCAACTAGAGTGCATGCCACGGGTTAGGAATGTTTGAACTAGTTCCATTTGAATTTTAAAATTCTAAGGGTATAGATGGTTTTAGAATATAAAAAATATGAGGTCCATGAAGTTTGGTTAAATTTGACGTTTGTTTGCAAATAGTGAATGATTTAGGGCCTTAGTGGCAATTTTTGAGAGTTTAGGAGTATTTTTGTGAATATCCATTTTTGAAGCCTTGGATTATGAACTTCTTTCATAGTGGTATAAATCCTTACTTAGTATGAATTTGATTTCAGCCGCTATGACTTTTCAAACTTAGGAAGTTTGTAAGTTGGCCCCCACTTACACCTGATAAGTTATTTATGGTTAATTGATAAATGCCACATTCATGTTATAATTATCATTTTGAGTATAAAATATCATATTATATGATACATTGAGTGTATACTTACATGACATGTGATTTTTTTATCATTTTAGCATATTGCATCTATAAATGTCATTTTGATAAGAAAGTTTGCTACATATGCACATGTCATGAAATACATTTTTCAACCATAATATGAAAATAGTCTTTATCACGACCCCAAAGGCTAGGATGGGTTATCCTAGTGGAACTCTTATGTCTACTCTAGAGTGTTTAAAAATGGAGTAGTAACCCCTGGGTTGACGAAGAACAGTTAACGGGATTCAAATGAGTTCCTTTTGAAGAAAGCCGGAGCGAAGTCAAATGTTATGACACGTAAGACTAGTGGGTGTACATGTTATGATATTATGTTGTATTACCAATGCATTGAGAATGAGTCCGCAGACAACGTAGTTTCAACGTGAGTTGTGCAACGGTCACCAACATGTACTCATAGTGCATATGGAGAACTGTGATGTTACCACACATTATGATGTTACGATTAAGTATGAATTGCTAATAATGATGAAACGTTATGATTATTTTTTCCATTAAAGTAAAACATGTTCACTGTATGAAAATGTGTGTTTCAGTTTTTTTGAAAATGTTGAGGAATCTGGATGGGAGACATATTGATTTTCTGCATAGCATGCATCTCATTTTTATCATTTATCATGCATAATTTATCTTTGTACACATTGGTAGTTTAACTTACTGAGATTTCAAGTAAATCTCATCCCTTGTGGACCCATTATCATTCCACTCGGAATGATAGAAATTGTCTCAAGACTCGAGGATGATGGACGGATGGAAAGGTGGATCCAACTAATTGAGGAGAAGCCATACCTGGAGAAAAGACTGGAATGTTTATAGCACTAGCCCTTCATGCTCTAGAATGCTTGAAGCAGTTGATCTAGCTTTGGAGACTTTTTATGATGATTAGTTGTACCGAGATTATGTTACTATTTGGTTTGAACTTATGATGGTTATTAATGAATTGTGATGTTTTTAGTTATTCTGGCATTAGTTTTATTCTCACTCTTAATCCGCTGCGAATATTGCATTTTGCTAGTTGTACTTATAGGATCTGTTGTGTGTCAACTATCATGTATGGGGGTATGTAACCTTGTGTTATATGTCCCGACACTCTAAGTCTCCGTTCCATCCCAAGCAGAGGTTGGGGGCATCATAGAAAGTAACCTCAAACGCCCCCTAGAGTAACTATTTGGGCTACAATGGGTAAGTCTCTTCACGGCTAGCTTATAGGCCCTTATGGCCCCCAATCATAAGCAACCTTGGAGGTCTCCTGGGCAATTGTCAAGGGTCTTAGGGCTAAGTCTCCTTAAGGCCAGCTCGGAGGCCCTCTATAGTGTCCACAACCCACCAAGGGCAAGACTTCCCAAGATTGAAACCATGGATGTTCCCTAGGATGTGTATTGAGTGCACTATAGATCTCTTCTATGCTGGCTCAAAGATTCCTACGGTCACTCTAACTCTCCAATGGCATGACATCCTCCACTCGCAACCTTGAATGTCCCCAAGGGTAAGTCTCGAGAATTCAACACTGATCGAGGACGAGATTCCTACGACTTGGTAGAGTCTTGAGCGCCAAGGACATGCTACCAAGCATGTAGCACGGGACCTAGATGACACATTCTTATGAATCATAATGATCTCCAAACCCGGGACACTATTAGGCATGCAACATCTATCATGGAAGACACTCTTGAGACCTACGAGGATATTCGAACCCCAAAATACACTCTTGGGTATCCAATGTTGGTCATGAGTGACCTATTCTGGAGACCTACTAGAATCTCTAAACCTTGAGAGACATTCCCAACCATGCAACGGCATATGCAATGACACATCCCTAGGACATGACAAGATCTCTAAAGCTTTGGGGTTTTATGTAGGTTGACTGGTTGTAGATGAACTATCTCTATAATCCACAAGGCCAGACCAGTAAAGGATGAGTCTCCTGGAGGTCCCATTCTTAGAGACTGTTCAAGCCAACATAGACCAACGAAGAGCAAGTCACCTCGAGGTCCCATTATAAGAAATAACTTGATCAATCAGAATTAGCAAAAGGTGAGTCTTCTTGTGCTTGCATCCTCAAATTCCTTTATGGATATCTCGCATCACCAAGGGGAGGTCTAAACAAGATTACATCCTTATAGACCCTATAGACACTATGGACCAACAAAGGTTGACTTTCCTTAAGGTCCCATCCTCTGAGAATCGTATGGCCACATCGGATCAGTAAAGGGTGAATCTCCTCGAGGTCCCTTCCAAAAAGATTTCTTTGGACATCTTGTATAAATATCCAGGCACACGCAATTCATTGGCTCAAGTAGTGTGGTACGCGTTAGACATCGATAATGCGATGAAGCTATAAATACTTGCAATAAGATTTTAAATCTACCAATGGTGGACAACATCAAAATGCAAGAGCAACAACTATAAATAGCACTTAAGATTCTCATTGGCATTCTAGCAAAATATTTCAACCATGAGAATCAGGGGTAATTGTTGTGATCATTACTTGCTATGGCTCTCGCATAATAAAATATTTGCAAAACTCATCATCGAGGCTTTTGCAAAACACAAGGCTCTATAAGGTGAAATACAATGAAATCATAAAAAAAATGAACAAATGAGAGAAACGACATTAAACAAAGTAGGTGCTTTCTTTTCCATTTTTGTCTTCTTCTTTTTCCCCCTTAACTATGTAACAAAGACAAAAAGGAGGTCGAGCAATTTCATTTTATAGATATTTATTGTAAAAACTGCTCCTGCAAACTCTATGGATGTAGGTTTTAGTGCCGAACAATGTAAATCACAATCCCCTATATTTTCTATCATTTTATTTATTGATCTATCAAGCCATGGATGTGCATCACCACCATTTGCACTGCATCCGAATCATCTGAATAACTGTTGACTATTTAGTCTCAAATTTGGCATCTACAACTTGGTGCCCTCTGTGGAAACTTTGAGTTGTTGCTCTCACTATTTGAAGAGATGAAAGGGATATGTCACCTCATTGCTTTCTTAGTCTATGTTGTCTTTCAATGTTATTCGGTTTTATGTTGTATGCCCATGAACTCATTACCTTTGCTTAGAAGGTTTGAATCCTTTAATCAACCACGAGGTATCATAAGTTTTCCCAAAAGAGCCAAGACAACCATGAAACTTACCCACAGGACTCCATTCAGTGGTCCAAGATTAGCGAAGAAACAAACACACGACCATGCTTGGTAGTCCAAGACAAATGATGTGATATCTCATGTGATATGGATAAGGGTAGGTGGTGTATGAGATCCCACATTGCTTGGGAATGAGAAGTTCTTGCTCTTTATAAGGTTCTAATGGAGCTTCAATTGTATCATTGACTAGTCCTTTTGGAGTATTATGCCATGTGGTTTGGGCCTTCTATTGGAGCATTACAAATGAGGTAGTGAGGGAGATACTGATGGGCACCAAGATGGACCTAGTCTTAAAGGTTCTTTCCAAGTTCCAGATGGGCCAACTACAAGGTCAAGCGCCAAGAAGATGAAGGAGGCAATGCAAGGATTGGTGTAATCTACTTGCGACGAGTCTAGCAAGAGCCGAATATTCAAGATGGACTTGAGAGAAGGAGATCCAGTGATCATCCACATGATACAAGCTATGGAAGAGTGCAACATAAATTAGGGCCTATTATTATTTTTATGTGATTGAAGGCCTTGGAGTTGTTTATTTAATTAAAGTGACTTATTTTATTAGTTATAGGAACTGGTCTAGAATAATTGGGCATGAGAATGCTTGGCCCACATATGTCTTATTTCTCATAAACTAGGACTTTTGGGTAGGCTTTGAATTTTGGCCAATGGCTTATTTGGAAAGTTACTTTTTAGGAACTAGGGTGTAACACCCAGCCCGTGGAGGAGCCAAACCGCCTATGAAACGGCACGGTTTACGGCATGGTTTTGATGTGTAAATTTTCTTTTCGTTTTCCCCCTCCATTTACCTCCTACATTTTCTCAGTTTTACCTCCCCGTGTTTGTCTCCTTCTCGTCAGTTTTAATTCTCACCAACTCATCCACATTCACGCCACTTCATTTCAATTTTCTTTCTATTTCCTCAACTGCCTCTAAATTTGCCGTGCCACACTACCCCCACAAACTCTTTCTTTACTCCTCTATTTTTCCAAAAGTTCTTAAAGCCCCACGTACGCCACTCACTGCCTTCCACCGGAGTGCACTGCATGAAGCAGCACCACCGTCACTCCCTCAAACTGCAGCCACGAAAACACACTACAACAAGCCGCCAGCCCCACATCCGTTAAACCATACTTCTCCATCACAGCACCTAGATAGTCTGAGTGAAAAGTAATCCATCCACCACGAAGTTTCCCATCACGGCCAAGGAAGCCCCCACGCCTCACGACGTCCCACCTTCACGGACTTCCCTCTGCCCCTGTCACAGGGGAACAACCACAAGCCACTGCAACGTGAGCGGACCCCACAGCTGCAGTCCGTTCCCGACGGTAGATCAAGCATATTGTGAGCCTCCTTCATGCCTCCTCCCTTTGAGAAACCATCTCCCAAGTCCACCTAGCAGTGCACCACCACCCCACCTCACGAAAACCACCACGGTTAACACCACCACGAGCCACCCTTCTCAGGGAAAATCTAGCCGTTTATTCTCCTGTTTTCCCACACCCGAAACAGAGCCACCCCTTTACAGCCACTCCTCAACTCCTTCTCAGTGCTACCAGCCACAACAAGGTTACTCAGAAAACCCCGGCAAAAAATTTTCCATCACCCCCCTGTCTGCCGCACGCCGCTTTGTTCCCCACGGTGAGCTACCTCTCCCTACCTCACGCCGAACTCCCTTCCTCCCGCTCATCTCTCTCTTTGCCTCCCTTGCTCTTGCCGCCCAGCGTGGCAGCCTCGCCGCCGCACGCCCTCCTCTGCCCTCCAGCTGCATCACCACAGTTCCTCTAGCCCAGCCCGTACCTTGCTCCTCCACGCATATCTCGGTTTCAGTTGAAAGTCCATGCCGCCACACTTCAATTCATTTGTTTTTCATGTTTGCTGACTTAAAGAGTTTTATTTATATATATATGGGTAATTTTGTAACCTAATAGAATAGGAATTATTACTGTTATGCCATTTATCATGTTTTCAAATGATAAAGTATTACAGAAGGTATTGTATAGTTGGTTTACTAAATAAATAAAATTACATTATTACCTTTGAGTTACAAGTTACATTATTGTGTTTTAAACTTTTAATATGTGTTAGTAAACTCTAAAGTTACCTATATTTACATAAATTATTTTGATAAGTTAAATTGACTTTAAGTAAGGTTTTCTTTCAAAAGTATGCAATAATGTTGTAATTTTATTACGATCTAGTTTATCAAATAATTATTGTTGTATAACTTAGAAAGGAATTTTGGTACAATTATGTTATTTAGTATTAAATTTGAAAGTTTGATTTTTCAATAGTTAGTTATAATTTCATACTTTAGTCGGAGATTAAATTTATGATATTTTAGGCTTTTGTGGAATTTAGCTTTTTAGGAAAATCAGTTACTTAGCGTTTCAATTGTAAGTATTGAAAAATTGTGTTAATTTCTAATATTTATGGGAGTACGTGACTATTTTATAGGTGATGATTGATTTTCGTTCAGTACGGCTGTGGAGAAATTCTAAAAAGTTAAAAAGTTCAGGTAAGCGGGGTTCATATACTAGTTTTGTATAAAAGAAATGAAATGAGGTTGACTTTGAAAATAAGCATGTTTGTTTTTTAAAAGAAATCTGAAAACGGCCTCAGATGTTTATTCTGTATATGCTTAAATTCAATATAAGAGAAAGTATTTTTTGTCATGACTGGTGTAGACATGAGCTAATTTTTTGCATTATGTTTCTGAACTATACAAAAAGAGTGAATATGAAAATCTAAAAATTTTTGTTATGAATAAATGAAGATGTTTTGATTCTATTTATTTCGAACATGTGAAATGATATGAAGCTATTCAGTATTTTGTTTGGATATGATATGTCATATGAAAACCTTGACATGAAGTTCTGATTTTGTATATGAATGTGATCTAGTTCTGATGATGTTCCGCTCTGTTTTTGTTAAGGCCCAGCCACGGGTATAATGGTGGTTTATAACCCTACCACGGGGTGAAACATAGTATACGGCCCAACCACGGATATAATGGTGGTTTATAACTCTACCACGGGAGTGAAACAAGGAATACGGCCCAACCACGGGTTTACTGGTGGTTTATAACCCTACCACGGGGGTTAAACATGGAATTTATCCCGATGTGATGTTATGAGATGATATGAATATAATGTTTCAGTTTGGATATGCCAAAGGATTTTCTTTTTCGAAACAAGTTTGTTTTTCTGAAAATTTCGCTCTGATGTTTTTTACTGCGTTTGTTTATGCATTCTGAAAGTAAATATGTTGTTTCTGTATTATGAAAGTAAATGTTTTGTTCTGCATACCGAAATTTATAAATGCTCATGCTTACATGCTAGTATATACTCTCTGCTTACTGAGTTGTTGATAACTCACCCCTTATCTCCACAATATTTTTCCGATGATTTTGGATATTTCAGATAGGGATCAAGATTATGAGGTATTGGGTGAGATGATTTAAGTATAGTAGATTAAGCATTGAAAGTTTTTCTGAGTAATGGCTTTTTTTATTAATAAATTTTATCGTGTTATGATGTATTGGCATTTTGGAAAATTGGTTATATTGAGGAAATTGGTTTGAATCAAAATTTCTATATGATATTGGGATTTTGGAGTTTATTATTAGATTGTTGAAATGTGAGTTTAAGTGATAGGAAGTAACTCTCCGACCCGTGTGGAACCGGAGCGTTACAGTTAGTATCAGAGCCAGGTTTGAGATTTTGCATACTATAAACATTTGAAGTTTAGATATCTGTGGGTTTAATCAGTAATTTCAGATTGGAGGTATAGAAATTTGTGGATTTAGATTTTGCAAATTTTAAGAAATGATTTTAATAACTTTTCTAGTTTTATATCCAGTAAGCTTATTCTGTAGGCTGTAGGACATGACTTGGATATGATCTAAGGTTTAGATTTTGAAGTTGACATAAGTTTGACCGAAAGCCAGGTTTAAGGTTCTGTAGACTATAAACATATGAGATTTGGATACCTATGGGTTTTAGGGAATAACGTTCATATTTGAGTCACTAGGATTTGAGGACTATTAGTATGATGATGTGGATATCTAAGGTTTGGGATCTGTAGACTTTATTGGTTGAGTTTTGGAATATGAGGTTTAGAGTTTTTTATTGCAAAAAAAAAATGGAGAGAGAGAGAGAGAGAGATTTTGATGTGGTCGAAGGTTTTAGAAATTATGTAGGTACAAGATATGATTTTGAGGATATTTAAGGCTCTGCATTTCCTTACTCATGGAAGTGGCTTATGAAATCTGAGGCTTAGAGGTTTTGCATACTTTTAAAATGATCTGGATGAGACTTGAGGTCTAGGACTATTTGAGGTCTTATACTTCCAGTAGGCTTATTTTGTGGACTGTAGGAAATGATTTTGATAAGATTTAAAGTTTAGATTTTGAAGGTATATATAAGTTTGATCGGATGTCAGGTTTGACATTTTGTAGTCTGTAATATTTGAGATTTTGGACTTCACTTTTATTTTATTTTATAAATATATATATTAAAGAATTTTCTTGTATCTTTTGTTAAAAAAAAAAATCTTCAATGATATGACCAATTTTGAACCCAACTACATTGTGCGATCCTCCTATTCTAGGTGCGAGTCAATTCCGTTACGACTACCCAACCCTATCCACCCCATGGGTTTGATTAGGCTTATGGATTTATGCGTTCTCAGATCATTCCAAAACAAAAGGATGGTACGGATGTTTTGGGTAGTAATGTGTGGCCATCAGACATAATTGTGTATTTTAATGTCTATTGTTTGTAGTTGAGAATGGAAGAGGGTATCTAAAAGTACAAGTGAGTATGCATGGCTTTGGTAGACAAGAATCCTACTACGTTATCAAAGTGTTGTAAAAATTATCTTGTTATAGGTACTAAAATGGATTTGACTTTGCATTGAGGTATTTATGGATTTTAGGTTTAGAATTTTGTTTTTCTACGAAGTTATCATGGTGCACAACGGAAGTGTGATTTTTTTTTATAAGTTGATGGTTTGTGACTCTGTGAGTAAACTTGGTGTTCATTGGGAAATGAGTTACGATGTGAGATCATGTAGGTTTTTAATATGGTGGCTTCAGATTTTGAGTTTTAGGATTTATAAGAATGAGATATTAATTTATTTTGAGATCTCGAGCTAAGTTGAGTTCTTCGTGATTCGAGTGTGGGATTATGGACCTCGGACTTTGGAGAGTTCTTATAGCTACCCATTTCAGGTTAATAGTTCTATGTGCTATTTCAAATGAAGTTAGGCTAAGAAGTTGGGTGAAAATTTTAATAGGCTTTTAATCGAGCCGTTGTGGAAGTTTATACTTCGAGTTGGATTGCACACTTATGTTTGATAATCGATACAATGTGCATGAGCGTGTATGTCTAAAGGGAATTATTATTAAGCTTGTAATTCTATTGTGGAGATTTATACTTTAGGCTTGAACTGGTTCTTGAGTTATATGAAAATCGACACTAGGTGCATGAATGGGTATGTCAAGAGGATTATAAGGTATTTAAGGCACTGGACGAAACTTTTGGAAAAGGGTTTAAATTTTTTTGAGTTCGACAAGAATGATTAAGGATTAAAATAGGCGTGCATTGGATGTGACGGTCAAGTATGTAGGTTTTGCTTGGGATATTAGCAAATCTCGAGGACGAAATTTTATAAGGAGGGGAGGATGTAACACCCAGCCCGTGGAGGAGCCAAACCACCTATAGAATGGCATGGTTTTGATGTATAATTTTTCTTTTCTTTTTCCCCCTCCATTTACCTCCTACATTTTCTCAGTTTTACCTCCCCGTGTTTGTCTCCTTCCCGTCAGTTTTTATTCTCACCAACTCATCCACATTCATGCCACTTCATTTCAATTTTCTTTCTATTTCCTCAATTGTCTCTGAATTTGCCGTGCCACACTACCCGCACAAACTCTTTCCTTGTTCCTCTATTTTTCCAAAAGTTCTCAAAGCCCCACGTACGCCACTCACTGCCTTCCACCATAGTGCACCGCGTGAAGCAGCACCATCGTCACTCCCTCAAACTGCAGCCACGAAAACACACTGCAACAAGCCGCCAGCCCCACATTCCTTAAACCATACTCCTCCATCGCAGCACCTAGACAGTCCGAGTGAAAAGTAATCCACCCACCACTAAGTTTCCCATCACACCCAAGGAAGCCCCCACGTCTCACGACGTCCCACCTTCACGGACTTCCCTCCACCCCTGTCGCAGGGGAACAACCACAAGCCACTGCAACGTGAGCAGACCCCACTGCTGCAGTCCGTTCCCGACGGTAGATCAAGCACACTGTGAGCCTCCTTCTTGCCTCCTCCCTTTTATCAACCATCTCCCAAGTCCACCTAGCCGTGCACCACCACCCCACCTCACGAAAACCACCACGAGCCACCCATCTCACGAAAAACCCAGCCGTTTATTCCCCTGTTTTCCCACACCCAAAATAGAGCCACCCCTTTACAGCCACTCCTCAACTCCTTCTCAGTGCCACCAGCCATGGCAAGGTTACACAGAAACCGCTGGTGAAAAACTTTTCATCACCCCCCTGTCCGCCGCACGCCGCTTTGTTCCCCACGGTGAGTTACCTCTCCCTACCTCATGCCAAACTCCCTTCCTCCTGCTCATCTCTCTCTCTGCCTCTCTTGCTCTTGCCACAATGCGTGGCTGCCTCGCCACCGCACGGCTTCCTATGCCCTCTTGCTACGTCACCACAGTTCCTCCAGCCCAGACCATACCTTGCCCCTCCACGCATATCTCAGTTTTAGTTGTAAGTCCATGCCGCCGCACTTCAGTTCATTTGTTTTTCATGTTTGCTGACTTAAAGAGTTTTGTGTATATATATATATATATGGGTAATTTTGTAATCTAATAGAATAGGAATTATTACTGTTATGCCCTTTATCATGTTTTCAAATGATCAAGTATTATAGAAGCTATTGTATAGTTGGTTTACTAAATAAATAAAATTACATTATTACCTTTGACTTACAAGTTACATTATTGTGTTTTAAACTTTTAATATGTGTTAGCAAACTCTAAGTTACCTATATTTACAGAAATTATTTTGATAAGTTAAATTGATTTGAAGTAAGGTTTTCTTTCAAAAGTATGCGATAATGTTGTAATTTTATTATGATCTAGTTTATTAAATAATTATTGTTGTATAACCAAAAATGAAATATTGGTACAATTATGTTATTTAGTATTAAATTTGATATTTTGATTTTCCAATAGTAAGTTAGTTATAATTTAATACTTTAGTTGGAGATTAAATTTATGATATTTTAAGGTTTCGAGGAATTTAGAATTTTTGGAAAATCAGTTACTTAGCATTTCAATTGTAAGTATTGAAAAATTGTGTTTATTTTGGATATTTATGGGAGTATGTGACTATTTTATAGGTGACGATTGATTTTCGTTCAGTTCTTTTGTTGAGAAATTCTGAAAAGTTGAAAAGTTTAGGTAAGCGGGGTTCATATACTAGTTTTGCATAAAAGAATTGAAATGAGGTTGACTTTGAAAATAAGCATGTTTATTTTTTAAAATATATCTGAAAACGACCTCAGATATTTATTCTGCATATGCATAAATTCAATATAAGAGAAAGTATTTTCTATCATGACTGGTGTAGACATGAGCTAATTTTGTGCATTCTGTTTTTGATCTATACAAAAGAGTGAATTTGAAAATCTAAAAATTTTTGTTATGAATAAATGAAGATGTTTTGATTCTATTTATTTCGAACATGTGAAATGATCTGAAGTTATTCAGTATTTTGTTTTGATATGATGTGTCATCTGAAAACCTTGGCATGAAATTTTGATTCTGTATCTGAATGTGATCTAGTTCCGATGATGTTCCGTTACGTTTCTGTTAAAGCCCATCCACGGGTATGATGGTGGTTTATAACCCTACCACGGAGTGAAACATGGTATACGGCCCAGCCACGGGTATAATGGTGGTTTATAACCCTACCACAGGAGTGAAACATGGTATACGGCCTAGCCACGGGTATAATGGTGGTTTATAACCGTACCATGGGGGTGAAACATGGTATACGGCCCAGCCACGTGTATAATGGTGGTTTATAACCCTACCACAAGGGGTGAAACATGGTATACGGCCCAGCTACGGGTATAATGGTGGTTTATATCCCTACCACGGGGAGTGAAACATGGTATACGGCCCAGCTACGGGTATAATGGTGGTTTATAACTCTACTACGGGGGTGAAACATGGTATATGGCCCAGTCACAGGTATAATGGTGATTTATAACCCTACTACGGGGTTAAACATGGTATTTGTCCCGATGTGATGCTATGAGATGATATGAATATAATGTTTCAGTTTGGATATGCCAAAGGATTTTCTTTTTGGGAACAAGTTTGTTTTTCTAAAAATTTCGCTCTGATGTTTTTTTACCAAGTTTGTTTATGCATTTCGAAAGTAAATATGTTGTTTCTGCATTCTAAAAATAAATGTTTTGTTCTGCATACCAAACTTTATAAATGCTCATATTTACATGCTAGTATATGCTCTCTGCTTACTGAGTTGTTGATAACTCACCCCTTATCTCCACAATATTTTTCAGATGATTTTGGATATTTTAGCTGGGTATCAAGATTACGAGGTATTTGGTGAGATGATGTAAGCATAATAGATTAAGCATAAAAAGTTTTTATGAGTAATGGCGTTTTTTATTAATAAATTTTATTGTGTTATGATATATTGGCATTTTGGAAAATTGGTTATATTGAGGAAATTAGTTTGAATCGAAATTTCTATATCATATTGGGATTTTGGAGTTTATTATTATATTGTTGAAATGTGAGTTTAAGTGATTGGAAGTAACTCTCCGACCCGTGTGGAACCGAGCGTTACATAGGGTTTAAGGCGGTACTATAGCGAGTTACTGTAGCCACGACACTATTCATTCAGGGGTGTTTTTGGAAGAAATGGCTTTATTTTTTGCTTGGGTTTTAATTAGGTTTTGGTTTAAATACTCTTTGTAGCCTCATTTTAATAAGTTTATGAAATTTGATGAATTTATTCATTGTGAGTTGAGTTTATTGATTTTGTTCTTGAATGAACTTTTAAACTTATCAAAGGTAAATCATAACTTTTGTGGCGTTCCTCCTTGTAATCTGGGTTCTTGAGACAGGTTTTGCAACAGATTTAGACTTTAACATAATCTAGGTTCTTGAAACTAGTTCTCAAAGGGTTTAGGTTCTCCATCTATTGACTTGATTTTAACTTTCTTGGATGAGTTTTCAAATTGATTGTGGGTTCAAGGGATTTCATTCCCACGGATTCATATCAGATGCATTGGCACTTGGCAGTGCACCCTGTCGGCACTAGTTGAGCATTGATTGAGAGGCCAATGCTCTGTGTGGTAGTGCATGGAACACGCATTGGTCCTAGGACATTACACCCTTTCAGAATGTGTTGAGCATTGATCCACAGGTTAAAGATCCCCATACTGGTACCCGGCTCGTACCATGAACACTGATTGAGTGCTAGTTCTTGAATTGGAACTCCTGCATTTCCATGCCTACTGGCCAACTGGTCAGTGGTCGAATGGGGAGCTCATCACCATTGGCAAGCTCGCCATCAAATATTTCATGGTTAACTCACCAAACTCACCATTTTTGGTAAGCTCGCATGTTGAGCTTGTCATCTCAGCCTCCATGGCGAGCTCACCATATCAGCCAAGCATTAGAATTGATTTCTCTAATCCTCAAATGTTGAGCTTGCCATCTTAGGAGAGCTCGCCCTTATAGCTCGCATGGCTGGCTCCAGAATTCAAGCGAGCTCCTAGCTGTCTTCAAGCGGCGAGCTATGGTCCAAAGCACCACAACTACTTGCATTTTTGGATATGGTCCGCAATTCTCACCATCTCCCAACACCTAGCAAGCATGTAACCTCCCCACCATTTTGTTGTGAGATCACTACACCCACAAGTGGTGCATCAAGAAGCTGCAAGTGAACAACTGCACCTGCAGTTATGGTGGGGTGCACTACCTCCCCAATCTAGCAATCCGAGAAGCAAGTGCACAACTGCACCTGCAATTATGGCGGGGTGCACTACCTCCCCAATCTAGCCATCCGAGAAGCAAGTGCACAACTGCACATACAACTTACATTTATTAATACAACTAATACTAATTAACGATGATACTGGATATATATTTAGTAATGGTGGACAACATTGAAAGGTAATGGCAAGATTTGTAAAAAATGTTTAAGATTCTCAATGGACTCCTAGCAAAGCAAGTTGATCACGAGAATTATGAGTAATTGCTGGGATCATGACGTATCATGGGCCCCACGTCTTAACTCTAGCGAATGCTTTTTGAACTTTTATATCCATCATGCTCTCACTTATATGTCAAAATTATGGAGGCCAGTTGTATTCAGAAATAGCTGCACGCTTTGAACTTACTGTTTTTACACAACAAAACAGTTTTTTGTTTCGTGAGACCAGAAAGCTCGTCAAGAAATCTGATGGTTGACTTATTCCACAGAGATATGCGGTACCTATAAGACATTACGTACCTTTATTAATCTTCGGCTTTGTGATCACAATTTTTAATATCCAGGTTGTTTATTGCATCTAATGATCAACTTGACGATGCCATGCACTTGTTAAAATTAGTTGGCATCCTGCCAAGGAAAAAGGTAATCTTGGTTCCAATTTTGATACATTGCTGTTAGACTTAGTTGCTTTTTCTTCTCGCATTAATGAGCCTTGGGAGCTAGATATCTGGTTGTCTGTTTAATGAAAGATTGATTCTTATTAGACATTATTATCCGCCATGCCAAATCGCCAATTCATCTTCTCTTATATAAAACGCTCCAAAGACTGCGGTTTGGATTCGTTTTGGTAGCACTATCTTTTGGGGCTCTTGTCATCTTTTATTCCTTTTTTGTCACATTTGGAAGTTTGGATGTTTAAGAAATCCTTTGATATTTGAGGTTGTTCCTTGTAATTTTTCCTGCTATATTATAATTAGTTACCAGTTCTTTTAGTTACAAAAAATTACTGATGAAACATTACGAGCCAGCTAGAAGTTTGGCTTGTTGTGTTCATTGAACGCTTTCAACTTGACGCCTTTTCCAATTTTCTTTCATCCACCAGTCCTTTTAACATAGATGACTTTTCATTTGATAATCCAAGAAAGGTTTGTTGTGGTGGTAACTTGATGGGGATTCTCTTCTAGCTAGCTAGATGATGTTTGGATATTTCTTATTGCATTTAGGAGAAGACTCTAATATCTTTGTTAAGCTATCAATCTTTCATGCATCAAGTCATTCTTTACGGTTTAGAGTTTGACATTATTGTTGCTAACACTACAACAAAAGAGGTTGTTTGGGACAAAAGGTTGTCCCAAAAAACTATAATTTCGCCCCAAAACACGTTTTGGGATGAAAAAAATTGTTCCAAGATCGTCCCAATATCACTGTCCGAAAAGATTTTTTGGGAAGGAAACTTGAATTTCGTCCCAAAAAATACTTTTTGGCACGAAATTGAACAAACTCGTTCGATAGCGTTTGAATGGAAAGTTTTGTTTTCAGGCAATTAAACTTTATCTCAAATAGACGGTCGAACAGTCAAATCTTTACATTCGACTATAAATGTATGTTCAAACCCATTGGGTTGAGTGGTTGATCGAAATAAATTCGTTTGAACGTATTGGCAAGGGAAAACGTTCGAATGTTAAATTTAGTGGTCGACCATAGAACTATGTTCAAACACATTACGTTGATTGTTAGATCGAATTATTATATGTTCGAACGTGTTACTAGGTGAAGACATGCGACTGTTCAATACAATCTTTGAACGTAAATGTAATGTTCGATGTCGTCAGAAAGCATTCGACAGCTTATTGCTATCGAACAGGGAGTTCATTATGCCCAATTGTTGTTCGAACGCCGATTACAGATTACATTAGAATGCTCTCTGTAATCATTCGATTAGTTAGACTGACTATATGTTCAAACAGTTGTTGGTCGTTCGAACAATAGGAATTGTTTTTTACCCAATAATGAAAAATCAAATACACATACATAATATCTTAAAAAATACATTAGAATTTGTTCAATAAACATAAAAAGTGATCTTATAAGTGCAAATTAAATAAATAAAACAATGTTCATCATACAGAAATAGTTGTAAATATTTATAAATTAAATCAGTTACTTAGAGGTCTGAATTATTGCATAAGCATGTGCATTTGGAGTTGCATCTTTTTCTTGAACTGATCCTCTTGTTCCCGCTCTTGTTGTTTCAATCGCATCTCTATGTCTGCTTGTTGTCCCACTTGAGCTTCTAACTCATGTTGCTTTTTCCTCAATTCTTTGATCTCAAGCCTCGCTTCCTCTAAAATCCTAGAAGTGTTGGAGGCATTATTGGATGATGAGGACGAGCTAGATGGTTTGACGCATTGACCCAAACCCCTTAAATATTATAAACGTGGACTCAGAACTTTTGTAAAAATGTCAAGATCACTTGTTGAGCAATTTTGATAAGATGAAGAGTCAATATGTAGGGCAAACATATTTTCCTACACATAAGAGAAATAGTTAATATTACCAAAAATATACAAATATGTTTAATTAAAACAGAAAACATTAGTTACATAATTTTCACAGGTGTCGAGATGAGTCCACTTTTCATTATGATCATATGTGATACAACATATAATTTTGTCAAATCGTAATTGGTATCTAATTCTTGCTACAAGACACATATTTTATAGATATAAACTCAATAGAATACAACAAACAACAAACTTGAGCAACCCATTATATAAAATAGCATTACCAGTTTCTTATAAAGACGATGTAAAGATCTTGAGTCTTTATGATGATGAATCATCAAATTAGATCTATTTGCATTGTTTTTAGAACTTTTCTCCTAGATATAATTTATAAATATTAGCAAGAGAAGATTTTAAAATATGACACATAAAACAAGTTATTTACCATATAGGCAGAATCCTCAAACAAGTCATTTACCTACCATACTTCCCTTGTTGACCAGATTAAGTTCCTTATCTATTTCAAATATGTTGATGAGCACTTGAAACACTTATATTTGTTTCTGGAATATATATATTAATACTAGCTATATATATAGTATATATACTAAGTATACTATTTATATATAGTATTAATACTAGTTTGTAAAATATCTTTGAATTTTAGTGTTCAAACACTACTTGCATGTATTTTGTGAAGTGTGTAACCGTTAGAACTCTAATTGCGTGTTTGAAGAAAACGTTCGACCTTCTTATATAGTTCAAACGTAGATGGTAAATTGTTGAAATTTTTGAGTCCCTTCGAATTCCATTTGAACATCATAATTAATTGTCCGAACAGTTTTAAGTATCGCATCGTTTGAACCATATATTATGTACATAGTGTGTTGATGTTTGAATGATAATTGTGTCTTCAAAGAAACCGTTCACCCGTTTATTGTCATTCGAATGTCTATCGTAGACTTTCAAACAGTACCGATAACCTTGAAATTCCATTCGAACATTATATTTAAACATTCAAACGGTATTATACATATAACAGCTCACGGAGGTTGGGGGTATCGAGTGGTTTGAGACTCTGAACTCCGAAACTTAAACTCCATGCCGCCAAGACTTCCCACCGTAGGCAAATGCTGCTATCATAGTGTCATCGTCAACAACCACTCCAAATCTCAACAACTACGTCTACTTTTACTTATTGGGTTGTTTACCGTGTAATTATGCTGAATATTTATAGAATTTAGGGATTTTCAAAATTTTAATCATCACTGCCATTGGGACACTGTAGATGGCCAGAAAAACAAGGTTGGGATGTCTATATGCTCACCCCAGCCTTGTATACTTATTATTTGTTGAAGAACGAAAGGAAACCATTGATTCCTTTCATTTTTAATGGCCACTAACTTGACTTAGAAATTGGCGAGTTCAATCCAATGATTGTTTGAACGTGAAAACAATACTCCTTGAATGGTTGTGTAACTGTTCTAACATGTGTTCAAACATTGCGTTCGACCACATCTAGTTTATCTTCAAACAACTAATCGACTGTCAATATTCCGTTTGAACATTATATTCTACGTTTGAAAGTTAAGACAATATTTGCTCGAACTATATTTCAGATTCACAATGGCTTATAGGGGAAGGAAGCATGGCAAGTTAGGGCAACCCTCCAGTGAAGATGTCCAAGAGAGAACTATATTACTGGAGTCACATATGAAGATCTCAGACTTTCATAATCTTCTCTGGGTGGGGCATTCCTTGGAAACCATCTTCATAGAACGTGGTTGGCAACCAATCATTGACTAGAAGGAAGAGGGGACAGATAAGATCATGGCCTACATTGACATTATATTTGAGTTCTATAAAAAGCTTGGTGGTGCCAGCAGAGATAATGAGGCATACACAATTCGGTCCGAGGTGTATCAGTTATATTTTCAATGGACACAGTCGTCAATTATCTTGGTATCCCTTGACTGCCCATCACATATCTGAATATGGTGCCCGAGGAGTCTACAACTACGAGTGATAGGGGAGATGTCTGAGGATGAGGGCACTAATGTAGATGGACTTGATGGTGTCGCTCATCATGAGGTTCGATAGTTAGTTGTGAGTCCAGATCCTCGCTCACCAAGAGCATCAAACAAGTTGATTTATTTGATTTTTTCAAGATTATAAACATAATCATTGCCAACAACATTGATCCTCGATAGCAAAAAACTGAGGTTGGCATGGATCGGGCATAGTTTATGATATGCGTCGCTCATGGGGAGCCTATCGACCTAGCGAGTTATATCTTTGTTAGGATTCGATCAGAGGCTCACTATATTATAACAAATATCTTGCCCTTTAGGGTCTTGATCACACAGTTTTTGTTAGCAACGAGGGTCCAGGCAGATGTTATTGAGCATGATCGAGAGCCGATTAACTCGTTGACCTTGTCAGGCAGCATAGGACACTCAAAATCTCGGCCTCGTACTCCCACTACGGTCATGATTCAGGGAAATGCACACCCGAGAGATCATGGCGTATCAAGTAAGGCCTTTACATAGGGGCATCACGTACTACTATTTATGAGGAGATTATTGATATAGTGCGTGCAAAGATCCACACATAGACAATAGGTGATTGATGCAATGCGTATGGAGATTCGAAGTGCCATCTCACTTAAGTACAGAGATGGCTAGCATCTTTGAGACTCAGTTGATGCTCATTACTTGGGTGACATAGATGAAGGCATGCCTAGCTGGAGTCTTGTTGGTGCTTCGAGAATTGGGGCAATAGTGTATATCTTTTGCATTTTTTTTGTTTTTTGAATTGACACTCAATGTTTTGTAAAATTAATTTAATTATGAATTATCTTTTCATTTTCTAAACTAATTATTGATCATTATTCTATATATATTCTTTGTCTGCTATTTTTAATATAAACTAAATATTTATCCATAACTAATTAAGAGCATTAGCATTGGTCTATGCATATGCATATGTAAAATCACCTCTTTTGCATAACCACTTTGCCATTCAAGCAAAATTCTCACATTGGCTTATGCATATTTGAGACTATTTTATTATTATTAATTTTTTGCTAAAATCAATTTTTTATATATATTTTACAATTAGCATCCACTACATACATTTAACATTAATAATATAAATGCAATAATAAAAAATATAATTTTTTTATATATTATATTAAAAATATAATAAAATGAAAAAAATATATATAATATATTATAATAATAAAATGAATATGCAAGTGAAGGTTTGTTGTGTTGTTGAAGGAGGGAGAAAAGCAAAGGATTGTGAGAGAGAGTGGGAGGAGAGAGAAATAATGATTAAAATATGATTTGTAGGGTGAATAGTGGTTATCCAAATTTGGATAAGCATTGTTCATAGGTAGCTAAATATTTGGATATGCATAAGCCAATGTAGAGGATTTTAGGGTCATATTATCCAAATATGACTTTGCATATGCATATGTATAAACCAATGCTAATGCTCTAAGGTGTTGTTTTGAGTCTTTGACATTAAAATAAATAAAAAATTTGGTCAAGTTCGAATGTACTATAGAAACCTTCAAACGGATTTAACACTCCAGCTAAAAATTTGTTCAATGATCTCGCCATGTTTTCAATTCGAACTATATGTCGGTCATTCAAACGGCTATTAGTACCGATCGAACAGTTACTATCCATGTTCGATCGTTTATATCATTTGGGACAACTTCTTCCGTATCAAAACCAATCGATCGAATCAAATATAATTCAGTCAAACAAAAACCCCTTTCCATTCGAACACTCAAATAAATCCTTCGAATGGTAAGTCAATATCCCACTATATTTATTAACTTATCCCGCCAATTTTCTATTCGACCGTAACTAATATCAGTTCGAATGTTTGTTTCTTCTATGATCGAATGGTTTTATATACATTTGAACAATAATTTTATTGGCTACAAATTTTTTCGTCCCTAAATATCTCGTTCAATGGTAAATGACTTTCGTCAGTATTTAAGAACAAAATTTAAATTTCGTCCCTAAAACTCATTTTTGGGACAATTTATTTTGTCCTACAAAAAATCTTCCGAAATAAGTTTTTTTGTTGTAGTGTAAGTTATATATACACATGCTGAATAATAACATGCATGATTGAACTGAGTGAAAGAATTTTATTTCATAGACCATAATACTTAACGTAATGTAGAAAAGTTTATTCTTTTTTTTTTCAAAATTTTATCTAGGATTTTTTTCTTATCTTCACATTTTGTAACTCAATTATGGTGATTGTAACAATCCGCTAGAAATTCAAAGGATAATCTTCACAATTATCTTCACATTTTGCAACTCATGAAAACCCAAAAATCTTCACAAATCAACGCAATCACGTATGTTTTAGTCTGTCAGCATAGTCATTATTACCACTCACTATAGTGTCAGAAGCACAATTTTATTTATTTGAGATACCTGGAAGTGTCATAATGAAATAAGGTATGAGCCATTAGTTTTGCTTGAATATTTAAGATTTTATAGCGCAATAAAATCACTTTCGTTTTCTGGACGAAACGCTTATTTGAAAATAAGTTATGATTATTTCAAGGCACTTCAGAGTCAAATTTTGATAAGCAGTTTTCACTATGAGGTTAGTATGAATATTTAAGATTTTTCACTTTTTTAGAGTGAATAGTTAGTAGCACCTAGAGTAGTGTTTTTAAAATCACGATGTGGAATGTCCAAATTATGTTAGAGAAGCTTTATTTGGACACTTGGTGAATAGTTTTAGACTCTTGGCACCAAGAGGGACAATGAGATGGAAAAAAGTGATGGAAATCAAGATTCGTGATCATGCCACCTAAGCAAAACCCTATTCCATCCAACCATCCATTTTGTGCCAAACTAAAAAGGTTTTCAATCCTAGAGAAACCGAAACCCTAAATGATTTCCCTAAACCCCAAAGTTTGCCTCCAAACCCTAAATGGACCCTATTTTAGGTTAGTGTTTAATCACTTGATCAAATCACTTTTACTAGTTATTAACCACTCAAATTCATGTGATGACATCATAATTTATCCTTTTAAATCTTAAAAATTTTATTGGGTAAAAAAAAAAATGGATTTGGGCTTGATAGCAACCAAGACCCTAGCCAAACCCTTTTTAAACCCCAAATTGAAGCCCATTCGGTTAAGGCCCATTAAGGCACACGAAATTGAGCGACCTTTGCAAGGCTTGTGGAGGAATTTTCCCCTACCATGGTTGATGAAACACTACCCAAAGTAGCCCCAAATAGTACTTGATGTGAAGGCCAAGGGCCACCTCACTCTTCCCTCTCACACAGCAGCTCAAGCCACAATACCATGGGCTGGGTTCCCATTGTTTTGGTTGACACAACCATCATTCAAGTGTCACTCAAAGCCCTCCCATCACCCTTCAGAAGTGTGAAAGGCGTTCAAGTCCCTTCCTACTTCATTTCATCACTTTCCAACTCTTTTCTTGGAGAGCAAACTAGAGAGACTCTCGGGCTGAGTTTCTAGCTCACTTTTTGTGACCTTTTTAAGGCAGTTGTAAGTATTTTCTTATAGAGTATCATTTACAAAAGTTGTTCCTATTTGAGTATAGTTTCTGTGGATATATTGTATGTTGATTTTGATGTTCAGTTGATCAGTCAAAAATTATTTTAAGCATGGAAAAGTAATTCTGAGCTGTAAATTGGACAATGAATTATATGATTGTTTGTTTTAGCAAGTTACTGGAAAGATCTTGGTCTGATTTTTTTATGGAGTATAGTTAACATGTTTATATGAAAGTTTGATGAGAATTCGGTGCATGTTATAAGCTTTTGATGAAAGGTTTCTTAGATCTAAAAAGTTGAAATTTGGAAGGAGCAAAATAGTTCTTGTTTTGTGAAAGTTTGGATCTTTTGTGGTAAAATTAGCGGTGTACAAAAACCAATCAATTCGACTAGGACTGACGTGGATCGGCTGCCGGAGTACGGAACCAGCCAAAATCGACAGAGAACTGGTCGACTGGTGGTAGAAATAAGTTGAAACTGATGTTGGTCGGTTCAGTTCTGGTTTGAATAGGGGTATAACCAGTCTTGTTCGTTCCGTTTTGGATATATTTTAGAACCGAACCAGTATATACGGTTTTGAGATTTGAAGAACCGATATATCACTAGTTACACTTCTAAACCAGTACTTCCAGTTTTACTGATTCTGGTCCAATTTGGTCTAATTTTTTCGATATATTATATATTACAGTATATTATAATATTTAGTGAGATGCAGTATTAGGATAACAACTAATACAATATACTATAGTGATAATATATAGTTATTTCTATATGATTTGAAATTTAATATTATATTAATTAGTAATTTATGATAAAATATAAAATTATTTATATATAATATCAAAAATATTTTATACAATTTCAAAAATTAAAATATATATATATGAACCAGTCCAGTCTGGTGTTAGAAAAAGGAAAACCAAAATCGAACCGATTTCAACCGGTTTTGAGAAAAATGGAACTAATACCAGACCGGACCGAACCAAACCCACAAGTTTGGTTTGGTCTTGTTTAACGGCTTTTTTTTTAGCCCTAGGTTTGAACCTCATTCAAACCGCCAAATTGACTAATTATATAAATAAATATTTATATTATATCTTAGGGAAAACGACGCCGTTTGGTTTAATATAATAAACGTCGTCAGTTCAATTTAGGGTTTAATACCCCAATTTCCCTACTTCTTATTCTTTTGATTCTCACTCTCTTTCCTTTCATGCTGCGCCGCATCTCTCTCTCTCTCTCTCTCTCTCTCTCACACACACACACACACATCGCGACGCCGAACCATCTCTCTATCTCATCACGTCGAACCATCTTTGAGTTTTGAACCATTCACAACGCCAAAACAGTAGACTTTACGTCACATCGCGATGTCGACAACTGACTGGGATCATGCTGAAACCGACGTCACCTGTTTTCTCCCCCTTTACCGGCCAGTTTTTGCCGATTTTATCCATGTATATAATTTGTCGGTTCATTTTCAGTTTTGGATCGAAACCGAACCAAAATAGTTGGTTTTCACCCCTAGGTAAAATCATGCTCCAGTGGCTTTGAAATTTTTATATGATAATCCTAAGTGTTTGATCTACATGTTAGGCTGTTAGTTTGAAGATCTCTAATGTTGGTTTTAAAGATGTGATTTAATGCTTGAAGAGACTCGGTTAGGTCACAAATTTAAGGTTTTTGGGTATATGGATGTTTTGATGCTAATATGGTCATGTGATCTTGTGTTTAATGCTTGATATGCTCTAAGACATGATTTTTAACCATGTGATGTTGTGGGTTTGTGATTTTTTTCATGGTATGTTTTGGATCAAAGGATTTGAATAAACCCTAATGTTAAGGAAATCAGTTTTGAGTTTGAATGTTAAATTCGAAAGTTTGGCATTACATTTTGTGGTTTTGTGTTGTTTGCTTGATAATTCAAAGCATGATAATTCTTAGAAGTTTGTTCCGAATATATTGGAAGTGTATTTGTGGACTTTCGGAGTTCTTGGAGATGTTTTAAAAGGAGACAAAATCTTGAGAATTGAAATATTTTGTTTTTAGTTAAAGTTTGGAGATTTGTTTTAAAAAGACTTGTGATTTTTACACAACGAGTTTTGTTGGTTATTCTCAAATGCTTTTTAAACATAGGTTATGCTAATCTATGTTGCAATATTTCAATTTTAAGCATGATGAATGAAGTTGATAGAATTGCAACAAAAATCAAAATGTTTTGGCTTTGAAGGTTTCGGCCTAAGCATGTTTGGGATAGTTGTGGTGCTCCCAACCCCCGCTTGGGATTGGACGGTAACTGAGACGCCGGGACATGTAACACAATGCTACATGCCCCTCGTACTTGACATATAATATTCTATGCACCTAAGTACACTAGCAGTATGCAATAGCGTAGAAGCGGAAAGTTAATAAAAGTCGGATAGACTAAGCAACACGATAAGCAATTGCAAAGCACATGGCACCATACTAATATTATAACCCCAAACATTGTCCAAACGTAAAAAGGAGCCATAAAGGCGTAATATCCCAAAAGCTAGTTTAAAATTCCCTAAATACAGGATTTCCTAAAAAACAACATAAATCCACAAAAGTTGGCTATAAGTATTGTTGCCTTCTTCTTCTTCTTTTTTCCCTTTCTTTTCAAAATATTTAAACTCCCGTATTCTTCATAACTATTGTCCCATTGGGAGATAGACACCAAAGGACCCCATGGGATTGCTGAGGCTCAGGCGGTATCAAATCTAATTCCTTTGCTTTTGCCTTTGCATCAGCCAAGGCCTTAGAGGCTCGCTCTAGGTACGTAGACAATTGGTCCATATTCCACCAAAACTTCAAATTCTTAGAGGGTTGATAGATCGTAGTATCAATCTCGATTTTACTAATATTATGTAAGATTTCCCTAAGAAGCTTAGCCGTATGTATTAATGCATCGGCAGTGTAGTCTTGACGAGCCTGAACAGTGTACTCATCCTCTAGCAGGGAACCAATCGGGTTCATGTTTCCTGGGTATCTAAGGTACCTGTTACAACTTCTACCATTCCGATTGGGGAATGGTAGTGGAAATTACCACAATGAGATTTCAAGAAATCTTAGCAAGTAATCACATAACATACTACAGTTAACACAAGCATATAAAAGGTATATCATGAAATGTGTGCGTGGACATGTACTTGACTTATGCCTTTGATAAGAACTTGACTTATGCACTTGACCATTATCAAAAGACTTATAATAGAGACTTGAGCTTTTCATAAAAATTTCATAACTTTTTTTTATTCACGTGAACTTATTCAAAAGACTTATAACAGAGACTTGAGCTTCCTCGCTCTGGTATCATTTGAAAAGAATCCATTCGAGACTCGACGACAGTACTTTGTTGACTTGGGGGTTACCACTCCATTCTTAAACACTCCAGAGTAGACAGAGGAGTTCCACTAGGACATTCTCCCACCCTAGCAATTCAGGTCGTGATAAAACTTTTTCTTTGAAAACATTTTTTTTTCTTTGAAAACACTTCTTTGAAAACACTTCTTCCCCAAATGCATGTGACATGAAACATAAATATGCTTACTCATACTTGGCATATGACTTATGAAATGTCGTGCGTGAATAACCAAGCATAACATGTTCATTTCATAGCATAATAACATAAACTAGGAAAGACATCAAAACATATACATGGAACCATGAAAACTTGTTTAAGCCGAAACTCATGCGTATAAAAACATGAAGATTCATCTCATAAACATGTTCCAATCCTCAAGCATATATCATAGAAATGAAAACATAGTAAACTAAGACATAAAATCATATATTTTTGACTAAGTCCGAAACTTCCAAAGCATGTTCAAACTAAAACATCATGTTGCATAAACCATCAACCTGAATCAAATGAAAACCGAAACTCATAGACATATTTCATGGCAATTTCATCACAAATCCGAAACATACAATTCCTTCATTAGAGTTACTCAAGATCATATTAACATATTCAAACAAACAACCAAGAGATAACAAACAAAGCAATCAAAACCATGGAAGGATTTACACAATCATATACGAATATTAACCAAGAGTAAGTTGAGTGTATATTTACAAAATCCATGTAAGGAATACTAGAAAGCTGTAAATCTGAAAATACTATATTAGAAAGAGCATCTAAAACCCTACCTCATGTTCTTGAGTGTGTGTGTGGATCTCTAGGTCATCACTTGGTCTTAAACCATTCGGCTTCTAAGGTATTTAGGTTAAAATCTCTTCATTTCACTCATAAAATAAAACGAAACCTAAAGTAAGCAAGATATATATGGTGGTCGAATCATGGAGGATGAACTCCCCCTTCACTAATCGGCCTCAAGGGTTTTTCCTTGAAAGCCCTAAGTTATTTCCAAGAAAATTGTTGAAAGTGTGTGTGTTCTTTCTCAAAGTCTAATGAGATTTGAATCTCATTTTCGGATTGAGGATGACTTGTGTGTGTGCAAGACTTAGAGGAAGTCGATTCTTACCTTGCTAATCCTTGGTAGTGCCGAAATCCCTTCTCTTGCAAGGATCCTCCTTGTTTGGTTGGAAAGAAAATACAAGAAAATGAGAGAACTCTTGGCATGGAAGACAAGTGGCATTGGGCATGTGCCATAGCCCTAGCTGTCCTCTCCATTTTCCTTTCCCAAGATGTTGCTTCATCTTCCAAACACTCCTTCCCTAGGTGACCTTTCATATACTATTGGTCTAAAATTCACTAAGTGACAAGTGGCAAGTGAATGGAATACTTGGGAGTGTGCTAGCCGAAATCCTTAGGGAAAACTTGTCCTTGATACAAAAGTCACTTCACAAAATCTTCTAGAAACTTGGTGCATACCTGACACATGGCAAGAAGTTAGCTAAATTCGAAATCCCATATGCCTCCCTTCAGTTTCCTATGCAAAACTTCTTGAAAACTCCATTTCACTTCCCTAGGCTTCCAGTTCCAAGAAACCTACCTTGAAACTCGAATTCTAGACAAAAACATTGGGCTAGGCGTATAAGCCCATCTTGGTGCCTTCCTACACCTCTCTTTCCCCCTTAACCTACTATCAAGACTAGGTTCAAGGTGTACCATTCTTATGACACATGGCACTAGTAACTTAGAATTGGATCATGGGCCTAAACCATTGGACCTAAGTTTCTAAATAGGGCTGAAATTCCAAAGTAAACTAGGGCTACTCTCCTCTTGGGCTCAAGTTACTACAAAGGTTCTAAGGCCTTCCAAAGTAACTAAGGCTCCTAAAATGCCATGGCAACCTAGAACGAATTCTAAGGGCAAAGCCTAGACAAAACTCAGGTCATCACAATAGTTGTGATGTGTTTTAAAATTTTCTAATTAGGTATTTGGATTTAGGACAAAATTTAAATTAGTAATGTAAATTTTGGTGAGTTTTGGAGTTAGCATGTAAAATCTTTAAGTTAGGTGTAAAATGATCATTTTTCTACATGTAAAGGGTAAAATATACTTATGTTACTCTAAGATTGTATTTTCATGTTTCTAAGTTATTAGGGATGAAGTTTCTAATGTTGAAAAGTCCCTACGTAATGTTTGTCGTGTTTTGTACATTTCTTCGTAACGCGATAGTTACTGTAAGTAACTTACTGTTATGTACTTATTGTTTATGTACTTATGTTATCATTTATGCCATGCTATGCCATGTCGTTACATGTTTATCAATTACACATAATGTTTTTTCATGAAATATTTATCTAATACAAGATGTATTTTGTCACATAATATTCAGTCATGAAATATTTATCTATTACAAGATATATTCTATCACACAATATTTATCTGTTACATATTTTATTTTGTCACATAATGTTTATCTGTTACACATTATGCCATGTCATGAAACAATTTTCGGTTACATGTTATGCCATGTGATGAAATGTTTGTCTGTTTCATGTTATGTCATGTCATACATCTCACATACATGTCACATTATGTTACGTCAGTTCATCTATTCTTTCGTTTCATGTCACGTTATGTCTCCAGTACAGGTTGTGTATCTCAAAAACAATATTTTCATGAGAGTCTAGTCTGTTTATAATTATCACGGCCTTAAGTGCTAGGATGAGGTAATATCATAGTAGAACTCTTTTGTTCTCGTTAAAGTGTTTAAAGTAGTGTGAAATTTTCTGGGTTGACAAGGTAAAGATCAACAGGTTTCAAATGAGGCCTAATTAACTGGTCACCGGAGTGAAATCAGGCACTAATGCCGATGGTGCCCCCATACTTTCAATTCCATGTTACGTACTTATGCTAGTCCTGACACGGAATACGTACATTACATTTTCCATAGCAGGTGCAGATATCTATGAACTGATATGTATGTTAACGCACTCATAGCTGGTGCAAATACTTGTGTTGTGTTGCAGTAATCTGTACGAACACATGGCTCAAAGGGACCCGTGTAGCACCCGCATTTCACTTTTATTAATCATGCTTAATTATTGAACAAGATTCCAAGTTCATGTATTTCACGTTATTTAACATTCACTTCAGTTCATGTTCAGTCTCAGTTTAGTTTAGTTCAAATTCAATTCAAGTTCAGTTCACGTTCAGGTTTTGCATTCACCCTCCCCCCCCACCCCCCCGCCCTCGGGGAATGTTATGCCATGTGATGGAATGTTTGTCTATTTCATTTCATGCATCTCACGTACATGTCACATTATGTTACGCCAGTTCATCTATTCTTTCGTTTCATGTCACGTTATGTCTTCAGTACAATTTGTGTGTCTCAAAAATAATATTTCCATGAGAGTCTAGTCTGTTTATATTTATCATGGCCCTAAGTGCTAGGATGAGGTAATATCGTAGTGGAACTCCTTTGTTCAAGTTGAAGTGTTTAAAGTAGTGTGAGATTTTCTAGGTTGACAAGTTAAAGATCAACAGGTTTCGAATGAGGCCTAATTAACTGGTCACCGGAACGAAGTCAGGCACTAACCCCTATGGTGCCCCCATACTTTCAATTCCATGTTACGTACTTATACTGGTCTTGACACGGGATACGTACATTACGTTTTCCGTAGCAGGTGCAGATACCTATGAACTTATATGTATGTTAACGCACTCATAGTTGGTGCAAATACCTGTGTTGTGTTGCAGTAATCTGTACGAACACATGGCTCAAGGGGACCCGTGTAGCACCCACATTTCATTTATTAATCATGCTTAATTATTGAACAAGATTCCAAGTTCATGTATTTCACGTTATATAACATTCACTTCAGTTCATGTTCAGTCTCAGTTCATTTCAGTTCAAATTCAATTCAAGTTTAGTTCACGTTCAGTTTTATGTCATGTTTAGTTCATGTTAGTTCAGTTCTTTTCACGTCAGTTCAAGTCATGCTATTGTCAAGTTACATCATGCTTATTTATGATCACGTTTTGCATCCCCGCCCGCTCTCGGGGAATGGTATGGCCAGGCTAAGGTTGGTATGGCTAGAACTGAGTAGTACTGATTTTACTATAGGCGATCGCTTCCGGCCGATAGGCTGCTACATGAATGTTACTATACTGCTAGCGAAGGATATCGCGGGAGTTTTGGAGGAGATTGTAGAACTCTTGAGAAGTGCAGGATGAGGATTAAGATATTATAATTTGTACTAAATACTTCTCTTTTGAGGATGTAGAGGGCCCATGTTGTAGGGACGCTATTTTTGTTTATATATAATTTAAACTAGTCTCTAAATGATTTATGTGAATTAGGTATATGTAAATAGTCATGGATAAGTAGTTAAGTTTGGAATTAGCATTCTAATAGTTTTTACGACCATGTACAATTGCGATGAGTAACTTTTCTATGCAAGAAGCCTCATTTTACTATAGCCGCACTTTTGTGATCGCAATCCAGAAATTCACCACAAAATAGTAATTTTACGGTGACTTTTTATTGTCACAAATAAGTAAACCGCGAAAGGGCCGGATATCACGGAAGGCTTTCCTTTTGCGGCGACAAATGTCGCCACAAAAAGTTTTTCCCCTTCTTTCTCTCTCTCCATTCTCTTGATTCTCTCAATCCTCCATCTATCTCTGTCTCTCTTCTCTCTCTCTCTCTCTGTCATGGATCCGATGGCTGGAACTGAAACGAAGCAGAAAAACCTAACATAGAGAAGTGAAGAAGCTTGGGTCCTCTGGAAGTCGAAGTGTTTAGTGGAAGGTTGGAAGTGTTTAAGTGAGAACTAGAAACGAAAACGTTAAAAGGGAAGGGAAATGTTGCGTTGCGGGTCCAGAAGACATAAGCCATGTGCGTGCATTTTGTGTTGAGTCTGGGACAGTGTGTGTGCGTTTTATGTTGAGTATGGGCAGTGTGCGTGCATTTTTATTTATGCTTAGGGTGCGTGCATTTTATGTAATGGGTTGAGCATTTAATAAGTGTAAAACGCACCGTTTGAGTTTAAAGACTTCAAACGGTGCGTTGGGGTTGAAGTATGGAAATGGATACCTATGCGTCTTAAGTCTGTGAGTTAATTTTCAATTGGTCTGTCAGTTTATTTGCAAGTCTAGCAAGGTTAGTTTATCAAATAGTAAGAGTTATTTACATGTCAGAAATGAGGGAATAAAGGTGAATCAGAGAGAGGAGAGGAACATCTTTGGAGAATATTGTAGTAGTGAATTCTGTAAGGAGGTTTGAGAGCCCTCGAAGTACTCCCGTGACAATACAAATTCTGTTAGCCATTTTATCAAACACTTCCAGTGCACTCTGCTTCATCTTCTTGCATCAATCTTCTTCAACATTCAACATCCATCCTCGTTACATTCATCATCACAAGCAGGTCTCTAACACTCACTCTCTCTCTCTCTCTAGCATTGACTCTCACTCGGTCCCACTCTCTCTATGGTTCCTTGATTAGGCAGTGTCCACTATCACACAGCCGCATCCCAAGGTTAACCGCCATCTCTTTTGCTCGGTCTCCATTGTAGTAAACTATTTCCGTCTCTATTTTCTCTCTTTTTGTCCATTAGGACACTTTCGATTTTGCCCTAATTCTCTCTTTGGGCATCGTCATTGTATGCAAAGGATCTCTACCTAAGCGAGGATGAGGGGCAGCTTTCATTGATCATTTTTGGTTTAATTTAGTTTTTTTTTTCTTGAATCGATGGGAATTCTATTAATAATGAAATAATAAGGAAAAAATAACTTGCTGATCTTCGAGGGATCAGAAACCGCCAAAACTATTTTATTAACTTTGTTCAATGCAATACAAAGGAAAGGCTTCAGTATTTATAGAAGTCTTATGACAGTTAATGGTCATTACAACAGGGGCATTATGGTAATCCTTAGTAAGTAAGTGAGGACATAAAGGTACATTGAGCCCTTAAGAAACACGTGCGGAGCACATGACTAACTATCAATTAACTAACAAATGACTTCCTCATGTTTCCTTCCTTCTACAGCTCGAGCTCCTCTTCCTGGTATGATCTGATCATAACAGCTGCCCCCTTCAAAAGACATTGCCCACAAGGTCAGGATAATGAGTCATCAACTATTCTACAGGTTCCCAAATGGAATTCTCCTCATCCATACCATGCCATTTCACCAATAGCTTGATAAAAGGTTTATTATCCACAACAGTCATACGTTTGTCAAGAATAGCTTCTGGTTCCACCTTGAAATTCCCATGAGAATCAACCAATGGTAACACAGGAAAAATCTAGGAAGCAGGGCCAATATATTTCTTTAACCTCAAGACATGAAACACTGGATGAACTGATGAACTTGGTGGCAACTAAAGTCTGTAAGCTACCTCTCCAAGGCATTCCAAAAATCTGAATGGACCACAGTATCTGGCAGTTAGCTTGGATCTGCTAGCTTGACTAACTGTCTGTTGTTTATACTTATGCATCTTCAAATAAACTAAATCACCTACATGGAACTTCCTTTGAATGTGATGTTTATCATATTGTTGTTTCATAGCAACCGTTGCAGCCATCAAGTTCTTTTTCAACAATTGTAGTATCTCATCTCTTGACTTTAATTCTCTGCCCACAGCTTCATTCTGAGTAGTACCATCAACATATTGAATTAAGGTCGGAGGAGGGACCCCATATAATGCCTCAAATGGTGTCATTTTAGTCGATGAGTGAACTGATGTATTATACCACCATTCAGCCCAAGGAAGCCAATGCACCCATTATTCTGGCCTCTCACTGACAAAACACCTCAGATATTATTGCACACATTTATTAACCACTTTAGTCTGCCCATCTGATTGTGGATGATAAGCATATGTGAAGTGTAGTTTAGTACCTTGCAATTTAAACAACTCTTTCCAGAAATTACTTGTGAAAATTACATCCTATCAGTTACAATGGTGGATGGCAAGCCATGTAACTTGAATACTTGAGATATGAATACATCAGCCACGGATACAGCTGTATAAGGGTGAGATAGAGGTAAAAAATGTGTATACTTGGTGAGTTTATCAACTACCACCAATATAACAGAATACCCTTGTGAACATGGCAAAGAATCAATAAAATCCATGGAGATGTCACTCAAGATCTGCTGGGAAGAAGGCAAAGGCTATAATAACCCAACAGGTTGTAAGTTTTATGTCTTGCATCTTTGGCAGACTTGACATGCCTTTATAAATTGCTTTATGTCCCTTGTCATACCAATCCATATAAAATCTGCCCTTGCTCTATGCAGTGCTTTTTGATAACCAGAATGGCCCCCAAAGGCACTATTGTGTATAAACTGCAGCACTTGCTCCTTCATAGGGGATGAAGATGACAAAAACAGCCTACCTTTCTTGAATAACAGCCCATTTTTTACCTCAAACTTCTTATCCGAAAGTTGCCTTCCTGTAACTTTTAACAAATGGCTGAAATTTCTTCATCATTCAAGTAGGATTGTCTCAACTGCTCTAACCATATGGGATTAAGGGCTGTGATAGCCAACATTTCAACAACTCCTTCCTCCACTTCCTCTTTTCTCGAAAGACAATCTACTGCCACATTGTCATGCTTATATTCAATTGTAAGATCATAACCAAGCAACTTGGTAATCCATTTTTGTTGAGATGGAGTTCCTATCTTCTGTTCCAATAGAAACTTCAGGCTTTGTTGATCTGTTTTAATTACAAACTCAGCTCCCAACAGGTATGGCCTCCATTTCTTCATAGCCAATACAATTGCAAGGAATTCTTTCTCATATGTAGAGAGGTCTAGTGTTTTTCCCTTCAAAGCTTGACTCAAGAGTGCCAAGGGTCTCCCTTTCTGACTTAAGACAGCCCCAATCCCTCTACTAGAAGCATCACATTCCAACAAGAATGGCTTTGAGAAATCTACCAAAGCCAAGATAGGTGGGCTTGTCACAGCCTTTTTCAGGTCTTCAAAGTTTTGTAGCATCATCCCTCCAAATAAATGCATCTTTCTTGAACAAATTAGTCAATGGGGCAGCAATGGAGCCATACCCTTTGACAAACTTCCTGTAGTAACCTTTTAGACCAAGAAATCCCCTTAATAACTTGAGGGATTTTGGTAAGGGCCACTCGAGCATTGCCTTGAACTTTGCTGGATCTGCTTTGAAACCCTTTTCAAAGACCAAATGTCCCAGATATTCAATCTCCCCACAAGAAAACCTGCACTTACTCTTTTTGGCAAAAAGAGTATTCTTTGCTAATGTATCCAATACCACATAAAGATGTTCTATATGTTCTTTTTTAGACTTACTATATATCAGAATATCATAAAAAAAAAAAAACAATAACAAACTTCCTCAAAAAGGGTTGGAAGACCTCATTCATCAAGGACTGGAAGGTGGCTGGGGCATTGGTTAAGCCAAAGGGCATAACTAGAAATTCATATTGCCCATGGTGTGTTCTAAATTCAGTTTTTCCAATATCCTCTTACTTCACACGAATCTGGTGGTACCCAGATCTAAGATCTAACTTGGAAAATATCGAGGCTCCATGTAATTCATCCAAGAGTTCATCAATGACAGGAATAGGAAATTTATGTTTAACTATTTCTCTATTTAATCCCTTATAATCTATACACATACGTCATGATCCAACAAATTTTCTCACCAAAAGGACAGGTGAAGAAAAGGGGGATTGGCTACTCCTTATCACTCCAGCATCCAATAATTCCTTAACTATTTTTTCTATTTTAGATTTTTTGAAGAAGGGATACCGATATTGGCATGTTTCCCTCCTTGAGAGTTATCTAGCGGTCTTTAGCTCTTCTTGGAGGCAAGCCCTTTGGCTCAGCAAAGACAGTGTCATATCTAGCCAACACTGCCTCAATATCAGCATCATATGTGCCCACCTCTTGGTTTGTTTCCTTGGCAACAATCTGAAGTAGCATGCCCTTCCTCTCCACAACAGTTAGTTGGCAAATTTGAACATCTTCAACAAACTCAGTTTTGCTGGAACTCAGGCCTCTAAGTGTGACAGAACTCTTGCCATTGGTAAATGTCATTGTAAGGTTATTAAAATCCCACAAGACTGGACCTAAGATTCGCAACCATTGCATACCCACCACCACATCACAACCTCCCAATGGTAGCAAGAAAAGATCAGTGTTGAAATGGTGGCCTTGCATCTGAAACTGTAAATTCTGGACCAGACCTTCACCATTGATCCTTTCCCCATTGGCAACCCTTACTTCAATCTTTCCATTTTGCTTGACATCTAATCTCATCTTCCTTATTACCATAGGGTCAAAGGAAGTTATGTGTACTGCCAGTGTCAACAAGGACTATTACTGAGCAGTCCTTAACCTTGCCATTAACTCTCATAGTTTTCAGGCTTAGAGAACCTGCAATTGCATGGAGTGAAATTTAAGGCACCTTAGTATCTTCCCAACAGCTTCATTATTTCTCTGTGAGTCTTGCTAATGACCCTCTTCCCTCTCAAAATCTTGTAACCATTTCAATCCTGCCATTTCAAATGGCTTGGCCTTAGTATATGACCAGGCTGCCATTTGTCCTCACAGAAGTAACAAACCCCTCTATCTATTCTTGCTTTCATCTCTATTGGTGTCAATCTCTGAAATGGAGCTGAGGGTTTGGAGCCATTAGTCCTTGGACCAGGAAACCCTTCTTTCCTTACAGGATTAACAAGAACTGAATTGTTGCCCTCACCAGGAACAAAAACAAAGGAGGACTAGAGTCTATTGTTTCCCCGAGTGCTAGTGATATACTCCTCTTGGATCTTGGCTAATCCAAAAGTAGTATTCAAAGTATGAGGGTGCAACATTCTCATAGGCAGTCGTATCGCATCCCAAAGGCCACTCAAGAAACAAGAGAGCTTATAGTTTTCAGACAACCCTTTCAATCTATTTGAAAGGACCTCAAACTGAGTCTTGTATGCACCAACTATGAAAGTCTTCCTCAACCTTGTAATGGCCTCCATAGGGTCATCATAAGAAGAACTTCCAAACCTTAACTGGACTGCTTCAACAAAGGAATTCCAAGAAGTGAAAGAATCAATTTCCACAGCATCTTGAAACCAAACTAATGCATTCTCATCCATATAGAATGAGGCCATCAATATCTTCTGTCCATCTGGCATGGGGTGTAAAGCAAAATAATGGTTTGCCTTATAGATCCATCCAGTTGGGTTATCACCATCAAATCGTGGGAAATCCAACTTAATACTTCGAAACTGCATTCGAGAAGTCAGAGTTGAGTTTTTAGGGTGAACCCGTCACCATTCTTGACATTCCCATTTCGAGCATGTCTTGCTCCATTCATGGCTTCCAACAAAAGGTCCATCTTTGGACTCAGACCCTCCAGAGCACTCTGATGATTTGCCACTCTCTTCTCTTGCAGTTCTGGGTTTTGCTTCAGCCCAAGAATGAACTTCTCCATTTCTTTGAACCGTGTGCCTTCTGCCATCTTAAAAGGAATATTTTTGCCCATAATTGCTAAGGGCTTTGATGCCAATTGTAGCAACAGACTTGAAATAATAAGGAAAAAATAACTTGCTGATCTTTGAGGGATCAGAAACCTCCAAAACTATTTTATTAACTTTGTTCAATGCAATACAAAGGAAAAGGCTTTAGTATTTATAGAAGTCTTATAACTGTTAATGACCGTTACAACAGGGGCATTATGGTAATCCTCAATAAGTAAGTGAGGACATAAAGGTATATTGAGCCCTTAAGAAACACGTGCGGAGCACATGACTAACTATCAATTAACTAACAAATGACTTCCTCGTGTTTCCTTCCTTCTACAGCTTGAGCTCCTCTTCCTGGTATGATCTGATCATAACAGAATTCTATTTATAATGACCGATTTATGACTAGATTAACAAAATGGTTTTCCCTTTCTTTTTTTCAGTTTTCATTTGATGTAATAATGAACGAAATTCAAGGAAAAAGAGGGGAAAATGAGAAGAAAGGAAGGAGAGGGAGGGCTTGCATAGTGGTATTTTGGGATGTCGGCCGCAGCCTTCGTATGCAGTATCATGCTCTTTCACTTGCCGTCGGGTATTTTTTTCCCCTTTCTTGATTTATGTTTTCATTTAAACATTTGTAGATAATGTTTTATTTCAATTTTGTGTGTCTTTCCAATAATTTTGATAATTTGAACTATCCATTATGCTTGCAAAAGTTTTAAACACAGATTGATCTTGGTTTTCTATAATCAATTTTGAATAGGAGAGAACCTGCTTACTAACTTAGAATGCAGTGGTAATTAGAGTCTCATAAATGCTATATATATTCTGACCCTGAATGATTATTTTAGTTGATAGTCACATTTGAAGCAAAGATTTAAAGTTTTGTCACCAGACAAATTAAATGGACCCATGGCCAGTATCCAACATATATTAAGTATCTTATGTCTGCATTTGATGTACCCGAGCTAGGAGACTCTGTGCTTCAAGAATCTGCTTATTCTTCTTGTTCTTCTTCTTCTAGTTAAGAATATTCATGAAGTATATTAGAGCTAATATGTTTAGTTGGCACAAGTTACTCTTTTGTCCCTTAGTTACATTCAGTTAGTTTGCTTATAACTATTTTGGACTTGTATATAAAGTCAGTTTCTCATTGTAATTGTAATAGTTGATTACCATCGTAAAATAAGAATTTGTGAACAAGAGGAAGACTTTCCCAAAATATCTTTTCTATTCTAGGGTTTCTACATGGTATCAGAAGAAAACATTTCTTTCGCTTGCCTTCGAACTCTAATTTCATCTTGATCTTACAATATGTTGAGTTCATTTTCTTCTTCGTCAAGTACTGTTGATAGTCAATTTGCGATTACTCCGGCAGATATTTCCAGTACTGCAATCGTCTCTCCTAAGCTTAACGGCAAGAATTATTACTCTTGGAGTCGTGCTATGCTTATGGCAATTGGCTCTCGGAACAACATCGGATTCATTGACGGCAGTCTTCGACCTCCAAAAACAGATAACCCTAACTATAATGCTTCATTTCGTTGTAATCTCATGGTTTCCTCTTGGATCTGTGCCTCAGTGACTCCAGAAATTGCACAGGTAATTTTGTACATTGAAACTGCAGAGAAAATATGGAATTTGTTGAAACATCGATTTCAACAGAGTAATGAAGCTCGAATTTTCGAAATACAACAAGCTCTTAAGAATATCACTCAGGATCAATCATCTATGAGTGACTATTTCACTCGTCTTGAATCTTTGTGGAATGAATGGCATCAATTTTCGCCTATTCCTGTCTGTACATGTGGAAAGTGTACTGCCTGCACTTGTAAAGTTCTTGATTCCATCCCTGCTCGTGATGAAAAAAATCTTACAATGCTTTTTCTCATGGAACTGAATGAGAATTATCTCACTACTAGAGGTAATAATCTCCTTATGAAGCCATTCCCTTCGTTGGATGAAATTTACTCTTTAATCATTCAAGAAGAGCGACAACGTGGATTCTCTCATACTGCTTCTCTGAATCAAGACAATATTGCAATGTCAGCCTCTCACCTTCACAAGTCTTCTGAACCAATTGTTGCTGCTGTACCGAGGAAGACTTTCAATTCTACTGGTCAGAGGGAACCTCCTCATTGCACACATTGTAACCGCAAAGGTCACATTCGAGACAAGTGTTTTGAACTCCATGGTTATCCCCCAGGTTGGCTGGCCAAGAAGAAGAATCCTAATAATTCTAAATCTGGTTCTCACTGATACTCTGCTAATCAAGTGTCTACTTCCCTAGAGGCAAATACAGTTTCCAATTCAGGCCAAGTTTTTTCTCAAGAGCAACTTCAACAGCTTCTCAATTTTCTCCAACTTCAAGTTAAATCAGATTCACCTCTAGGCATTTCTTCACAACTTGATCCCTCTCCACCTACCAGTTGTGTTAACATGGCAGGTATTTCTTCTCATTTTTGTTCTGTTAGTTTTGCTGGAATGCATTGTCTTAGTTCCCTTTCCTCACAAAATTGGATTGTTGACAATGGAGCTACAGCCCATATGGTTTGTTCTTTGTCTCTTTTCACTTCACCTCCTACACCTATTAATGCCACCGTTAGCTTACCAAATGGTCATTCTGTATCTGTGTCTCATATAGTGTGACGCCCCCAAATTCTGCTTGGGATTGGACGGACATTTGAAGTGTCGAGACATGCAACACAAGGTTACCTGCCCCCGTTCATGACATATAAGATGCAATATTCCTAACATGCATCTAGCATTATGCAATATTCGCAGCGGATAATTTTTTTCTTTAGCAATACTATGCACCAAACTAAAATATCCCAAATACTTAAAACATACTCCATACTAAACAACTAAGATCACAATAATAGTCCATAAGGTTGTGATCAAAAGAGTGCTGGAGATTGAACTCCACCAATACAAGTAGTAATCTGAGGTAACTATTGTAATACCATCTATGCCGCACCGTGGATTCCCGGTTCTCCTTCAGATCCTATAACAAAATCTACCATTCGGGGGGAATGGTAGTTGGGACTACCATAGTGAGATTTGATTACAAATCTCAGCAAGTTAACGGAAAACTTCCACACAGGTTAATGATGCATGCATGGCAGTAAAAGCATAAATGTATAATCAAATCATAAGTAATCATAGCATAACTTGACATACAACATAACATAACTGGCATAACTTAAACTGAAACTGAAGCTTAGCATGAACGTGACTTGAAACATAGCATGAACATAAACTTGAAATATAACATGGACTTAAAACATAACATGAACGTGAACATGCATAATTTGAACATGAACTTGAGCATAACATAACATAAATGTGAACTTGGAACATAACATAACATGTACTTGAAACATATTCTTGTCTCATGGGATTACCATGATTGCGTGAACGTAAACTTGAACGTAACATAACGTGAACTTGAAACATGACTTGAACGTGAAATACATGAACTTGAAATCTTATTCAATAGACTTAATCATTAAAGTGACCATATGGGTGCTACACAGGTCCCCTTGAGCCGTGTCCCTGCCGATTACCGCATCACATCACAGGTTTCTATACTAGCTGTGAGTGCGTTAATACGTACTCCACAGTTATTGTGGCCCCACGTATTCTACGTGTCACAATTGCTGTGTCTCACGTAGTGTATGCTCCACAGTTGTTGTGGCCCCATACTTCATGCTCCACAGTTGTTGTGGCTCCATGACTTATTTGTTTGTGCCACACTTGCTGTGGACACACGTAACGTAATGTGTGGCACCATCGGCGTTGGTGCCTGGCGCGCTCCGGTGACCAGCTAATTAGGCCCCATTCGCAACCTGTTGACTATACTTCGTCAATCTAGGGAATTTCACACCTATTTAGACACTCCAGCGTGAACAAAGGAGTTCCACTAGGATATTACCCCATCCTAACGCTTAGGGTCGTGATTGACATGAATAACTGAACTGGCATACATGACATTTCGTAACGTGACGTAACATGATCGTGACATAAAAGACAAAATTCCTGACGTAGCATAACATGACATGAACATAAGATGACAGACATGACATACTTCAAGACATAAATGTAACAGAATATATTTCATAACATGGCATACATGTAACATGCAACATTTCGTAACATGGCATACCATATAACAGACAACATTTCCTAACATGGTGTAACATGTGACAGTGAATCTTACATGACATGAAATACATGTAACAGATGACATACTTAATTTAACATGACATGCTTGCAATGTATAGGAATATGTGACAGAATATCTTTTGTAACAGATGAATAATTCATGACAGAATAAATTCTGTGTAACAGATAAATATGTAATGACTTGGCATGGCACATATGATAACATGCATACATACAATTTAGTTCCCTTGCTTGTCACTCATACACATTAAACTGATAGTAAGTTAAAATATAACTTACCTCGATCGTCGCGTTCTACTAGAATAAAGCGCGAAACACGAGAAACTGTAAAAGGTTATTCTAAAAGTTAGAAATTAATTACTAACAATTAGAAATGTGAAAAGAGACAACTTAGAGTAAAATTATCATTTTACCCTCTACATGTGGGCAAATGACCATTTTACCCCCTAACTTAAGGATTTGATATCCTAATTCCAAAAAAATTACCAAAATTTACATTCCTCATGTAAATTTTGTCCCAAACTCAAATCTCAACTCAGAAAAATTTAAAATCAATCACAACTATGAAAAACTCACTATGGCCGAAACCTACATAGGCCATTTGTCTTATTTTGGTTGCAATTCTTTCAAGTTTCAAAACTCATGAATAAACCAAAATCTTGTAACAAAGATCTTCCTATCCTAAGTTTAAAAACACCCTTAAAACTATTCATTAAGAAAAAGCTAATTATCAATACCAAACTTTTTGTAAAAAGACCCAAACTTTTTAACAAAAAGTAAACCTTAAATCACAAGTTTTGACCTTAATAAAAACATCTCCAAAAATTCCAAAAAATCAAATCTTACTTATAACATATTCATAACATCATCCTAAGATCAAACATGCTTTAAATCATCAAGAAAAACTCACCAAAAATCACAAAACAACACTTGGAGTTTTTGGTTTTAAACTTAGTCCAAAACAGAAACTGATTTTCCCAACTAACTATGATCAATCTCTTGATCCAAGGCTTAAAGACATGTGATCTTCAAACTAACACATCACATGGTTTAAAAATGTGTCCTAAAGAAGATCAAACCATCAAACTTAAAATCACATGGCTAAAATTTAATAAAACATGGATCTAACTCAAAAACATCAAAGTTTTGGCCTAACCGAAATCCTCTTGCATAGAAAATCATATCTTTAAAAAGTAATACTAAATATCTTCGAAATAACATCCTAACATGTATATAAGAGGCTTAGGATCATCATATAAAAATATCAAAGCCTTTGGAATAAGATTAAACCACGAAATATTCAAACTTTCACCAAACAGAAACTGTTTTTCCACTTCCAGTTTTCAAGTTTCTAACTCTAAGCAAATCTATCATCAAAAGCTTTATTCATGCAACAAAACCTCAATGAACATTCATAAACACATGTTAACAACACTCCATAAAATTTTTGGACCAAGATAAGTCCATTAGCTTGGTCAAAACTTCCAAAACATAACATACTCTCCAGTTTCACGTCCAGAATGACCTTTCCATGGTTAAAAATACTTTTGACCGACCAAATGAGAATGGAATGAGACTAATAATATATCCACGGAAACTAGACTCAAACGAACAACTTATATGAAGGAATCATCGTGCGAAAATACATACAAAGGGTCGTAAATGGCCACGTACAAAGTCCCAGAAATCTGCCCGAGAGAGCTCTTTTGGGTTTCTCTCTAAGAACGGGAGAAAGAAGTGATAAAATGGAGAGAAATATGTCTTGCACGACTTTAGACTTCTGGAGGGAGAAGTTATGGGCTTGAATGACCCTTGATTGGAGGTGGATATGTGACATAAAGTGGAGAATAGAGAGGGGCAGAGACTGCCTGCAGCAGCTGTGAAAGATGGAGGTTGATGGAGTGGATTTCTCCTTCACATCAAGGCACTATTGGGTGCAGCCAATGGCAGTGGATGGTCTGCCATGTGGGGGAGGAAACTTCTCCAAGAAGCTTTGCCAAGATGGCCAGTTTCGTGGGCCTTGGTGGGCCCCACCAAGTGGGCTTCAATTTGGGGTTTAAAGGGGGTTTGGTTAGGGTTTGAGATGCTATCAAGCCCAAAATCAATTTTTCTTGGCCCAATCAAATTCCCAAGGTTTAAAAGGTTGAATAATGATGTCATAACAAGGATTTGATTAATTAATAGCATGAGGAAGTGATTCAATCAAGTGATTAAACACAATGCTAGAAATTGGGTTAAAAAGGGTTTGGAGACCAACTTTAGGGTTTGGGAAAACCATTTAGGTTTTTGGTTTCAACCAAGCTTTTGGGGTTTCAATTGGATTCCAACCATTTAGGGTTTTGCTAGAGTTGAAACTCTCTTTGGTCTGGCACAATTTGGTTGAACAGATGAAACACAGTTTTGCTTAGGTGGCATGATCTCACACCTTGATTCCTTCACAAATCTATCTAATGGTTTTTCTTTGTGCCAAGTGTCTAATACCATTTACTATGTGTGGCTAAGATCTTGCCAAGTGTCCAAATAAAACTTCTCTAACCTAATTTGGACATTCCACACTTTGATTTTGAAACACTACAATTGGTGCGCTTACCGAAGTTACTATTCACTTCGAAAAAGTGAATCATAAACTTAACACTAAAAATTCCTAAATATTCATATTAACCTATAGTGAAAATATTTTACCGAAATTCAACCTGGAAGTGCCTCTAAAAATAATTTCACAATTTCCTAAATAGGCTATTGCGCCATAAAATCCTAAATAATCAACTGAGTCTAATGGCGTAGACCATAATGCATTCTGACACTTCTAACCACCTCAAATAAATAAAACTCATATTTCTAGCACCATCGTGAGTGATAACACTGACTATGTTGATAGACTAAAACCTATGCGATTGGTCGATTCGTAAAAACTTATGGAGTTTTTTACGAGATTCCTAAAGTCAATAGAAATTCTACCAATGAATTTCTAGCGGGTTGTTACATATAGGCTCAGTTATGCTTTCGGCAAAATTAACCTTACATCGTATTCTATATGTTCCTTCATTCACTTTTAATTTAATTTTTGTGTACAAACTTACCTCAACTTCAAATCTTGCCATGATATCTTTGACTGACAAATGCTTAATTCAGGACCTGCTTACCTGGAAAACGATTGGAGTGGCTGATCAAAAGAATGGACTATATTTGTTGAACTCCAGTTCTTTTTCATGTTCTGCATCTCCATCTTTATCTTCTCTGTCTTTCAATTCAGTTTCATCTTCAATTTCTGCAAATAAACTTGCCTTGTGGCATAGTAGATTAGGACATATGTCTTTGTCCCAAATGCATCTATTACATGATGTAATTCCTGATGTAAATTTTCATCATAATAATGATCAATGCGAAATCTGTCCATTAGCCAAACAACATAGACCTTCTTTTCCTATTAGCTCAATTAAATCCACTATTCCTTTTGAGCTTATCCATTGTGATCTTTGGGGTCCATTTGTTGTCTCTACTAATAATGGTCATCACTATGTTTTAACAATAGTTGATGTTTTCACTCGTTGTACTTGGATATATTTGTTAAACTTCAAGTCTCAAACTGGCAGCACAATTGAGTCTTTCTTGACTATGGTTGAAACACAATTTGCATCTAGAGTCAAGACTCTTCGTTCTGATAATGGCACAGAATTTAATTTGTCCCCTCTTTTGTCTTCCAAAGGTATTATACATCAACATAGCTGTCCATATACTCCACAACAGAATGGGATTCCTGAAAGGAAATACCAGCACCTATTAAATGTTACTAGGGCCCTCAAATTTCAATCCAATATTCCTCTATCTTACTGGGGTGATTGTATCATGACAGCTACATACATAACAAATAGATCTCCTACTCCTTTGTTAAACAATAAGTCTCCTTATGAGCTTTTGTTTTCAAATCAACCTTCTTATTCTCATTTGAAAGTATTCGGCTGCTTGTGTTTTGCTACTAATGTCTCTCCTCATAAAGCCAAATTTGATACTCGAGCTAAGAGATGTGTATTTCTTGGTTATCCATATGGTACCAAGGGTTATAAACTCTTAGATCTTGATACCAAATCCATTTTTGTTTCTCGTGATGTCATTTTTCATGAGAATTCATTTCCTTTCAAAAATCAAAATCATATTTGTGATTCTCAATCTGATATTGTTCTTCCTGTCTGTGTCAATGACATTAATTCCTCTCTATTAGTTGATATTCCTTCTTCTAATGACATTAGTCCAGACCATCATGATCTGGTTAATGTTATTCCTAGGAGATCTTCTCGGGTAAGACAATCACCATCTTATTTGCAGGAGTATCATTGCAAAATGGCTCAAACGTTTGATCAGTCTTCACTTCCTTCGAGTTCTACACAACAGGCTTCTAATAAAGTTTTTGACATTTCAAGGTATATTTCCTATACTTGTTTTTCTCCTACTCATAGAGCTTTTAGCCTTTCTATTTCAACTCATCCTAAACCCAAAACTTACAAACAAGCTGCCAAAGATCCTAATTGGCAGGAAGCTATGAATGCCGAAATCTTAGCTCTTGAAAATAACAAAACCTGGATAGTTACTGACTTGCCACTTGGTAAGAAAGCAATTGGTTGCAAGTGGATATATAGGGTGAAATATAAGGTTGATGGTAGCGTAGAAAGATATAAAGCATGCCTTGTGGCGAAAGGTTTCACACAAAAGGAAGGAATTGACTATGCGGAAACATTCTCTCCTGTTGCCAAAATGACAACAATTCGTTGTTTTTTGGCCTTGGCTGCAAGTCAAAACTGGTTTTTAGAACAACATGACGTGAATAATGCTTTTTTGCATGGGGATTTAGATGAGAATGTCTATATGGTGATACCACCAGGTTTTGCACAAGAAGGGCAGCACAAAGTATGTCAATTAATGAAATCTTTATATGGATTGAAGCAGGCCAGTCGCCAACGGTTTCAGAAATTGACTACTGCTCTCTTATCTTTAGGTTATGAACAATCTAAAGCTGATTATAGGTTGTTCACTAAGGTACAAGATTCTTCTTTTATAGCACTTCTGATTTACGTTGATGATGTCATAATTGCTTCCAATGACATGTCATGTGTAACTCAAGTGAAGTCTTATCTTCATGATAAATTCAACATCAAAGACTTGGGTCAACTTAAGTATTTCCTGGGTTTAGAAATAGCTCGCAATACTGCTGGAATTTCAGTTTCTCAACGTAAATACGCTCTTGAAGTTTTGGAAGACTGTGGTTATCTTGGTTGTAAACCTGCTCTCTTTCCTATGTTAATCTTTTAGAAGATCCATCTCAGTATCGGAGGCTCATTGGTCGATTATTGTATCTCACAATAACCCGGCCAGACTTAGTTCATTCTCTAGCACAATTCATGGACAAGCCTTGCAAATCACATTTAGATGCTGCCTACCGAGTCCTTCGATATGTCAAAGGGACTCCTGCTCAAGGGTTATATTTTCCTGCTTCATCTTCTACGCAAATTATAGAATTTTCTGACCCTGATTGGGCTGCATGTGTTGATAGCAGGAGATCTATTACCGGGTTTTGTCTTTTTCTTGGTGACTCATTGGTTTCTTGGGGGTCTAAGAAACAAACTACTGTGTCCAGAAGTTTAGCTGAAGCAGAGTATCGTGCCTTAGCATCAGCTAGTTGTGATGTCATTTGGATATTACAAATTCTTCATGATTTACATATACCTCATCACTCACCTGCAGCTTTATACTGTGATAGTAAATCTGCTTGATCTCTAGCAGCCAATCCAATTCATCATGCTCACACAAAGCATGTTGAAATCGATTGTCACTTCATACGGGAACAACAAGCAAAAGGTGTTATCAAAACTTTCTATGTTATTTCAGCTCATCAATTGGCTGATATCTTCACCAAGGCTCTTGGCAAAGTTCAGTTTCATTTTCTCTTATCCAAGATGGGCATTCATAATCTTCATACTCCATCTTTAGGGGGAGTATTAGAGCTAATAAGTTTAGTTGGCACAAGTTACTCTTTTGTCCCTTAGTTACATTGAGTTAGTTAGTTTATAACTATTTTGGACTTGTATATAAAATCAGTTTCTCATTGTAATTGTAATAGTTGATTACCATCGTAAAATAAGAATTTGTGAACAAGAGGAAGACTTTCCCAAAATATCTTTTCTATTCTAGGGTTTCTACAAAGTATTATCAGATTATGGTTGTCACATGAAGTAACATATGCAAGAATGGAATGGAATTGTTTTCTCGAGGGGGTACTATATATGATTTGGTGCTAAGAAGATGGGCCAAAATTATGCTTGGACTTATCACTTGTCTTTAATTGCTGCATTTTAATAGGTTAAAGTTGTTGCATATCAATAACAAAGGCTGAAGGGATTCTATATGCTTGGACTTTGTTCAGGAGAGCAGATGCTAGAGAGAACTTGGGTGAAAGTGAAGTCCGAGAAGCTCATCTGGCAAATTCTTTGCTTTTCATTTGAATTGGTGACAAAGTACATAAGTTTCATCGCTCATTGTCTGCTTACAGAGGTGTTTAATTTTCAAATCTAACCTTTTCCCTCCATGAACTTAGGTGAAAGCATTGGAACAACTCAAGGTAACGGAAAGCAAAACAGAAGTGGTTGGGCAAAAGATGGACTTGATGTTCTATACGCTGCAGTTTGGTTTTTTCTACATGGATTTTGATCTAATTTCCAAAAGCATTAATAATGTGAAGAAATAAGTTTTGACATGAATTTGCTGACGATGTTCCCTGGTTCTCTGTTTTTAGAACTTGGAGTTAAGTTTGGAGGCATGAGAACGCTTTGTAACTATTTATGTAATTGTGCTAGCTTGTTTGAAGAGGGCGGAGATTGGGAAAGAAAGAACTGCCTGAAGGTGTATGAAGGCTTGTACTGTATGTGTACTCGAAACTTCAAGAAGGCCACAAATCTATTTTTGGATTCAATTTCAACTTTCACAACTTATGAACTCTTTCTTTATGACACCTTCATATTCTACATTGTTCTTACAAAGCATCATATCCTTGGATAGAGTTTCCTTGAAGGAAAGGTATTCAGCTTTCCCCACTTAATGATTCTAATTTATCTTAGTAATCACATTTTCCAGAGTTTCTGCACTCTTTATGTGATTCTCAGTATATAAACCATTTTTCTTGGTATTTGGTGAGTAGAAACCTAATATGTTCCAAAATTTTTACACAATTATATGCTAGAAATATAAGTTCTACAGGTTTCTCTACATGGTTTGATTTCTTTTGTCACCCATCTCCTTGATGGTGTTTTCCCAGTTGTAAAAGTTATGTGATATGGGATATTGTTTGTGTTTTGTTTTCCTTAATACCTCATGGTTTATGTTTGGATTTTACTTTAAGCTAGCCTGACAGAGCAAGTAAAATTGGACTGCTATTTGAGGGAGATCTGAATTGTGGTTTATTCCCAGTTTTTGGAATCCTACAAGAGTCACGATTGATGCAATGGAATCCCAAGGCATTCGGAGTTACAGTGGAGTTTATTGATCTGTGAGTGTTGAAGTGTCATTGGTGCTATTTTTTTTTTCTAATCTTACTTAAAAGAGTTTCATATTTTCTTTAGAGATGGCGTATTTAATATAGTTTTTAATCCACCTATTTATCTGATAGGGAACTCTCGCGATTTATTGCAGTTACGAAGCTTCATTGCATGATTGAAAAAGTTGCAGGTGTTCTTGAGGCCAATCTTCCAGATACAAAGAATGCTCTTCACCAAGCAACTATCAAGCAAGAGGTTACACACATACTGGTTTTCCATTCTGTATGAGGTACATTGGATTTTCATTCTCTTTTGGAGGAGATAGAAATATGTAGACAAAAGTTTACACACATATTGGTTTAGACCATCTCTTCGATACTTCTTTCTAGGCTTACATTCTCTTTCCAGGCTTATATTGTAACGCCCCGTCCCCGAGGGTCTGGAGAGTTAACTCATATAACCTGATAATCAACGCTAACAAGACTAGAGTACTTCCAAATTCAAGAATATATATTTTCCTAAACCTCAAATCAAACGTAAATACTTCAATTAAATAAACCATATAAACTCATCTATCCAATTTTCAATCCAGCAACTCAAATAAAATCAACTCTTCTTCATGTCTCAAGTAACAAACTAGAAATAATGAAACATTAACATAAGTCTCCAAAAACCGTCTAAATCCAATGAAGCAAACTTAAGAAATATAAATAACTTCCAACATCCACACTAATACCACGAGATACCCAACAACCATTAACTGCTAATGTAACACCCCGTATTTTAGTGTATTTTAATGAATGAATTATTTTTATTGATTCAGAATTTATTCTCTTGTTTTAAAATTATTGGATTTTAATTAGACTATTTTTATGATTTTTAGTTTACGAAATTTTTTTTTTTTAAGTGCTTTCTTTAAATTAATTATTGTTATGTGTTTAAATTTCTTCTCGAATTAAATTAACTTATTGTTGGATTTAATTATTTATTTTCAATTTAATCATTGTGTTTGAATTATTTTATTTCACTTGCAGTTTTAAAATCGTTTCTGTTGGATCATTTTTGGGACCCAAGATGTGAGGATTGGACCTCATTTCTTTCCCTACAATTTCTCTTTTCTCTTTTCTTTTTCCTTCCTTTTTCTTTTATTCCTTTCTTTTATCTTTCTTTCTCTGGTTTCCTCCCGCGCAGCCCTCCCTCCTTCTCTCTCTCCCCGTGCGTCCCTTCTCTCCACCCAGCCCGCCGTCGTCGCGCCGCCGTGCGCGACACCGCCCACCCCACTCGATTCCCCTACCGCCGGCGACCACCTCCCTCCAGTTTCAGCTCCTCCGGCGCCACCGTTAGCCTCCACACGCCACACGAAGCTGTGGCCTTCTCCTCACTCCAGCGCCGCCGTCGCACCACCATTGGCCGCCATTTCTTCACCACTTCATCATCGACCTCCAAGCAACCCATTGAACTCAACCCCACCTCCGATCCGTCACCGGTGAAGCACATCCAACTCCATTTCCGTTTTGGGTATTTTTGACCTTAAGCCACCCCTTTGCGCCGCCACCCACGGCCAACCATCACCACCACTAACTTCACCGACATCCCTAGGCCCTACCCTATCAATCTCGGGTCTCCGTTTGCACCCGTTGAAAAGTGGGTATCTGTGACCCACGGCCACAGTGTATTTTGCACTGTTCTGCAACTATTTTTCCACTTCTTGCGCCTCTGTGATCCTCCATAAATTATTATATAGCAATGTAAGTATTTTTCAAAGAATTCTCGTGAATTTAATGTATTTTTGCACTAGCACATTACACTGTATTTAAATGCTGATTGGTTTTGCCGGACTAAGTCCGAGGAATAACGGGGTTGATTGGATTGGGTGATGGAGTTGTTAGTATGAATGGTTTAGACTATGAGATTTGTTGGCTGTTCGGGTTTAAATATTGGTGTTTTGTGTATGACGTGGGTTGTGGTGGATATTGGTGATTTTATAAAGTAATGATATATTTTGAGATTATGAAGGTTTTAAGTTTTGAGAAATTTAAAATAGGTTATTTAAGAAGCTTAGGTTTAAATATCGACATATGTGATCTATTGGAAACTTACAGAAATTACGTGATTATTTTTATAGGTGACGATTTATAGTCGACTCGACATTTTTGAGGAAATTTTTGGAAAAGTTAAGTCGTCCAGGTACGCGGGGTTCCTATGCTGGATTTGCATAAAAAGAAATGAACTGAGGTTGGTTTGTAAAAATGTGCATGTTGTTTTAAAAAGAAAAAGTGAAAAACAACCTCAGTCTATGTTTTGTATTCCCTCATGAGATACGTATGAAAGAGAAAAGAAATGTTTGACATGAAATGTGTAGACATGAGCAATATTTGACATGTTTCTGAAATATACAAAAGAGCGAATATGATATCATTGAAATTTTATGCATGTGATATGAAATGATATGGATCTGTTTTTTATCAAATAGAAATGATATGAATATGTTTCGCACGTGTTTTGATATGATATGGATATGATAAAACTTTGGCATACTTATCTGTTCTGAATATGGTTCTGATATGATAATACTGTTCACGTGATATAGTTGGTACCACCATGATATGATATGAGTGCACCCACTTTGGAAATAAAGTGGTCTTTTTACGTGTTCTTTCCTGTGTGCACACTCGGGGCTCCGAGATTGAAAAAGGGGAAGTTCACCACATGATACTGCCTGGTTTGGCCACCGGGGATAGCACAACCCTACCACGGGGGTTAAACATGGTATATGATATGATATGATAAGATGAATATGTTCAGTTATGTTATGCCAAAGTGTTTTTGAATATGAAATGGATCCTCAAATATGAATTGTTGACTTGAGTATGAAATGTTTGAAAAGTCGCTCTGATTTTCTGATAACACGTTTTCTGAGATCTGCATATAAAAAAAAAATGTTTTGTTTTTGCATATTGAACTTTCTGAAAAGGCTCATGTTTACATGCTAGTATATGTTCTCTGCTTACTGAGTTGTTGATAACTCACCCCTTATCTCCACAATATTTTTCAGATGATTTGAATGTTTTAATTGAGGATCAAGGATATGGAGTATGGGTGAGAAGAGTTAAGAATGGTGGTTTAAGCATAGAAAGTTTATATGGGTATTGAGGATTTTCATTCAGTAAGTTTGTTGTGCTCTGATGATGTGATTTGTTGGGAGATTGATGTTTATATTAAATTTTGTATCGTCTTAGAATAGTTATTCTGGAGTAATTGATATAAATATATATGTATTTTGTGCGATTGGGAAAGATTAGAATATGTACTATGTGGAAGGAAAATAATTTTTAAGTGACATGAGTTAACTCTCCGGACCCTAGGGTACGGGGCGTTACAGCTAATCTTCTCCATAAACTCTAATACTGATCCTCAGCTAAACCATCAATGTCATCTGAAATATTATGGAGATAAGGGGGTGAGGTATCAACAACTCAGTAAGCAAAGAGCATATACTAGCATGTAAACATGAGCATTTATAACATTTGATAAGCAGAACAAAACATTTACTTTCAGAACGCAGAAACAAAACTTTGTACAAAAGCATTTGAGCGAAATTTCAAGAAAAATAAACTTATTCCAAAAAGAAAATCCGTTGGCATTTCCAAACTGAAACATTATAATTAAATCATCCCTTAGCATCACATCGGGATAATACTATGTTTAACCCCCGTGGTAGGGTTATCAACCACCATTATACCCGTAGCTGTGCCATATTCCATGTTTCACCCCCGTGGTAGGGTTATAAACCACCATTATACCCGTGGCTGGGCCTTAACAGAAACAGAACGGATTTCATCGAAAATCCGGTTACAATCATATGCAGAATCAGAACTTCATGCCAAGATTTTTAGATGACACATCATATCAAAACAAAACATTGAAAAGCTTCAGATCATTTCACATGTTCGAGATAAACATAAACAAAATATTCTCATTTGTTCATAACAAAACTTTTAGAATTCCTTATTCGCTCTTTTACATAGTTCAGAAACAAAGTGCAGAAAACTAGCTCATGTCTACACCAGTCATGACAGAAATCACTTTCTCTTATATTGAATTTATGCATATGCAGAATAAACATCTGAGGTTGTTTTCAGATCATTTCTTTTAAAAAATAAACACGTTTATTTTCCAAGTCAACCTCATTTTATTTCTTTTATGCAAAACTAGTATATAAATCCCGCTTACCTAGACTTCTTAGCTTTTCAGAATTTTCCTCAAAAATTTCGAGTCGACTATAAATCATCACCTATAAAAATAATCACACAATTTCCGTAAGTTTTCAATCAATCAATCACGGATTTCCATATTTAAGCCTAAGCTTCTAAAATAATCTATCTTAATTTCTCAAAACTTAAAACCCTCATAATCCCAAAATATATCACCATTTCCTAAAAAAATCACCAAAATCCACCATGACCAACGTCAAACTCAAAACACCAATATTTAAATCCGAAACAGCCAACAAATTTCATAGCATAAACCAATCACACAAACAACTCCATCATCCACTCCAACCGACCCCCTTACTCCTCGGACTCAGTCCGGCACAACCAACCAATTCATAATAAATATGAGTTAGCGTGAAAATACATTTAAATCTCAAAAGTTCTTCGAGAAAAATACTTATAATGCTATAATATAATTTTTGGAAGATCATGGAAGTGCTAGAAACGGCAACGCAGCAACAAAACAGTGCGAAATGCACTGTGGCCGTGGGTCTCAAAAACTCACTTTTGAATGGGTGCAAACGAAGACCCGAGATTGATAGAGTAGGGTTTAGGGATGTTGGTGAAGCTAGTGGTGGTGGTGGTTGGCCGTGGATGGCGGCGTGAGCGGCAGTTTAAGGCCAAAATGATCAAATCGGAGATGGAGATAGATGGGGCTTCACCGGTGACAGATCGGAGCCAAGGATGGGTGCACCAGGTTGCTAGGAGGTCGAGGATGAAGTGGTGAAGCGATGGTGGCCGATGGTGGCGCGACGGCGGCGCACGAGCACAAGGAACGCCGCGGCATGGTATTGAGCTTGGGGGCAAACGACGACGTGAGAGGGGCTGAGATTCGAGGGAGGTGGTCGCCGGAGGGTGGGGAAGGCCATGGGCTGGGCGGTGTCGCCGGACGAAGGCGCACGGCGGCGGGCTGGGGAGGAGACGCAACGCACGGGGAGAGAGGAAGAGAAGTCGCGCGTGGGAGGTGCAGTTCCGTAAAAGGAAAGAAGAAAATAAAAAAAAAAGAGAAAAAAAAAGAGGAAAAGAAAGTGGAAAAGAAAAATGAAGGGAAATAAATGAGGTCTAAAACTCACAACTTGGGTCACAAAATTCTAACGAAAAAATTATTTCAACACAACAGTTTTAAATAAAATAAATTTAAACACAGTGACTAAGTAAAATAAAATAATTAACTCCAACAATACAATAATTTTAAAACCCACAAACTAATTTAAATTAAGAGAAATTTAAATGCATAACAATTATTAATATTAAGGAAACATGTCAAATTTAATTTTCGCAAATTAAAATCATAAAAAAATAAACCCAATAAAATCTGAAAATTTAAAACAAGATAATCAAATTTTAAATTAATAACAAATAATCCTTCAATTAAAAAACTACACTAAAAAAAATACATGGTGTTACATCCTCCCCCCCTTAAAAAAATTTCGTCCTCGAAATTTGAAAGATCAAACATGACGTTAAAGCAGGATAGAAGATACAACCCAAAACACGCTAAACCTTCCATAGGCAATTCCATCATACTCGTACTAGTCCCTAGTGGCACAACACGTCCAGTATTCCTAGGGTGGCTATGATATCCAAAATCTCATTTTCCGCAAGAGCCTTCATACAACATCCAATAAATCCCAAAGATTAATAGCTCTATTCGATAATCTATATTAACCCCAATTGACTCCTACGGTATAACTTCTAAATCTTCATTGTATTCTACCTTTGGTAACCTAATGGTCACTTCCAAAATTAATCATCAATAACATAATTGGTACAACTGAGCGGTTAGTCTCCAACTACAAGTATCGTCTCAAAAGTTCAAGTCACGACTAATTTCTCAAAATCAACACAAAATTTGAATTCCTAATTACAACCAAAATATCACGCTTCTGCTGCGCACTTTGATAATTCACCACATGCATAACATTTATGTCCTCATAAAAAAACAACACCATCGAGTACAAGGTAGCTCCATACCTAATGACCAGAAAACTCTTATCACATTTTGATAAAAAAAAAACTTGATCTCCCAAAACCATGAATTATTACACTTTTTCCCTCAAAATCACTAAGAATGCCTTCTTGAATCTACACCAACTATCATCCTTAAATCTGATATGGATCTAATCCCAAAACCTGCCACTAAAACCTCGAACTAATAACAATTATTATCCAAACTGGACCAATACCTTCAATCCTCAAAGAAATAATCCCCTTGAAAATTCATATATCAATAACTCAACTTCGATCAACCCCATAATAATGGTCACATCCAAAATAAATCAAGCTAGTACACCAAGCTTGCAGAATTAAAAATTTAAATCTTATTTCAATTCAGTCCTTCAAATCTGTAATTTTAAAACCTTAAATTATACCAGAATCATTTTCCGAAATCTGTAAGATCGATGAACTTATATCCAATAATAAAGCAATCGACTCCCGAAGCTTTCAAAATCTAAAATATTAAAAGATAACAAATCATTTCCTAAAGTCTGCAAAACCTTAAACTTTTGGTGAAATTTCCATAAATCTATCCTTAAAGTTTGTTGAACTTACAATCTTCTATTCTAAAGCCTCGTGTCATACCTCCATAAAATCGAAAACCTCAAATATCTTACTCCCCGAATAGATCACCCAGACCATGCCGTTCCTTTCAAACCTTGATATTATAAAAGCACACCAAGTCAATAAAAGTTCAAGCCTACTCTGCTAAATATAACAATAGCGTTCTCAGTCGTACCATCTTCCTGCCATAACTTAATCCTTAACCCGTTTTTCAGCTTCGAACGAAACGAACAAAATAAAATAAACTTAATAAATAAAAATAACATAATTCCAATCCAAATAACATACAATCAAACAAAACCAAATAAATTCAATTTAAATAAAAACAATAATTTACAATTAAACCTTTAAACTTTTCTGGTACTGCACACATGGTTTTACCCATTCTTAGCCATATCTTTAACCAGCACATATAGTCATTCCTATCAGCTTATATTGTAAACCCAACATCGCTCTAAACTCTAGTACATCTTTAGAATCCAAACCACAAAAATCTAAACCTTAAATCTTATAAAGATTATTTCCAAGTCATGTCCTACATCCTACAGAATAAACTTACCGGATCTAAATCCTCAAATCCCATCAAAATTAATCATAAGGTTTTTAGAATCTCGAACTTAAATATCCACATGATCATTCTTAAATTCCTCCAGTTCCTACACTGAAATCTTTACATCCTATGATCCCACAGAAATCTAAACCTCCAAGGTTTATAGTATGCAGAATTCAAACCTGTCTCTGATACCAGCTGTAACGCCCTGTCCTCGAGGGTCCGGAGAGTTAACTCATATAACCTGATAATCAACTCTAACAAGGCTAGAGTACTTCCAAATTCAAGAATATATATTTTCCTAAACCTCAAATCAAACGTAAATACTTCAATTAAATAAACCATATAAACTCATCTATCCAATTTTCAATCCAGCAACTCAAATAAAATCAACTCCTCTTCATGTCTCAAATAACAAACTAGAAATAATGAAACATTATCATTAATCTCCATAAACCGTCTAAATCCAATGAAGCAAACTTAAGAAATATAAATAACTTCCAGCATCAGCACTAATACCACGAGATACCCAACAACCATTCACTGCTAATCTTCATTATAAACTCTAATACTGATCCTCAGCTGAACCATCAATGTCATCTGAAATATTATGGAGATAAGGGGGTGAGCTATAAACAATTCAGTAAGCAGAGAGCATATACTAGCATGTAAACATGAGCATTTATAACATTTGATAAGCAGAACAAAACATTTACTTTCAAAATGCAGAAACAAAACTTTGTACAAAAGCATTTGAGCGAAATTTCCTGAAAAATAAACTTATTCCAAAAAGAAAATCCGTTGGCATTTCCAAACTGAAACATTATAATTAAATCATATCTTAGCATCACATCAGGACAATACCATGTTTAACCCCCATGGTAGGGTTATAAACCACCATTATACCCGTGGTTGGGCCATATTCCATGTTTCACCCCCGTGGTAGGGTTATAAACCACCATTATACCCGTGGCTGGGCCATATTCTATGTTTCACCCCCGTGGTAGGGTTATAAACCATCATTATACTCGTGGCTGGGCCTTAACAGAAACAGAATGGATTTCATCGAAAATCCGGTTACAATCATATACAGAATCATAACTTCATGCCAAGATTTTCAAAGGACACATCATATCAAAACAAAACACTGAAAAGCTACAAATCATTTCACATGTTCGAGATAAATATAAACAAAATATTCTCATTTGTTCATAACAAAACTTTTAGAATTCCTTATTCGCTCTTTTACATAGTTCAGAAACAAAGTGCAGAAAACTAGCTCATGTCTACACCAGTCATGACAGAAAACACTTTCTCTTGTATTGAATTTATGCATATGCAGAATAAACATCTGAGGTTGTTTTCAGATCATTTCTTTTTAAAAACAAACACGTTTATTTTCCAAGTCAACCTCATTTTATTTCTTTTATGCAAAACTAGTATATGAACCCCGCTTACCTGGACTTCTTAGCTTTTCAGAATTTTCCTAAAAAATGTCGAGTCGACTATAAATCGTCACCTATAAAAATAATCACACAATTTTCGTAAATTTTCAATCAATCACGGATTTCCATATTTAAGCCTAAGCTTCTAAAATAATCTATCTTAATTTCTCAAAACTTAAAACCCTCATAACCCAAAATATATCACCACTTCCTAAAAAAATCACCAATATCCACCATGACCAACGTCAAACTCAAAACATCAATATTTAAATCCGAAACAGCCAACAAATTTCATAACATAAACCAATCACACAAACAACTCCATTATCCACTCCAACCGACCCCTTACTCCTCGGACTCAGTCCGGCACAACCAACCAATTCATAATAAATATGAGTTAGCGTGAAAATACATTTAAATCTCAAAAGTTCTTCGAGAAAAATACTTACAATGCTATAATATAATTTTTGAAAGATCATGGAAGTGCTAGAAACGGCAACGCAGCAACAAAATAGTGCGAAATGCACTGTGGCCGTGGGTCTCAAAAACCCACTTTTGAACGGGTGCAAACGAAGACCCGAGATTGATAGAGTAGGGCTTAGGGATGTCGGTGAAGCTAGTGGTGGTAGTGGTTGGCCGTGGATGGCGGCGTGGGCGGCGGTTTAAGGCCAAAATGATCAAATCGGAGATGGAGATAGATGGGGCTTCACCGGTGATAGATCGGAGCCAAGGATGGGTGCACTAGGTTGCTAGGAGGTCGAGGATGAAGTGGTGAAGAGATGCTGGCCGATGGTGGCGCGACGGCGGCGCACGAGCACAAGGAATGTCGTGGCATGGTGTTGCGCGTGGGGGCAAACGGCGACGCGAGAGGGGCTGAGATTCGAGGGAGGTGGTCGCCGGAGGGTGGGGAAGGCCATGGGCTGGGCGGTGTCGCCGGACGAAGGCGCACGGCGGCGGGCTGGGGAGGAGACGCAACGCACGGGGAGAGAGGAAGAGAAGTCGCGCGCGGGAGGAGCAGCTCCGGAAAAGGAAAGAAGAAAAGAAAAAAAAAGAAAGAAAAAAAAAAGAGAAATGAGAAAAAGAAAGTGGAAAAGAAAAATGAAGAGAAATAAATGAGGTCTAAAACTCACAACTTGGGTCACAAAATTCTAACGAAAAAATTATTTCAGCACAACAGTTTTAAATAAAATAAATTTAAACACAGTGACTAAGTAAAATAAAATAATTAACTCCAACAATACAATAATTTTAAAACCCACAAACTAATTTAAATTAATAGAAATTTAAATGCATAACAATTATTAATATTAAGGAAACATGTCAAATTTAATTTTCACAAATTAAAATCATAAAAAAATAAACCCAATAAAATCTGAAAATTTAAAACAAGATAATCAAATTTTAAATTAATAACAAATAATCCTTCAATTAAAAAAATACACTAAAAAAAATACGGGTGTTACATATATTGATTTTAACATTTCCTATTTACATTTTTCAGGTTACTTGCTTGCTGGGGTTGGATGCTCTGATATATTGGTTAATTTGGGCCCTAATCTACTTTTCATTTGCGGGCTATAACTTTCTTCCTTTTATAATCACGTACACCATATGAGAGTCGTGTTTTTCATGCTGAATTTTTGTTGTTGTTTGTAGGCATGTACACTGATTTGCTACAAGGGAAAAGAATAAAGTTTAAGACTTGAATAAAGGCAAGGAATTTGAACATGCCTTGGAAGAGAAACATGGTGCTGAAAGAGATTCTTGTTTGTCACAATGTGCACTCTTAGTTAAGATCATGCATCTGATTTTTGGTTTGTGGGGTTAACTAATATCTCTTTTGAATAGCTATTGTAAAACCCAGCTCATTGCCAAACCCACCTACGTGGATAACGTCTCTAAATTCCGTCACTCGAGTTCATGCCATCTTTCCTTTTTCCATGCACGTTTCCCTTCCCTTTGTTTTAGGTGTTCTGTTTTCTATTTATAGCCTGTATATATGTTAAGTTTTTCTCAACCCTAATTTCATTTCCTTTGTTCTCTTCACGCCTCAGCCACCCCAAGCCGTTTTGGTTATCACTCTCCACTGTGAAACTCAGTCCAAACCTCACCATCATGCTCAGCCATACGAAGCCGCTGCCTAGCTTCCCCGTGGCCAAGCTTTGCCTTCCTCTGTTTTGGTATCCGAAAACAGAGCAGTTCAGCCCTTTAAGTCGCTGCTATCCCCTCCACCGAAAGGTCATCCTTGCGGTGACCCCACAGAAACTGCCAGCGAGGACTCCTTATCACCACGATCCGCCGCACGCCGCCTCAATTTTTCCCGGTAAGCTCATGGTTTTTTTGGCTGGTTCGCAGTTCTTCCCACTCGGTCTCAACCTCATTTCTCTCTCACCGTGCATCTCTCTCTCACTTTCGCCGTCTAGCGCCACCCCCATCCGCCATAGCCAACCGCCAACTCCACGTCGTCATGCCCCCATCTCTGTAAGTGTTGCCACTGCCTCGATTTTCCGTGGGTTAGTCCCTACTATCACTCACATGTTGGCCTGTTGGTTTCTATTTTTGTTGTGTTGATAGTTGCTTAGAAGGGAAACCATGTGTCACAGGTGTTTTGGTAGATGAAGGGTTTTATTACCCTTTTGCCCTCTTTTTGATTGAATACGTCAACTGATGGTATATTTTTGTGTTTGAAATGAGGGCCGCATGTGATTCTTGTTTATTTAGACTTAGGCACATTTGGGTTTATTTTTTTAAGTTGGTATTTTTAAGACACTGATATTTTTCACGGAATGGTTATTAAGTAAATATTGATAAATTTTTTTGAATGATCAGTAAGTGCAAAATATAATTTTTGAATCCTTTTAAAGGAATATTTTTATTATTATTTAAACAAAAGTATGAGTTTCTAATTATAATGATTTCGATATAGTTATATTATTTAGTATTATAAATTATAGTAAGATCTCAATAGTAAGTAAGTTAGAATTAAATGTCTCAATCGAAGTTATTAAGTTGGATATTGATGAGTTCAGAAAGTGATGTGGGTATTTTAGGAATAATGAGAATTTTGGATTCAAAAGAAAGAAAAATGAATTATCTTAGAAGTTTTAGGCTTGAATATCGAAATACGAGATTGATTGGAAATTTATGAAAATTTATGTGAATATCTTATAGGTGACGATTAATTCTTGTTCAGCATTGTTGAGGAAATTTTCGAAAAGCTAAGAAGTCCAGGTAAGCGGGGTTCCTATGCCAGATTTGCATAAAAGGAAATGAACTGAGGTTGGTTTGTAAAATTGTGCATGTTATTTAAAAAAATGTGACAAAAACAATCTCAGTATATGTTTTGCATTCACTCATGAAATATGTATGAAAGATTAAAGAAATGTTTTTGTCATGAAAAGTGTAGGCATGAACAATATTTGACATGTTTCTTAAAAGTGTAAAAGAGCGAATATGATATCTGTAAATTTTTGTACATATGATATAAAAATGATTTGGTTTGTTTATGATTAAATGGAAATGATATTAATATGTTCAGCACCTGGTTTGATATGATACGAATATGAAAAACCTTTGGCATACTTATCTATTTTTATTCTGATTTTGAATATGGTTCTGATATGATGATACTGGTTCACGTGATATGTTTGTTACCAACATGATATGATATGAGTGCACCCACTTTGGAAACAAAGTGGTCTTATATGTGTTCTTTCCTGTGTGCACACTCGGGGCTTCGAGATTGAGAAAGGGGAAGTTTCACAACATGATACTGTCTGGTTTGGCCACCGAGGATAGCACAACCCTGCCACGGGGGTTAAACATGGTATATGGCATGATACGATACAAAATGACATAATAAGATGAAGATGTGCAGTTCTGTTATGCCAAAGTGGTTTTTGAATATGAAAATTGTTTATGAGTATAAAAAGATTTAATAGTCGCTCTAATTTTTCTGATAACACGTTTTGAGATGTGCATATGAAAATGAAATGTTTTATTTCTGCAAACCAAACTTTCTAAAAATAGCTCATGTTTACATACTAATATATGTTCTCTGCTTACTGAGTTGTGGATAACTCATCCCTTTATCTTCTTATATTTTCAGATGACATTGATTGCCCAGCTAGGGGTCAGGATTAGAAATTGGAGCTTCTCTAGATATGGATAGAAAGTCGAGTTCCATTATTAGTAGAAGGGTACAACTTGAGTAATTGAAGTACTTTGAGTTGTTTGGACCCATTAAGATTTAAAGATGTATCGTTCTGTTTTCGTTGAGATTATTGGAAAAATTGTGGACCCCTTTGGTTCATGTTATTTTTGAAATGATGACTTATAAAGTTTGTATTGTGGTTATTTGGATAATATGAGATTGCGTGCTATTTATGAAATCCTTGGGGTTTTAGGTGCTTGGAGAGACAAGTTGGTAAGTGACAGGTAGTAATTCTTCGACCCTTCCGGGTACGGGGCGTTACAGTTGATATCAGAGCCAGGTTTGAGATTCTGTAGACTTTATGGATTGAGGTTTTGGGAATTTAAGGATTCAGATTTGATTGGCTTATTTTGAAGGTTGTAGGACATGACTTGGAGGTCTAGATTTTGATGTTTAAATAAGTTTGACCGAAAGTCAGGTTTGAGGTTCTGCAGACTATAGTGTGTGAAATTTTGGAGTATACGTAGACTTTAAGAAATAATTTTTCAGATTTGAGTTGATAGCGAAGCGGACTATAAGGTAGAATATTATAGGTATTCGAGGTCTTAAAATTTGCAGACTTTAGGAATGATTTTTGATGTGTAGGACTTTACAGGGTCTATGAGCTGAATTCTTGTTGAGTGTGACCACATGTACTCTTTCTTTATTTTCTAATAACGCCACTGTGTTATTTGATTTGGGAGCGACTCATTCTTTTGTTTACATGACTTATTCTCGATTTTGCACCTTTGAAACCGAAAAGTTGAAGTACAAGTTAGTAGTCGCGACCCCAACAAGAAATTCAGTAATCTGTGATGAGATTCTACCAGGGTGTCCTTTATCTATTGAGAGAAGATTAATGCCAGCAGATTTAATCGTGTTTAACATGATTGCGTTTGATGTGATTTTGGGTATGGATTGACTGGCTTGCTACCACGCCAGTATAGATTGTTTTAAAAAGGAAGTGGTTATTAGACCCCTAAAAGGAAGTGAATTTCGGTTCATAGGTTCGAAAGTAAGGTTGCATCCACCCATCATATCTACCACTCAAGTTGGAAAATTATTACGTGATGGTGGTCAGGGATTCTTAGCCTGCGTGGTAGAAGCACCACAAGAGGATGTTGAAGTTAGACCAGATACCTGTTGTGAGGGAATATCCAGAGGTTTTCCCAGAAGATTTACCTGGACTCCCGCCCGAATGGGAGGTAGAGTTTACTATCGAACTAGTTCCAGGCACGGCACCCCTTTCGAAGGCACCTTACCAGTTGGCACCGTCTGAATTAGTGGAACTCAAGGAACAGTTGCAAGACTTGTTAGATACGGGTTTTATCAGGCCCAGTTTATCCCCTTGGGGAGCCCCAGTAATTTTTGTGAAGAAGAAGGATGGATCGATGAGAATGTGTATTGACTACAGGGAACTTAATCGGGTGACCATAAAGAATAAGTACCCGCTACCCCGTATAGAGGATTTGTTTGATCAGCTCCCGGGTGCGCAGGTATTTTCAAAGATTGATCTTCGATCGGGCTACCATCAATTGAAGATCAGGGTGGAAGACCCGTTATGGCCATTATGAGTTTTTGGTCATGCCTTTTGGCCTGACTAATGCCCCACCAGTATTCATACATTTGATGAACAGGGTGTTCCATGCATTCTTGGATAAGTTTGTAGTTGTTTTTATTGATGATATATTGGTATACTCCAAAAGCAAGTCTAAGCATGAGGAACATTTGAAGCTGGTACTTGGGACACGAAGAGATAAATTTGCTAAATTAAGGAAGTGTGAATTTTGGCTTGATTCAATCGCATTTTTGGGGCATGTAGTTTCGAAAGATGGCATTTCAGTGGACTCGAGAAAAGTGGAAGCAATGGTTAATTGGCCGACACCGAAGAATGTTCATGAGGTTAGAAGTTTCTTGGGATTGGCGGATTATTACCGTCGATTCATTGATTGTTTCGCCAGGATAGCAGTTCCTCTCACAGCACTCACCAGGAAAAATAATAAGTTTGAATGGAAAACTACGTGTGAAGGAAGCTTCCAGGAGTTGAAACGGAGATTAGTGACAGCTCCGGTGTTAACAGTCCCCATGGCTAGAGGTGGATTTGTAGTTTATAGCGATGCATCAAGGCTTGGATTGGGGTGCGTACTGATACAACATGGGAAGGTTATAGCATACACCTCACACCAGCTGCAAGCGTACGAGCAAAATTATCCCACGCATGATTTGTAACTTGCGGTAGTCATTTCCGAGCTTAAGATTTGGAGACACTATCTGTATGGGAAAAAGTGCGAGATTTATACAGATCACAAGAGTCTGAAATATTTCTTCACCCAAATGGAATTAAATATGAGGCAGAGGAGATGGCTCGAGTTGATCAAGGATTATGACTACACCATCAATTATCACCCAGGCAAAGCTAATGTTGTAGCCGACGCCTTATGTAGGATGTCTATGGGACTAGTAGTTGCAGCCCTTACCACTCAGCATAGGTTGTTAATGGACCTAGAAAGAGCCGGTATTGAGGTTATCACTAGTGATACAAGTACTTTCTTGGCTAGTTTGATAGTTCAACCAACCTTAATAGATAGAATCAAAGTTGCTCAAAAGGTGGATTTAGGGTTGGTGAAGCTAGTGGAAGAAGTCGGGAACGGGGACAAATCTGACTTTAGTGTTTTCGAGGATGGAGTTTTAAGGTTTAGGGGTAGATTATGCGTGATAGCTAATGAAGAACTGAAAAGGGTAATTCTTGAAGAAGCACATTGTTCCTTATACCCAGTTCACCCTGGGAACACCAACATGTATTGGGACTTGAGAGAGTCTTTTTGGTGGAATGGCATGAAAAGAGAAATTGCTAAATTTGTGGAACAGTGCCTAACTTGCCAACAGGTGAAGGCGGAGCATCAGAAACCAACAAAATTATTACAACCACTCCAGATTCCAGAGTGGAAGTGGGAGCATATCACCATGGACTTTGTGATAGGCCTATCGAGAGCATTGAGCGGACAAGATGCTATATGGGTGATCGTGGATTGCTTAACAAAAGCTGCTCATTTTATACCCATTAAAGTCTCTTATAAATTGGACAAACTAGCTAAGTTGTATGTGCAGGAGATAGTGAGGTTGCATGGGGTACCGATATCCATTATGTCAGATAGAGACCCTCGTTTCACTTCCAAGTTCTGGCGAAGCTTACAGGAGGCAATGGGTACTAAGTTAAGTTTCAGTACTACATTTCACCCTCAGACAGATGGATAGTCAGAAAGAACTATTCAAGTCTTGGAAGACATGTTGAGGGCATGTGTGATGGATTTTAAGGGAACTTGGATGCAACATTCACCATTGGTCGAGTTTGCCTATAATAATAGTTTCCAGGCTAGCATTGAAATGGCACCCTATGAGGTTTTGTATGGCAGAAGGTGTAGATCTCCATTGTATTGGGATGAAGTAGGTGAAAGGAAACTTTTGGGACCAGAGATTATTCAGCAGACTACAGAGAAGATAGATATCATTCGGACAAGAATGAGAGCAGCTCAAAGCCGACAAAAGAGTTATGCAGACAAACGTTGCCGCCAATTGGAGTTTGAGGTTGGAGATAAAGTATTTTTGAGAATAGCACCAATGAAAGGAGTTATGAGATTTAGAACGAAGGGCAAGTTGAGCCCAAGATATATTGGGCCATTTGAGATTCTTGACTGGATTGGACCAGTGGCTTACAGAGTAGCACTTCCACTGACACTTGCGAGAGTGCATAATGTATTTCATATATCCATGTTGAGGAAATATATTCTCGACCTGTAACACCCCACTCCTTCCTTCTTACGTACGTTTCTCTCTTTCTGATGTACGTTCCTTCTTTATGATGTAAGCAAATCCTGAGGGCAGATATTATGTAAATTGTCTGCCCCTTCTATCTAGCTACTACGAGCCTTGTCAGGCGTGCCGAACCATGATGGCGTGTTTCGAAGGATATCGTATGACTTTTAGGGCACACCCAGTGTTTTAAATGTGATGGAAATATTTATAAAGAGTATTTCCAGTGTTGCTGAACTAAACTTGAGTTTAAATACGACAATTATAATAATCTTGAAGAGCTCCAAAAATATTATAATTGCCAAAAATCATTTTAATATCATTATTAAAATGATTTCAACTATTTAAGATATTATAGGATTTAAATTATGTTGAAAGCTTTTATTAATTAGATGGTTTTATTCTCTTTAGTATATTAAGTGAGACTTCATCATCTTATTAATGATGGAGGAATATTATTTTATAAACTAAAGTTAGTTTAAAATAATATTCTACCTTGATTCCTCTAAGCGTTTTTAATTAAGTTAATATTTACGCATTTTCAAATTAGTATTTGAGATTCACCGTTAGATCCTTACGTGGATCCCCAGACGAATGGACTGGGTTAAATACCCAGACCCCCTCACTTTTCCCTTAGCTCTCTCTCTCTCCTCCCTCTCCCCAGCATACGCGGTCCATCTCCACGCCGAACTGCTCCATGCCTCAGCCCAGCGCCGCCGTGCGTCGCCAGCCCTCACCGTCGGCACCACCAGCTCCACCTCACGCTGGCAAGCCTCCCTAACCCAGCCCCTCTCTCTCACGCTCTCCCTTTCGGAAGTGCAAAGCCCGAACGGGCTTGGTGTCCATTGCACCGTTGTGCGCCGTCCTCTGGCACCACCACTGCTACAGCAGCTTCCTCTTCCACCGGTCATCACCCTCCAGCGAGCTTAGCCCCTCCCATTCAGTCACCTTCCCCGTCGCACGCACAAGAGACCCACGCACGGCTTCACTGTGCGCGACCTCTAGCACCACCGTACGCGGCACCCACGGCCGCCAAGCACTGCCATGGACCTCCCCTTCCCTCCCCCTTCCTCCTCCACGTGACCCATGGCCAGAAGCCCCTCCTCCATGCATGGGCTTCCTCTCCTCACACGCACGGGTTGCACTCCCTACACCGCCGTGCACCGCCACCATGGCAGATGACCACCACCTCCAGCCTCCTTAGGCCACCACCGAGCTTTCCAAACCGCCCATAGCTCCGATCTACCACCCATGCACGCACACTCTCTCTCACTCTCCCACGGCTTCTCCTCCACAGTGCAGCCAGATCCGCCGCCGTGAGCCACCGTGGCGCCACCCCAGTGCCACCATGAGTTCCACCAGCACCCCCTTAGTCCAACCCTAGGTCTAAACCACCACTTTGAGTGGTGGATAGTCACTGCACGCAATGGGCAACCACTGAGAGTGGCTGACCGTCACTGTACACGGCTAGATCCGTCATGTTACGCTCATTGCCACCATCACAAGGCCACCACGAGCCCTTCCAAGACCACACCTAGCTATCAAAACGCCTAAACAGTCACCGTACGTGGTTTAGCCACCACGTACGACCCTTCCGACGTCTTCGACCGTGACGGTCAACGAGCAACGCACGGGTTATCCCGTCGATGGTATAACTCTCTATCCCTCGTATTTATGTTAGATATTGATTAGTTGACTAGGTTGTGGATTGTGCTGTTGGTATTTGTGGAGTTGTGGTATTGTGATGTAGTGCTGTGTAACAAAGTGTTGGGCATTCTGTGTAGTGAAGTGTTGGGCATACCTGTGTTGAATGGAGGTGCATTGTGCCGTGTAGTGTGTTGTGTAGTGTTGGACGTAATTGGGAAGTGTGTTGTGTAGTGTTGAGGATTGTGTTATAATGGTGGCGTGGTGTAGGCGGAATGGGAAGAGTAGACACTGTGTGTACTCTTTATGTGGCGTAGTGTGAGATAAGGAGAGTATATGTAAAATATACCCTCCTGGCATATTGTGGAACGGGATGAGTACACGTGGAGTGTACTCTGTGGTGTAGTGCGTGTAAAAGGAGTACACGTGGAGTGTACTCCATGTGGTGGATTGATACACCATGTGGCAGATATGCCATAATAGTAATGTGGCGTGGTGTGTATGAAGGGAGTACATGTGGAATGTACTCCGTATGGCGGATTGATGTACCATATAGCTGTATGCCATAATGGTGATGTGGTGTATGTGGAATGGGACGAGTACACGTTCAGTGTACTCTGTGTGGTGAAGTAATGTACTATATGGCGGGTACGCCATAGTGATGATGTGGCGTAGCATGTGAGAAGAGAGTACGCATGGGATGTACTCCATGAGGTGCAACGATATGCCGTGTGGCGTGTCGCAGTGATAAGGATGGTTGTGTGATTGATGGGCGTGGAACGTGATGAATAGTGTCTGGAACTGTGGAATAGTGTCCCGGAGTAATCATGGTGTAGCATGTAGTCTACGGTGACAAGTGTCACTGTGTTGGACTTACGGCTGGGAATATGGATGAAGTAGCGGAATAAGTGTAAGAGTACGCAGCGGAAGCATGACTGGGCAACGTCACCTCGTGACGTGGTTATTGACAGTCGTGCTTGCCATGTAATGAAGTGATAGGGTATGAATGGTGTAATGGGAACGTGACATGATGTCACAATGTGTTGGGAGTACATGAAGAATCGTACTCATGATGAGTTAGGAATTTATGTACCAGAATGTTGGGTAATGCGACAAGGTCACGGTGTAGTTTGAGAATAGTCTCAAGCTATATGACGTGACATAAGATGTGGTTATAAATGGAAACTTGTCGTGTTAAGTGTTGGGATGATCTGTCAAAGGGACGGGTAGCATGAGGACTCATGCTAGTTGGGTTAAGAGAAGGTTGGTATCGGAGTATGGCCCTTGTCCCTCCAAGGTGCCTAAGCCTTGGAGTTGGCTTAGAGCCATGTGGGTTGTCTGAATGGGAGTGAGGACTAGTATGGGCTAAGGTGCATGGAGATAGTGACGAGTGGACTGTCTAAGAAAGGGATGCGTGACTTAGTTAGTCTGAGTCATGCGTCGAAACGTGGTTAATGAGAAGAATGAGACAGAGGTCTTAGTGTCTTAATCCTAAGGTGAATCATGGGTTCACTTTAGTGAATAAGCACTGCAGGCAAGACCTTGAGTTGGAAGATGGGGTGACCGTAATGGGTCCCCGAAGGTTTTAATTTAATGAGGAACATGTAAGAACATGGGATAGAAGGAGAGTGTTCCCAGTGAAGTGTAGTTTATGCTTTCTAAGTTTAAGTTGCTTATGTACTAGATAGAGAATGACGTTAAGGTATGTATATGTATGTAGTTTGCCATCTGACAAGCACATGAATCGACTGCAGATATGCAAATAGCATGGAGTCCAAGTAAGCGTTACGTTTATACTCTTCTAGAGTTTTCCAAGATACAACAAATGCTTTTCCTTTAAGACGCTTTAAGAAAAGAAACGAAAGACATTTTAAGGAAGAAAAGGCTAAGTATTCAAACGTATAAGTACGTAACGACCCTTTCTATGGCAGCCCCTTTTTACGCACCCAAAGTATTAATTGTACGCATGTGAATGGATGACTATACGGCATATCTATTGTATGTATTTTTCTAAGAAAATCAATGAACTGACATTTCACGATCATAAAACCATGTTTTTCTCATGAAACGATGTTTTCTCACGAAAATGAAATGAGAACCGAGGCTTTCAGGGACCCTACGAACCGAGGCTTTCACGGATGCCACGAGGTGATTCTCGTGACTCCAATGAAGACGACGTTCAAGGTGGTACTTATGGGTGCCGTGAGAGATGAAGTTCGAGCCCATGCTTTACGCGATGCTTTTCCATGAAATGAATGTTTTCTCATGAAATGACATGTAAATGAAAGATAAGAAAAGAATGAAAGCTCCAGCTCTTTCGAGCTGCCATGAATGAATGAAAGAACGAAGGAAAGCATGAAATGTATGAAAATATGTAAAAGCCACATGAATGAATGAAAAGGGGTACCCCATGAATGAATGGGCAGATTGCAGTGCTAGGCAGTAGTGCTGGTAGTGCACCCAGTGCTGCACCCTAACGGAACGGGATTCCAACCAGCGGCCACAGGCGAATCCATTGGCCACAGGGCTGCTAACCTTAACACACGGGGCATAACAGTGTGTACCGGCCTATGAAAGTGATAAGAAAGAATGTATGTATGCACAAATGCACGAGAGCACGGACTCTTTAAGAAATGAAGGCACTAACGGGGAAAATGTTTGACGACAAGAAAGCCTTTTAAAAGTAAAACCCCGTACAGTGGCTCTTGAAGAAATGAAGACACTGACGGGAGTCACGTTTCACAAAAAAAAAGACCATTAAAGCAAAACCCCGTCTAGTGACTTTTTCAAACGAACGCACGCACGACACGTATGCATGCATGTAATAGTGTGTACGAATGATGAATGCATGAATGAAAACCTATGTTGCTATATTTTAACTGTATAAAGTAATGCTTATGAGTCTTCGACTTATTTTAGTTTTATGTATGCCCCTCTCCCCACAGGAACTGAACGATCAGGAGGAACACGACCCATGGGGAAGAGCACTGAAGTCTAGGCATGAGTTTTAAAATGTAAGAGAGGCATTTTTATTGTAAAATCAATGTTATCCGCTGTGAACCTCTTTTATTACCAAAGCACATTTTATTCTTATAAACGTAGAGTCTTGCACCCTGGGTATGCAAGTAAAAAGTTTTAAGGGAACAATAATTCATGTCGTTCTTTCTAAAAATATTTATAAAAAGTCCCACCATAAGGACGGGCGTTACACGACCCGACACACGTTATTGACATTGAACCACTACAGATTCAAGAGGCTATGACTTATGCGGAAGAACCAGTTCGAATCTTAAAAAAGAAAGAACAAGTGTTACGGGCTCAAACTATTCCTTTGGTTAAAGTGTTATGGAAGAATCACGCTACTAATGAAGCTTCTTGGGAATTGGAGGAAGAAATGCAAGATAAGTACCCACGACTTTTCGATGGGAATTTTAACAATTTATAATAAATTTCGAGGATGGAATTTCTATAAGGGGGGGAGGATGTAAAATCCAGCTCATTGCCAAACCCACGTACGTGGATAACGTCTCTAAATTCCGTCACACGAGTTCACGCCATCTTTCCTTTTTCCATGCACGTTTCCCTTCCCTTTGTTTTAGGTGTTCTGTTTTCTATTTATAGCCTATATATATGTTAAGTTTTTCTCATCCCTAATTTCATTTCCTTTGTTCTCTTCATGCCTCAACCACCCCAAGTCGTTTTGGTCATCACTCTCCACTCTGAAACTCAGTCCAAACCTCACTATCGTGCTCAGCCATACGAAGCCGTCGCCTAGCTTCCCCGTGGCCAAGCTTTGCCTTCCTCTGTTTTGGTAGTCGAAAACATAGCAGTTCAACCCTTTAAGTCGCTGCTTTCCCCTCCACCGAAAGCTCATCCTTGCGGTGAGCCCACAAAAACTCCTGGCGAGGACTCCTCATCACCACGGTCCGCCGCACGCCGCCTCAGTTTTTCCCGGTAAGCTCACGATTTTTTTGGTTGGTTGGCAGTTCGTCCCACTCGGTCTCTCCCTCATTTCTCTCTCACCAGCGCCACCCCCATCCACCGTAGCCAACCGCCAGCTCCACATTGTCATGCCCCCATCTCTTTAAGTGCTGCCACTGCCTCGATTTTCCATGGGTTAGTCCCTACTGTCGCTCACATGTTGGCCTCTGTAGGTTTTTGTTTTTGTTGTGTTGGTAGTTGCTTAAAAGGGAAACCATGTGTCACGGGTGTTTTGGTAGATGAAGGGTGTTATTACCCTTTTGCCCTCTTTTTGCTTGAATACATCAACTGATCATATATTTTTGTGTTTGAAATAAGGGCCGCATGTGATTCTTGTTTATTTAGACTTAGGCACATTTGGGTTTATTTTGTTAAGTTGGTATGTTTAAGAGACTGATATTTGTCACGGAATGGTTATTAAGTAAATACTGATAAATGTTTTTGAATGATCAGTAAGTGCAAAATATTATTTTTGAATCCTTTCAAAAGAATATTTTTTTTTATTTAAACAAAAGTATGAGTTTCTACTTATAATGATTTCGATATAGTTATATTATTTAGTACTATAAATTATAGTAAGATCTCAATTGTAAGTAAATTAGAATTAAATATCTCAGTCGAAGTTAGTAAGTTGGATATTGATGAGTTTAGAAAGTGATGTGGGTATTTTAGGAATAATGAGAATTTTGGATTCGAGAGAAATAAAAATGGATTATCTTAGAAGTTTTAGGCTTGAATATCGAAATACGAGATTGATTGGAAATTTATGAAAATTTATGTGATTATCTTATAGGTAACGATTAATTCTTGTTCGGCATTGTTGAGGAAATTTTCAAAAAGCTAAGAAGTCCAGGTAAGCGGGGTTCCTATGCTAGATTTGCATAAAAGGAAATCTGAGGTTGGTTTGTAAAATTGTGCTTGTTATTTTTAAAAAAAATGTGAAAAAAACAATCTCAGCATATGTTTTGCATTCACTCATGAAATATGTATGAAAGATTAAAGAAATATTTTTGTCATGAAAAGTGTAGGCATGATCAATATTTGACATGTTTCTTAAAAGTCTAAAAGAGAGAATACGATATCTGTAAATTTTTGTACATATGATATAAAAATGATTTGGTTTGTTTATGATTAAATGAAAATGATATGAATATGTTCAGCACGTGGTTTGATATGATACGGATATGAAAAACCTTTGGCATACTTATATGTTTTTATTCTGATTCTGAATATGGTTCTGATATGATGATACTGGTTCACGTGATATGTTTGGTACCAACATGATATGATATGAGTGCACCCACTTTGGAATGAAAGTGGTCTTATATGAGTTCTTTCCTGTGTGCACACTCGGGGCTCCGAGTTTGAGAAAGGGGAAGTTTCACAACATGATACTGCCTGGTTTGGCCACTGGGGATAGCACAACCCTACCACGGGGGTTAAACATAGTATATGGCATGATACAATACAATATGACATAATAAGATGAAGATGTGCAGTTATGTTATGCCAAAGTGGTTTTTGAATATGAAAATGGTTTATGAGTATAAAAAGATTTTATAGTCGCTCTAATTTTTCTGATAACACGTTTTGAGATATGCATATGAAAATGAAATGTTTTATTTCTGCATACCAAACTTTCTAAAAATGGCTCATTTTTACATATTAGTATATGTTCTGATATGAACCTGCGGGAATGGAATCCCTTGAACCCACAGTCAATTTGAAAACTCCCCAAGAAAGCCAAAAATCAAGTCAGTGAATGGAGAACCTAGACCCGATGAGAACTCGTTTCAAGAACCTAGATTATATTAAAATCTAGACCCGTTGAAGAACCCGTCTCAAGAACCCAGATTACAAGGGAAGAACGCCACAAAGGTTGTGATTTACCTTTGATAAGTTCAAAAGTTCAATTAAGAACAAGAGGAGTAAAACTCAACTCACAATGAATAAATTCATCAAATTTCATAAACTTCATAAACTGATTAGAATGAGGCTACATAGAGTATTAAACGCAAAACCTAATGAAACCCTAGCCAAAATAAACCCCCCATCTTCCAAAAGTACCCTTGGATGAACAGTGTCGCGGCTACAGTGCCGCGCTACAGTAACTCGGCTACAGTAACCCTGACCCTAGTTCAATAAAATAATAACTTTCCCAACATGCCCTTGCATAGGCCCCCTTAAGTGCTTCCCATAATAAACTCAATTATTCTAAACTAATAACATAAGTTCTTTAAATGAATTAAATAAGTTGAAACCCTTCAAGAGTTCAAAGCCTTTAAGTCTTGTCGTTGCCCTCTTCCGTAGCTAATCAAATGAATTAAAACTGGATCTTCATCCTTCAAGCCCCATCTTGAATGTTGGGCTTTTGCTAAACTTCTCCCAAGTGGATTGCATCAATCCTTGCATTGTCTCTTTGATCTTCTTGGCCCATCTGGAAGTTGCAAATGATCTTTAAGACTAGGCCCATCTTGGTTCCCATCATGTTCTCTGCTTTTTGAGTTGTGGATAACTCACCCCCTTATCTTCTTATATTTTCAGATGACATTGATTGCCCAACTGGGGGTCAGGATTAGAAATTGGAGCTTCTCTAGATATGGATAGAAAGTCAAGTTCCATTATTAGTAGAAGGGTACAACTTGAGTAATTGAAGTACTTTGAGTTGTTTGGACCCTTTGAGATTTAAAGATGTGTCGTTTTGTTTTCATTGAGATTATTGGAAAAATTGTGAACCCCTTTGGTTCATGTTATTTTTGAAATGAAGACTTATGGAGTTTGTATTGTGGTTATTTGGATAATATGAGATTGTGTGCTTTTTATGAAATCCATGGGGTTTTAGGTGCTTGGAGAGACAGGTTGGTAAGTGACAGGTAGTAATTCTTCGACCCTTCCGGGTACGGGGCATTACAGTTGGTATCAGAGCCAGGTTTGAGATTCTGTAGACTTTATGGATTGAGGTTTTGGGAATTTAAGGATTCAGATTTGATTGGCTTATTTTGAAGGTTGTAGGACATGACTTGGAGGTCTAGATTTTGATGTTTACATAAGTTTGACCGAAAGTCAGGTTTGAGGTTCTGTAGACAATAGTGTGTGAAATTTTGGAGTATACGTAGACTTGAAGAAATCATTTTTCAGATTTGAGTTGATAGCGAAGCGGACTATAAGGTAGAATATTATAGGTATTCGAGGTCTTAAAATTTGCAGACTTTATGAATGGTTTTTGATGTGCAGGACTTTACAGGGTCTATGAGCTGAATTCTTGTAGAGTGTGACCACATATACTCTTTCTTTGTTTTCTAATAATGCCACTGTGTTATTTGATTTGGGAGTGACTCATTCTTTTGTTTACATGACTTATTCTCGATTTTGCACCTTTGAAACCGAAAAGTTGAAGTACAAGTTAGTAGTCGCGACCCCAACAAGAAATTCAGTAATCTGTGATGAGATTCTACCGGGTGTCCTTTATCTATTAAGGGAAGATTAATGCCAGCAGATTTAATAATGTTTAACATGATTGGGTTTGATGTGATTTTGGGTATGGATTGACTATCTTGCTACCACGCTAGTATAGATTGTTTTAAAAAGGAAGTGGTTATTAGACCCCTAAAAGGAAGTGAATTTCGGTTCTTAGGTTCGAAAGTGAGGTTGCATCCACCCATCGTATCTACCACTCAAGTTGGAAAATTATTACGTGAAGGTGGTCAGGGAATCTTAGCCTGAGTGGTAGAAGCACCAAAAGAGGATGTTGAAGTTAGAGTAGATACCTATTATGAGGAAATATCTAGAGGTTTTCCCAGAAGATTTACCTGGACTCCCGCCCGAATGTGAGGTAGAGTTTACTATCGAACTAGTTCTAGGCACGACACCCATTTCGAAGGCACCTTACCAGATGGCACCGTCTGAATTAGTGGAACTCAAGGAACAGTTGCAAGACCTGTTAGATAAGGGTTTTATCAGGCCCAGTGTATCCCCTTGCGGAGCCCCAGTCCTTTTTGTGAAGAAGAAGGATGGATCGATGAGAATGTGTATTGACTACAGGGAACTTAATCGGGTGACCATAAAGAATAAGTACCCGCTATCCCGTATAGAGGATTTGTTTGATCAGCTCCAGGGTGCGCAGGTATTATCATAGATTGATCTTCGATCGGGCTACCATCAATTGAAGATCAGGGTGGACGACGTAGTTTTGAAAGATGGCATTTCAGTGGACTCGGGAAAAGTGGAAGCAGTGGTTAATTGGCCGACACCGAAGAATGTTCATGAGGTTAGAAGTTTCTTGGGATTGGCAGGTTATTACCGTCGATTCATTGATGGTTTCGCCAGGATAGCAGTTCCTCTCACAGCACTCACCAGGAAAAATAATAAGTTTGAATGGAAAACAACTTGTGAAGGAAGCTTCCAGGAGTTGAAACGGAGATTAGTGACAGCTCCGGTGTTAACAGTCCCCACGGCTAGAGGTGGATTTGTAGTTTATAGCGATGCATCAAGGCTTGGATTGGGGTGCGTACTGATGGTATTTCCTACCACATCATATGCCAATGAGACCTTATTTGCCACGAGAGGAAAATGTTTTAACCGCCATGGATGTCATGGGAAAAAGAATGATTTTCCCATGAGCTTGTGGTGTTGGTGGGAAAAGATCATTTCTTCACCAATTATATGCCACGAGCTTGCCACCGAGCAAATTGGTGGAAACAAGTTTTTCCCCACTAAAGGTATGCTTTTTCCCACGAGAAGCAATCCCGGCAAAAAATGATATTTGTTGTAGTGGGTGCTATTAAGGAAAAAGAGAAGGGCCAGATTAAATTAGTCAAGACAGAGGCCCTTGATTGTACACAAAGCAAAAACATCACAGCAGCCACAACAGAGAACACACATGCACTGTAGACAACGTGCAAGCGCAGCAGAGACAAAATCCTCACAGCAGACACAACTCATACACAGTAGAGAAATTGTGAATCTTCTAGAATTGTAAATATAGGACAGGTGTCAAATAACCCTATGTAATTCCTTTAGCAGCAATACTTGTCTATATATATATAGATTGTAAGTTCACGGAAGACGAGAGTATGAAAAACAGAGGATATATTCATTACAGCTTCTCTTGGTTAGTGTGTCAAGCAGTTGATATACATTCTGGAAATTTATTTCATTATGGTATCGAGAGCTAGTTAAGACCAACGTCTTTTATTTTTATTTTTATTTTTTCCTTCCTCTTTACACAGACTTATGGTTTCTATTGTGTCTTCTTCTGAATCATCTTCTTCTGCTTCGTCTTCCTCTACTTTCAAGATACAAAAACCATCTCCTAACTCCATTCCCACCATATTCAACTCTGCAAGTAATTTTGTCACTGTTAAACTTACAGTAGACAACTTCCTCTTATGGAAAGCACAGATGGTTCCCTTTCTAAAGGGCCATCAGCTTTTTTATCATGTGGATGGTTCTACTCCCATACCTCCCACCATGATCAACGGCCAGCCAAACACTGAATACAATCAGTGGCTACTGCTGGACCATCGTATATTGTCTGCCATGAATTCATCTTTATCTGAACCTGTCCTCGCACAAGTCTTGGAGTGTGCTACGGCTCGAGAGGTCTGGGATACACTGACAACCTTGTTTGTATCTCAGTCCTCTGCTCATATTATGCAGACCCAGTACAAACTACCCACTCTAAAAAAAGGTCCCGAGTCCATAACAAAATATTTCAATAAAGCCAAAACTCTCTCCTCATCCTTGGGTGCGGCTGGGCAGCCATTATCATCTTCTGAGTTTTCGGTGTACCTGCTTGCAGGGCTTCGCACTGAGTATGATGCACTTGTCACCTCTCTTACCACTCGTGCTGACCTCTTTCACCACAACAGATTTATAGCTTTCTTTTAAATCATGAGTCTCGGCTACAACATCAAACCAACACTCTTCTCATTGGTCCTTCCTTTGCTGCCCATCTCACTACCTCCAAACAGACACCAACTTTTAATGGTTCTAATCGTGGGAGAGGTGGTAGAGTTTTTAGAGGGAGACGTGGAGGAGGTAGGCCTAACTTTACCTCCTTCTCCACTCGCCCAGATAATCGTCCTCAATGTCAAGTTAGTAACAAATCTGGGCATACTGCCCTTTCATGCTATCAGAGGTTTAATCACAGTTATCAGTCAGCACCCCCTCCCTCTTTATCTGCAAACCTGACCACCATGGCTTCACCCACATCATATATTAATTCTTGGTTTCTTGACACTGCTGCCACTCACCATTTTACACTTGATTTCAGCAACCTCAACTTGGATTCATCATCATATCAGGGCTCCGACCAAGTGAGCATCGGAGATGGCTCAAGCATGCCCATACAACACACTGGTTCAGCACAGCTTCATACCTCTTCCAGCAATTTTCTTCTTTCTAAACTCTTGCATGTTCCCTCAATAACAAAAAATTTGCTATCTGTTCATCAGTTTCGTTCTTAGAATTCTGTTTATTTTGAATTTTACTCTGATTGTTTTCTTGTGAAGGATTTACAAACTCGGGGGGTTCTACTTCGAGGCACCACTAACAATGGTTTGTATGTCTTACCTACGAAGGCCACTACTTCATCATCACAATCAGTGTCTCCCCAAGCCTTCATTGGTGAACGAGCCTCTTCCCTTCAATGGCATCTTCGGCTAGGACATCCATCTCAACGTATCACAAACTTTGTTATTCGTAGTTTTAATTTACCTACTAGTTTAACCGCACCTACTCATCACTATAATGCTTGTTTACAAGCCAAAACTCATGCACTTCCACACCCTTTAACTACTTCACGATCCATCAAACCATTTGAGTTGCTATTTCTAGATGTGTGGGGTCCGGCCCCAACTTTATCCACAAATAGTTGTAGGTTCTATCTTTCCATTGTTGATGATCACACTAAATATATTTGGTTTTTTCCTATTCAATCAAAATCAGATGTTTCTTTAAATGTAATGGTTGTTCAATCCGACTAGGGCGGTGAATTCCGACCTCTTAAAAAAATTCTTCAATCTTTTGGTATTGTACATCGCATTACATGTCCCTATTCACATGAACAAAATGGAACTATTGAACGTCGTCACAGGCATATAGTGGAGATTGGCTTGTCGCTTTTAGCTCAAGCCTCCATGCCTTCTCAATATTGGTCAAATGCGTTCCAAACATCTGTTTTTTTTATTATTCGGATGCCTACACCGGTTTTAAAAATAAATCCCCTTTTCAAATGCTTTTTAAAAAAAATCCCGATTATAATTTTCTTTGCATCTTTGGCACTGCATGTTGGCCAAATTTACGACCTTATAATAAACACAAAATGGATCTTCGATCCACACTTTGTGTGTTCATGGGCTATAGTCCTGATCACAAGGGGTATAAGTGTCTTCATCTTCCATCGGGCCGGATCTACACATCTAGAGATGTCACCTTTAATGAAACTCAATTTCCATTTGAATTCCAGTCCAATATCTCAATTCGTAACCAACTGACAGTTTTACCTCACTTAAATTGCATTCCTTCCACACAACCTGGGCCCATTCCTCTACACTATACCATACAAACAAACTTAAACACTCCTCATTTTGTTGAGCAAAACACTTCTTCCCAGCCCAACAACTTTAACACTCGGCCCATCCCTCCACCAATTATTCAAAGCCCAACTTCACCTCATACCCTTACATCAGCTTCACCTCCCAATTCAGAAACTTCTTCAAATTCAGACCTCCCTCAATCCCTAGATTCAACTTCCCCTCGTTCTGCTGCACCTGCTCCCTCAGCGTCATCTCATCCAACTATCTTGGCTCATACTCACAATCAGCATCACATGGTAACTCGAGCAAAGGTAAATATCCAGAAACCTCTCCTTCGCACAGATGGCACGATGCCATGGCCTACACGAAAATCTTCACTCTCACTCACAATTTCAGCACCTACACCAGTTCCTGATGAACCCATCTCTTACACAGAGGCATCTAGGTTTCCTGAATGGCGAGAAGCCATGCAAACCGAATTTCATGCACTTCTTCACAACCACACGTGGGACTTAGTTCCCCCATCAGATTCATTCAATGTTTTGGGACCCAAATGGATCCTCAAAACAAAATGGAATGCTAATGGTACTCTGGAAAGGCATAAAGCACGCCTAGTAGCTAAAGGATTTCATCAACATGCTGGGGTTGACTACAATGAGACTTTCTCTCCTGTAGTCAAACCGACCACAATTCGAATCATACTATCCTTAGCAGTTTCTTATAATTGGCCATTGCAGCAATTAGACATACAAAATGTATTCTTACATGGTGAACTGGAGGAAGCAGTCTATATGCAACAACCCCAAGGTTTTGTTCATCCTAATTTTCCTCTTCACGTGTGTAAACTGAAAATGGCCATTTATGGCCTAAAACAGGCTCCTCGGGCCTGGTTTTCTAAACTGAGCACAAAGTTATTTTCCCTTGGTTTTCAAGAGTCAAAATTTGATACTTCTCTTTTTATATACCGTAATGCATCTCATATTATTTTTGTTTTGATATATGTGGATGGCATTATTGTAACTGGTTCCAGCCTTCAATTAATTTCTGAGTTTATTTCTGACCTTGGCATGTCATTTCCTGTTAAAGACTTAGGACACCTTCATTATTTCTTAGGAATTGAAATTTCTAGAAATAATCAAGGTTTGTACTTATGTCAATCCAAATATGTGTCAGAACTTCTCAAAAGAACAAATATGCATAATGCCAAATCAGTTGCTTCTCCAATGTCCTCATCACTAAAACTTTCGGTCTTTGAAGGAAACTCTTTTGAGGATCCTCATCTCTACCGTAGTGTAGTTGGTAGCTTACAATATTTGTCTTTCACTCGTCCTGACATTTCATTTGTCGTCAACAAAGTTTGTCAATATATGCATACTCCAAAAATTTCACATTGGCAAGCTGTCAAACGTATTCTTAGATATCTTAAACAAACTCCCAATTTTGGACTTCATTTCTCTCCATCTTCAGAATTAACTCTTTCTACTTTTTCTGATGCTGACTGGGCCAGTAGTCTTGATGATAGAAAATCCACTGGCGGGTTCTGTGTCTTCTTTGGATCTCACCTTGTCTCGTGGGGTTCCAAAAAGCAACCCACGATTGCCCGATCTTCCACTGAAGCAGAGTATAAAGCAGTGGCTAACACCACATGTGAAATCCTTTGGATTCAAAATCTTTTGATGGAGCATGGAATTTTCTTGCAAAAACCGCCAACACTGTGGTGTGATAACCTGGGTGCAACCTACTTGTCAATAAATCCAGTTCTACATGCTCGCACCAAGCATGTGGAATTAGATTACTATTTTGTAAGGGATCGGGTGGTTGCCAAAACTCTTACTGTTTCATTTGTTTCCAGCAAAGATCAGTTGGTTGATATTCTCACCAAACCATTGTCTACAGCTCGGTTTATTTTTCTGCGATCAAGCCTCACTGTTTCACAGGTGTCACTTGCATCGAGGGGGCACTACAACAAAGTAGCCTTTTTGCCACAAAAATATTTTCCAAGACAAACCATGGTGGAAAATACTTGATTTATGTCACAAACTGGGTTCGTGGGAAAAGAAAAGCGATGGTGCAGCGACATGCCGACGACTCACTTAAAATTGTTGTAACAAAGTTCTTTTCCCACCAACATATTTCGCTGAAAAAAAAACCGTCATTTTACACGGCTTAACACATGTGCAAACCTTGTTAAGAAAAAAAAAACATGTGCAAACCCACGGTGGGAAATTGGACCTGGCGCGCATTCTCTCCCTTTCGTCCGATTTCAGCGGGGAAATTTCTTCTCACCTCAGACCAAATCTAACAAAATTTCCCCCTGCCTCTCTTATTTTCTACCATTTCATGAAATCCTCCCGTGATCGACCATTTCCATGTTGCATCAATTAAGGAGATAATTTAGCAGAAAGGAGAGGATCGGCGTACACAAGTTGGTAACAACTCCCACGGCTTGCATCTACCACATTCAATTCCAGAAGACTCGGTGGAGCTTCCAACGTCTCCGACCTCGTGGATTTGTTTGGTGGCTGGTTGGACCCTGCGCTCCACCGAAGACAACACATTTTTTGTAGCGTCACTGGCTGAGGGCACCTCGTGGGTATCAGCGAGGGGTTCGCGCGGTTTGAAGTCGGAGTTGTCCACGGACTGGTAGATGCCGTCACCACTCTCGCAGTGGTAAGTCTTTCGGCTCGCACCTATCACGAATAGAAACCCCCGTCTTTAATTCATGTTTTGGTTTTCAACATCAACTTGGGAAAGCAAAATCGCTCCTCTAATTGTTCCTCTTTTACTGTTCCATTTTTATTCGTTACGAGTACTCAACGTTATGAGTCGTGTTTGTCAAAAGAATCAATGATTATTAACAAATATCTCTCTATACTAATTTTGCATTATATTTTTACAAATTGCAACCTATTAGACAGGGAATTTAGATCTTGAAAATGATTTGGAAGATCTCTGTTTTGTTGTGGTGTTTTTATTTTATTTTATTTAACTTGAGTTCTCAAATAGTGGCCAACATTATGTTTATTGGTTATGATCTTAATATTATTTCCCATCTCTATTGTAAATTATCTTGTATTTATAAAGTTTGTAAATGTTATAACTTGATTTTTGCACTGTTTTCTATGGTGAATACAAACTAGGGAATTAATTTTTCACATCTTAGTCTTTTTTCCACAGTCTAATAAAAGTGTGCACTGGGCTGACCAAAGAAATGTGGTATTAGAGAAGTATTTTATTATCCCATATATCGTTTCCTCACAATCCTCAAATATTGCCTGATAACCAATTTTCCTCCAAATAGTGGTATGATTTAATGGAGTGTTTGGTTCAGTTACCCACTATCCATGTCACATGATTATAGAGAGATCCCTATTGTGGTGATGCGTTATAGTTAGGAAGGTCGAGTCAGAGGTATTGACCGGAGGATTTTTCTCCACAAATTCATACTCTGCAACCTTTTTGTTACTTCTTTGTGCTAAACCCAGTTTTGTTTTTTCTCACCTCACTACTTTCCTTGTCAGTTATATATGAAGTTAAATTGAATAAACCAAAAATTCCTGCCTACCTCAGAAATCCCTCTTTACACTTTCTTATCCCTTTGTAGAGAAGTTTTCAAACCCAACCCAGCCCTTTCTACATAAATAGTTTATTTTAATAAAATAACAACTATTTCCCCAAGGATAATCCTTCTATTCTTCTTTCACCAATCTTGGTTACTAGCATTATATGGTTACTCCAGGATGATATCATCACAGTTTAAGGCACCACAGTTGGAGTCACCAATCTTGGTTACTTGCTTTAATCAGGTCAAGCTAAACAATGTAAATGTTTTTATTTCTATAGGTTTCTAGCCATACTTCCAGAATATCCTAAAGGTTTTAGACCAAAAAATCATTATTCTCTGAATTTACTTTGGTGATGTTTTGGTTAAAATCCATCCTTAATTCTCATGGACTTTGCATCACGAATTACTTTGGTGATGTTGTTGGTGCCTTGTTTCTCCCTACTTGTTCTTTTCCATATCACTGCCTGCTGCTTTTCCGTATTACTCAATTCGTTTTCTTTATCTTATCTTAATGCATGCATGCTTCTGCAGCAACGGCTCTAATTTGGCTTTCTGAGAAAACTGGACAATTTTGTTTATTTCTTTCCATTTCCCATCCAATTGAGGCTAATTTGGGTGCATTTCACAACATTAGATTCATGATAAATCTTATTTCTTACTACCTGGTGCTTAACCTAATTTATTTATTATTTTAACCATTACTTTTGTGCTTTTATGATAACAATATCACAATCTTTTGCAGACTATATTTGCGACGAGACAAAATATTTGGTCAGCATTTGGCTGGTCAACAAATAGGATGGGGGAGACTATGATTGTAAGTTTAATGATCTCATCTGTAAAGGACCTTTTGGACACCATATGGATGTAAACTGTTTAATTTCCTTAATCTATGAACTGAAAATGTTAACATTAAAGAAAGGCATTAGTTGATTTTAATAAATTCTTGTATTGGGAAACATATCTATAAATTAATCAATTTCATCCCCCAACTTTGGTGCAAATTCTAATTCCTCACTTTTGACTCAAATCAAATTAGGTTCAATGTCAGTAAATGTCTCTGCAACTACAAGTGTTGAGAAAAGTGGAGTAGCCAATGTTGGACATATAAGTGAGAGCAGTTCATTGCCGAATGAGCCTTACAAGGAGCTAGTAATAAGGTAACGAGTTTGCTTTCCTAATGCACATATCACTACTTGGCAGCTTCTTTTCCTTCTTGTAGGATACAGTGAAAATATTAGAGGACTCTAGTCATAGCAATTTTTTTTTTTTAATTTATACTCGCTTGCTCGTTGATATTATTTCAATCGGTAAGACCATTGCAATTGTTTTGATAAGTAATAATTTATGCAAGAAATAAGCATAATCCTAAGTACACATGACGTACGTTTAAGGAAACAACTACAACTTCCTCAAATGAAAAGAAACTAAACGCAAGAAAACTAAAACATGTGCAGAAAATTATCTCTTTTACACAAACACTTCAACCTAATAACTCAAAGTACACAAGAAAAAATCTCTAAGATCTCCCAATGAGCGTTCTTTATCTTCGAAGCATCTCCCATTTCTTGAGTAACCATAGTGCACCACATAAGACAAAGACGTATGGATTTCCAAACTCTCGCCCACTTCTTACAGCCCTTCAAAATCTTCCACCCTTCCAATAATGTGCATTGCTTCTCTATGCATGATCCCAATGTAAACCTATCCAACTCAAAACCTCAGTCCACAAGAATCTTGACACTCCGCAGTGAAGAAAAAGATGATTTACAGAATCTCCTGCCCTTTTACACATGACACACCAATCAGTTATATTTATTAGTCTCCTAAGATTAATATTTATCAATACTGAACCCAATGATCCCACCCAACATAAAAAAGCAACCTTACTGCTTTCTTTCACTTTCCATATGCTTTTCCAAGGAGAAACACAACTAATATGACTTGACAAAACTCTGTAATAAGATGAGACTGAAAACTTAGCCTTTCCAGCAGGCATCCATACCATACTATCCTCTCTTTGAAGTACCAACTTTGAGCTGTAGAGTTTGATCAGCAAATCCTTAACTTCATCCACCTCCCAATCATTGACGTCCCTTTTATAAATTATATTCCATTCAACCTGTCTATTATTACTGCAGTATTTTCATAAATAGAACCATTATGATCCCTGGCAATTTTGAAGATTGAAGGAAAAACCAGCTTGAGAGATTCTGCTATTATTTACAGATTTAAGAGAGGCTCCCAAAGGAAGCCCAAGATACCTCAAAGGCAAAGAAGAGATTCTGCAGCCCAGTAAATTAGCCAGGTCTGATAAATTCTGAACATCATCCACATTAACAATTTCAGACTTCGACAAATTAACACTTAATCCCGAAACAGCTTCAAAACATAGCAAAAGTGCTCTCAAAACACGAACTTCTTAAAAAGAAGCCTCACTAAAAATCAAAGGACCGTCATCAAATAACAAATGATAAATCTTGAAACAATTCCTAGTCTCCTTACCCACCACAAAACTGGACAGTAGATTACCCTCCACAGCCCTCTCAATCATTCTACTCAAAGCTTCCATAACCATAACAAAAAGAAAGGGGGAAATGGGATTGCCTTGCCTCAAACCGCGAGAACTACAAAAGAAACCTGCTGGTTCACCATTCACCAATATATAAAATTTCTAAGTCGAAACACAATGTTTAATCCACGAGCTCCATTTAGCACCAAAACCAAATCTCCTCAGTAAATAAACAACAAAATCCCAGCTTACATGATCGTAAGCCTTTTACATATCCAGCTTTCCCAACCTTCAACCTACTGTCCAAACATTCAAGGTGCAACCATGCATGATTCTTGGGAATTATCTTATATCCATCCTGCTGGCCTAAAAGAGAATTTTACAAGCAAATATACATATATTGGCCAGATTGTATTCGATTAACTCATACGTCTTTGTATATATATATATCTTAATTCTTCAGTAAAAATCCTTTGGTCAAAGGCAAATAAACACTGCCCTAAACCTAACCTCACATGGTTGTTATAGCTATCTAGGTTATCTTTATAAATAAGCGAAACGATTCCACTTTTTTAATATTTGACCATCCATCCATCCATCCAGTTAATTTGCTTCTACCTAGCCTAGCTATGTCTACTACTAGTTGCTAGCGAGAAATGGGATTACTAACTCCATGCTGTAGCATATGTTAGTAAATGTGGTTTGGTTGCCTGCTCCATAGAAAGCAGTCAGAAAAACCAAAACTAAAATAGCCACGATTCAAAGTAGATCCACTTGATTTTATAAAACTACTGTAGTGTACTTATAAATTGTGAATGTTAATGCAACTAATATGGTATTATATTAGAAGACTAAATGTAATAAAATGAATTACGTTCTAATGATTCAAATTAAAATTTCTCTTTGTCTTGAAAGTTTTCTAAAACATGGAATATGTACGTGATTTACTTTTAGAATTATAAGTGTTAATAAAAGACAGACTTGATTCAATTATAAACAGAAGTTTCATATACTCCAACTGAGGCATTAAATTGCGCACAACTAAAGTAGTTTCCCAACAATGTGCATATTCCCCTGACTATAACTTTTTTTTTTACTGTCTTTCGGTGGCCAGGGAATACTGTCAATAACATTCTTTTGGAAAGAACTAAAACTTGGCTAGTACTAAATACAGTGACAATAGTACCAAAAAACCAAAACATCTTTGAGTTGGGAAGCTCATTTTTCATACCCATATGTATGAAAAACGTTGTGAAGAATTTGAACCATTGATTTTATTTGTCACTTTTGCACTATTCAATAGTTTGCTCCTCCCAACAAAAAAGAAAAAAGAAAACCTGCTTGGGAATATTATTGATGAATTCTTTTGTCATGGGATGTGGGACTCGTGTAATGGGCAATGAGTGTGGCGTCTCACACTCCTGTGGGGACAGTGCATGTCTGTGTGACAGTTAGTTGGAGTGCATGCAGTAGCTAGGTGTATGATTTATCTAAATACTACGATTAGTTGAATTTTCTCCATTTTTCCATCACAATTTAGTAGATCACCTGAATTTCTTTTATTGCTTATGTTAGCCTCTTTTTATTCTAGTAATGCTAAGTGGGTTACGTTTGTTATATTTCATTGCATAGGTGACTCCCATATGCTGTTAATAGTTTCTTCTGTGGTCTGTCTTCTTTCTTGATATTTAGTTAAATTGTGAGTCATCGGGTGGGAGGATCATAGGACAGAATTCAGCCTCGTATTGCGTCATTTGTTGGCAGCTTTTACGCAAGATTGTTGCTGTGTGGCATAAACTCGATCATCCAAATCTTACTAAGGTATACTCCCTACTTGTGCATCTTCTGCCCTTCTGAATTTGCATATATATATATATATATATATAATTTATGTTACATTTTTTAATTTACTATGGATCGTGAATTTGTTGTCTCTTTTGGTTTCATTATCTTTTTAGTTAGTTCCGTGCATTGATTCATTTTCATGCTTTTCATATTATAGTTTCCTTTGCTGCCCCATGAGAATCTTGGTTATGCATATCAAGAAGAGCTTACATTTATACCATGTTCTTATATTTGCTATAGATGTTGCGTGTATCTTTGTTGATATAATCATTGATGTATCCGAAATAATTTATGCTTCTATAAAGGAAAATAACAAGATTTTCCTGCATATTTGTCAACACCTACACAAACTTAATATTGTGTTGGAATATATTGGTGCATGAGATCGATTTAGCCTTCATATTGTTGATCGATCATAAATATATGTTGAATCTCATACGTACTAGTACTCCTCAAAGTTAAGCCTTCATGATGGGTTATGATATTTTCCAATATCACGATGCTTATAATTTCAAAATCTATATATAATATTTAGTTATAAGTTAAGTTAATAACTCAAGTATAATTTGATTAATTCATTTATCTCATGTACTGGTCAAACTTAAATTCTTCTTTATTTTATAATTGCTGCATTGACATGTCACTGAATTGAAAAAAAACATGCGCTGCAGCTCTTAAATTTTCTGAGTATGGGCTCCTTAATTCAATAATAGTGCCTAATTCTCTGGCCTCTTCCTTCATTCAACCTGAAAAAATACATAATGCTACATTCATCCAACATGATTTTAGCTAGTCATTTATGAGAACCTGTACAACTAATAGCCAAGGTTACAACACATGTTACAGCTCGACTTTAAAACCCACCAATTAAACATACATGTTCACCTCTACCTACCCACAAACCACAATGCAAACATATTTCAGCTTGATGGCTTTTCACATTTCCCATTCTCTGCTAATTTTTTCAGATATCCCCATAAATACCTCCACTCCAAGAAATAATCTTTTACATTCATTCTCATTGATTATCCCCCTAACAGTATATTTTCCAATCTCTTTTCCCATAGTTGGTCAGCTGCTCTGATGGATAAGGCTTGGATGCTTATCGAAGATAGATTGCATTCCAATCAATATGGTGAAGGTGTTAGACAATTCCTGGCTATGGCTCAAGCCCACACACCTGGATCTGATCACATTAGGTGTCCATGTAGGAGATGCCGAAATAGAGCTTTCCATTCTTTTCTGACGGTCGAAGATCATTTGTTCATCATTGGGATTGATCCAACTTATACGGAATGGATATTCCATGGAGAAGATGATTCATTCCTAGATGCTACATTTTCTGATGATGAAGGTGACAATGCATCAGCTTACAATGACTACATTGATGATTTCGACGAGATGTTAGATGATATTCGTCATGGGTCATTTATGGATAATTTAACTAGAAATGAAGGAAATGTAACCACAAATGATCAACCATCCACCTCTAATACTCCAACAAACCTTAATTTCGAGGATTTGGTAGCCGACGCACGACGTCCACTTTATCCTTCATGTCTCAAAGCTATCATTTATAGTCAAGTTGCTTCACATCAAAAGCATTGGTGGTTGGACCGTGAAGTCCTTTGACATGGTTTTAAAGCTTCTGCAAGCTGCATTTCCCCATGCTCTATTCCCTGACTCATTTAATGACGCTCGTCGCTTGGAACAAGACTTGGGCTTTAGTTACAAAAAGATACATGTGTGCCCAAGTGATTGTGCCTTGTTTTGGAAGGAAAATGTTGAGTACAATGAATGCCCTAAATGTAAAGCATCTAGGCGGATTGTAAGCACAAGTAAGCAACAGAGAATACCACAAAAAGTTCTCCGATATTTCCCCCTGAAGTCGCGGTTACAGAGGCTATTTGTAACGCCCCGTTCCCGTAGGTCCGGAGAGTTAGCTCTTAATACTTAAAATTTACTTAAATAACCCAACTATAAGATCCAGAAATTCCATAAAATATTAATCCACTTAATCAAACCAAAAATCTAAGTTCCTCTATGGCAACAATAAAGAAATCCCCAATAACATAACTTAGAAATTCTCTAAAAACTTGAAAACATCCTCAACTCATCAAAACAAATACCCGAAAAATAAATCAGTTTACTAACTACGACCCTTAAATAAGCATTTGTACCCTCAGACACTTATTCCACTACGATCATCACACCTTGCTAAACTTTCTACTCTTGTTCTCCAGCTGAATCATCAAAATTATCTTAAAAATATATGGAGATAAGGGGTGAGTTATCAACAACTCAGTAAGTAGAGGACATATACTAGTGTGTAAACATGAGCATTTACAGAAATTAGAATGCAGAACAAAATATTTTCTTTCAGAATGCAAAATCAGAATAATGTTTTCAAAATGCAGCGTCAGAACATGTTATCAAAAATATCAGAGCGATAGTTCGAAAATATTCATAATCAAAAATCCCTTTGGCATAGCATAAACTGAAACATCACATCTTATCTTATCAAATCAGAACAAATACCATGTTTAACCCCCGTTGTAGGGTTGTGCAAACCCCGGTAGCTAACCGAGCAGAAACAGAATTTGAATCTTCTCCTTATTCATTCTCGGAGCCCCGAGTGTGCACATAGGAAAGATCACGTAGAAAACCACTTTGTTTCCAAAGTGGGTGCACCAGAAATAGAAAAGTTGGTACCAACCCGAGCAGAGGCCACAGTTTTTACACCCGTGGTGAGGTCAGAACGGAACAGAAACAGAATGTTATGCCAGAGGTTTTCAGAAATCACATCAGAGTACAGAAAATCTTCAGAACAGAACAAAAATCATATCACAACATAATTTATGCACAAATTTCATATTCGCTCTATTTTTCAAAGTTCAGAAACAGAATGTCAGAAATAAGCTCATGTCTACACCAGTCATGACAGAAATAATTTATTCTTAAACAGAATCTCATGAGTAATGCAGAACAAATAACTAAGGCAGTTCAAATTTCTTTTCAACATCAAATATGTATATTTTCCAAAAATAACCTCAGCTCATTTTATTTTAAATGCAAAGTCTAGCATAGGAACCCCGCTTACCTGAACTTCTCAGCTTTTTTGAAATTCCTCAAAAACGTCGAATAATAATTAATCGTCACCTATAAAATAATCACGTAATTCTCATAAATTTCCAATTAATCACGTATTTCGATATTTAATCCAAAGCTTATAAAATAACCTATTTAATTCCTCAAACCTAAAATTACCAATCATCACTTTCTAAAATCGTCAATGCCAAATTAATACTATGACTAACACATTTAAAAGTTAGACCTATTTATTAATGAAAACAACTTATGAAGTTTAATACTAAGTAATATAATTATCCCAAAATATTTAAAAAAAAACCATGACTATTTTTAAATAGACTAAATCATATCTAAAGTGTAAAAATAAAATTACTCCAATATTATTTACTCTTAACATAAATCTTTACTTAATGACATATTAAAATAGTTTTCTGTAATCATAATTAAATAACAGTGTACTAATACATAATAAAAATAAAAGCCCATTAATATAATATGCAGTAAAGGGCATTACGGTAATTCATTTAATTCCTTGCAAACTTACCAAAACAACACCTACGTAACTGAATCACATGCACGGCGGAAACTACCCAAGGGAAACCGAGGCGAGACGGGCTAGCTGGAGGGACTGCAGTGGTGCGGCAGAAGAGCCGGAGCGCGGCGAAGCTTCCGTCGACCAGCGCTGGGCACGAGACAAAGAGAGGGACAGGTGAGCGAGAGAGAGCGGAGAGAACGGAGGGAGTAACCGAGGGAGGTACTCACGGTGAGGGTGCTACAACTGGGGTGGCTTGAGGTGTTCGGGGCCCTTATCGGCGCGGGTGGCGACGGTCTGGAGTGGCTGGAGCCGTGCGGTGCAGCACAGTGGTCAGTGGGTGGGACTCTGTTTCGGGAGGCCAAAAACAGGGGAATAAGTTGTTGAGTCTTCCGTGAGAGGGGTGGCTCGCGGTATGGGAGTGCAAGCAACCGAGGGAGTGGAGGCTGAGGAGGAAGAAGAAGAAGAAGAAAAAAAATATATACTGGACTAAGGTTTCGCGTAGGAGGGCAGCGGCGGAAGCATCTTCGAATACGGAGGAACAAGAAAAATAAAACCCTAGAGAAGTAGACGCGTGAGCGGATGGAGATGAACGTGTGAGCATGCACAACGTGAACGATAAGAGATAAAAAAAAAAAAAAAAAAAAAAAAACTTACGGGAAAAGAGATAAGGACCGGAAAAGAAGGAAAATAAAAATAAGAAACATGCGGGAAAACATAACGGCGGAAGAATTCCAAAATAAAAGAAAAGAAAAATCGCTACTCAAACTCTCGTAAATTAAGACTTAAAAAAAAATCAAGCTATAAAAAAAATAAATAAATAAAAATCTAAAGACCAACTATACAAATTTTGGGTCCGGGTGCTACATTCTCCCCCCCTTAAAAAAATTTCGTCCTCGAAATTTGCTAGTACCACAAACAAGGCTTAACTATTTATCCGCTACAACCATGTCAAACCTAATTAATATTCTGCAACTGTCGAACCTAATATTTCAAATTCTAACCCTCCCATATTGTCGATCGTATTCTCCCATAATTTCTCTAGCCATACACATTCGCATACACTGCATTTTAAAGTCTAGAATTTAAACCTCAATAACACAATTGAATACCCAAAAATAAATTTTTTTAAAAAAAATCTCCACCCAATACAAAGCCTCAATAACTGACGAAATAACTCTCAAACTATCATAACACTCACCAAACCACGCTTCCGCTGCTCACTCTATCAACGTATAGTCCTAAAAACATCAAATCACATACCTCGAAAAAGAACTAAACCCCGCATTTACAACTAATCTAGCAGAGAACTCTTAAGACAATATAGTATAATCAAAAGTTCCAAGCTTATGTCCTGAATAACCTCGATTCACAAATTTCAAATCCTTAGAAAATCTACTCTCGACCAAACTTTAATATTCTAAGCTATCCTGTAAGAACAGTTCCATACAAGCATAACTAATCTCGACTAAATTAAAAAGAGTTCAAGGAGAAACTAGAGTGAGGTACCTGTGATCTCATTGTTGTCATTCTCAGCATCTTCAGATGTTAGTGCGAACACTCGGGCTGGTCTCATTCTACGTTGATTATTACCCTGACTCGCTTGTTGGGAACCTGGACGTGGGTTAGGCTTCTTGTTGTCTGTCAGCAGCAAAGGGCATTCCCTGATAAGATGTCCAGTCTTACCGCATCGAAAACATGCCCCCATTTCCCTTCTGCACTCTCCAGTATGTGCACGATTACAAAACTTACAGAGGCTGTTCGATTGATTTACTTGCATTTGCTTTTGCCCCGAGCTGCTCCCGTCATTTCTCTTTTTCCATTGCCCTTGATCCACTGCAGATTGAGACCCCTGTGGCGCAATCCTCTTCCTCTGTTCCAGTAGTGTTGTGCTTCTTTGAAGGCTCCTCTCGAATACTGTGGCCTTATTCACCAACTCTGAGAAGTTCCGAATTTGGAAGCCCACAATTCTTTCATAAATCTTTTCACTCAGCCCTTGCTCAAACTTACGAGCCTTCTTCTCCTCATCAGGGATCAAATATGCAGCAAAGCGTGATAACTCAATAAATCTAGCTGCGTACTGGTGTACTGTCATAGCTCCCTGTACCAAATTAGCGAACTCCATAGCCTTGTCATCTCGAACTGAGGTTGGGAAAAAGCGTTCCAAAAATATCTGCTTGAAGTGCAGCCAACGGACTATTTCTGTCCCTTCCGCTTCTCTGATGGTTCTTTCAGAAATCCACCATCTCTTTGCTTCTCCAGTTAGTTTGAAGGCAGAGTATAAAACCTTCTGTTCGTCCGTGCAGTTTATAACGCGGAGTATCTCCTCAATATCTTGGATCCAGTCTTCTGCTAAGGTTGCGTCGCCCCAACCATCGAAGGTGGGAGGATGCATTCGATTAAACTGCTCAATGGTACATCCCCATTCATCATTTGTCGCATTCAAACCCGATACACTTCTTTCTCGACGACAAGGTGGCATCCTGACAACTTGGATTATTAAAAATAATAATAATAATAATAATATACAAGAATAAAGGGGTTTGTGCAAAATAAGCAAATGGTGATAATGGTAAAACAAACATAAATACATATAAAAAATTTTTTACAAGCAACAGTTAAATACATATAAAAAAATTTTACAAGCAACAGTAGTAAGTCTATATTACTCTAGACTCTAAACCTTCCATCCTGTAGAAAGCCTTATATACGGTCTACAAAACCGGACCAAACCTCAATCCTCAAGAACATCTTAGAATATCTATAAAAATTCCTACCCTTCAAATTCCATAAATATCTTTTCTAACACCTGAGACTTCTAATACCCTAAATACCCATAAAAATCACCTCCTATAACCCACAATTGTCTACACCACAACTCTGAAAAAATTATTTCCTCAACGTCATGAACCAGCGCCTACAAGGATTCTGAAACCTTAACTCTCATTAATCATCTTTCATTCTTTGAAAAAAAAATTCTAAACCTCAAATCTGAAACTTCTTCCTAATCCCACAGATATCTAAACCTCCAAGGTTTATAGTATGCAGAATTCAAACCTGTCTCTGATACCAACTGTAACGCCCCGATCCCGGAGGTCCGGAGAGTTAGCTCTTAATACTTAAAATTTACTTAAATAACCCAACTATAAGATCCAGAAATTCCATAAAATATTAATCCACTTAATCAAACCAAAAATCTAAGTTCCTCTATGGCAACAATAAAGAAATCCCCAATAACATAACTTAGAAATTCTCTCAAAATTTGAAAACATCCTCAACTCATCAAAACAAATACCCGAAAAATAAATCAGTTTACTAACTACGACCCTTAAATAAGCATTTGTACCCTCAGACACTTATTCCACTACGATCATCACACCTTGCTAAACTTTCTACTCTTGTTCTCCAGCTGAATCATCAAAATTATCTGAAAAATATATGGAGATAAGGGGTGAGTTATCAACAACTCAGTAAGCAGAGGACATATAATAGTGTGTAAACATGAGCATTTACAGAAATCAGAATGCAGAACAAAATATTTTCTTTCAGAATGCAAAATCAGAATAATGTTTTCAAAATGCAGCGTCAAAACATGTTATCAAAAATATCAGAGCGATAGTTCGAAAATATTCATAATAAAAAATCTCTTTGGCATAGCATAAACTGAAACATCACATCTTATCTTATCAAATCAGAACAAATACCATGTTTAACCCCCGTGGTAGGGTTGTGCAAACCCCGGTAGCTAACCGAGCAGAAACAAAATGTGAATCATCCCCTTATTCATTCTCGGAGCCCCGAGTGTGCACATAGGAAAGATCACGCAGAAAACCACTTTGTTTCCAAAGTGGGTGCACCAGAAACAGAAACGTTGGTACCAACCCGAACAGAGGCCACAGTTTTACACCCGTGGTGAGGTCAGAACGGAACAGAAACAGAAACAGAATGTTATGCCAGAGGTTTTCAGAAATCACATCAGATTATAGAAAATCTTCAGAACAGAATAAAAATCATATCACAACATAATTTATGCACAAATTTCATATTCGCTCTATTTTTCAAAGTTCAGAAACAGAATTTCAGAAATAAGCTCATGTCTACACCAGTCATGACAGAAATAATTTATTCTTAAACAGAATCTCATGAGTAATGCAGAACAAATAACTGAGGCAGTTCAAATTTCTTTTCAACATCAAATATGTATATTTTCCAAAAATAACCTCAGCTCATTTTATTTTAAATGCAAAGTCTAGCATAGGAACCCCGCTTACCTGAACTTCTTAGCTTTTTCGAAATTCCTCAAAAACGTCGAATAATAATTAATCGTCACCTATAAAATAATCACGTAATTCTCATAAATTTCCAATTAATCACGTATTTCGATATTTAATCCTAAGCTTATAAAATAACCTATTTAATTCCTCAAACCTAAAATTACCAATCATCACTTTCTAAAATCGTCAATGCCAAATTAATACTATGACTAACACATTTAAAAGTTAGACCTATTTATTAATGAAAACAACTTATGAAGTTTAATACTAAGTAATATAATTATCCCAAAATATTTAAAAAAAAACCATGACTATTTTTAAATAGACTAAATCATATCTAAAGTGTAAAAATAAAATTACTCCAATATTATTTACTCTTAACATAAATCTTTACTTAATGACATATTAAAATAGTTTTCTGTAATCATAATTAAATAACAGTGTACTAATACATACTAAAAATAAAAGCCCATTAATATAATATGCAGTAAAGGGCATTACGGTAATTCATTTAATTCCTTGCAAACTTACCAAAACAACACCTACGTAACTGAATCACATGCACGGCGGAAACTACCCAAGGGAAACCGAGGCGAGACGGGCTAGCTGGAGGGACTGCAGTGGTGCGGCAGAAGAGTCGGAGCGCGGCGAAGCTTCCGTCGAGCAGCGCTGGGCACGAGACAAAGAAAGGGACAGGTGAGCGAGAGAGAACGGAGAGAACGGAGGGAGTAACCGAGGGAGGTACTCACGGTGAGGGTGCTACAACTGGGGTGGACTGAGGTGTTCGGCACCCTTATCCACGCGGGTGGCGACGGTCTGGAGTGGCTGGAGCCGTGCGGTGCAGCGCAGTGGTCAGTGGGTGGGACTCTGTTTCGGGAGGCCAAAAACAGGGGAATAAGTTGTTGAGTCTTCCGTGAGAAGGGTGGCTCGCGGTATGGGAGTGCAAGCAACCGAGGGAGTGGAGACTGAGGAGGAAGAAGAAGAAGAAGAAAAAAAATATATACTGGACTAAGGTTTCGCGTAGGAGGGCAGCGGCGGAAGCATCTTCGAATACGGAGGAACAAGAAAAATAAAACCCTAGAGAAGTAGACGCGTGAGCAGATGGAGATGAACGTGTGAGCATGCACGACGTGAACGATAAGAGATAAAAAATAAAAATAAAAATAAAATTACGGGAAAATAGATAAGGACCGGAAAAGAAGGAAAATAAAAATAAGAAACATGCGGGAAAACATAACGGCGCAAGAATTCCAAAATAAAAGAAAAGAAAAATCGCTACTCAAACTCTCGTAAATTAAGACTTAAAAAAAAATCAAGCTATCAAAAAAAAAAAAAAAATCTAAAGACCAACTATACAAATTTTGGGTCCGGGTGCTACACTATTTATGTCAAAGAAGATAGCCCAAGCCATGAGATGGCATGTAGAAGCATGTGTTGACGATCTGACATGCATGCGTCATCCAGCGGATTCTAAGGTATGGAATGACTTTGATGAAAAACATGGTTGGTTTTCCCAAGATCCTCACAATGTTAGACTTGGTTTGGCGAGTGATGGGTTTAACCCATTCAATAACATGAGCAAACCGTACAGCATATGGCCGGTACTACTTGTGCCTTACAACTTGGCCCCTTGGTCATGTATGAAAGATCCATATACCATGTTATCGTTGCTAATCCCTAGCCCTAAGGCACCAGGAAATGATATTGATGTTTTCTTGCACCCTCTTGTCGATGAGTTGAGGGAGTTATGGGAAGAGGGTATTCATACCTATGATGCATACAGTGGGCAAATGTTTAGATTGCATGCAGCGTTGCTTTGGACTATAAATGACTTTCCCGCATATGCCAATCTTTCTGGTTGGAGCACAAAGGGCAAGATGGCATGCCCTTCATGTATATCTGACACATATTCACAATGGTTGGTTTATGGGCGCAAACATTGCTATATGGGTCATCGACGATGGTTGGCCCCAGATCACACTTGGAGACGGAAAAAAAATGCTTTTAATGGGTATGAGGAGCACCGAGTCCAACCATCAAGGGTCGAGGGGAGAATTTGATTGAACAATTACGTGGATTGTCACATCTCCAGTTTCGTAAATCTTCTTTGAAGAGAAACGAACGCCCAATCAACTAAATTGGACTAAAAAATCTATATTTTTTGAGCTTCCATATTGGTTAGAGTTGGGTTTGAGACATAACCTTGATGTCATGCATATTGAGAAAAACATATGCGATAACGTTTTGGGAACATTGCTGAATATTGAAGGAAAAACTAAAGACTTTGCCAATGCGTGCAGGGATTTGGCTAATCTTGGACTAAGGAAAGAATTGCATTTACAACGTGATGGCGATCGTATTAGTATGAGTCTTGCTTGCTACATGTTAAATTTGAATGAGAGAAGGACGTTTTGTGCATGGTTGTCAAATGTGAAAGTCCCTGATGGATTTGCCTCGAACATTGCTCGGTATGTCAATGTTAGTGATGGGAAAATCAGTGGAATGAAGAGCCATGACTGTCATATATTTATTCAAGCACTGTTGCCGGTCGTGATTGGTGGGTTCTTACGGGCCGACGTGCGTCAAACCTTAATAGATTTAAACTATTTCTTCAAAGAATTGTGTTCACGAACTTATATCAGTGTTGCATCGGCTTCAGGCAAATATTCCCATCATTCTCTGCAAACTAGAAATGATATTCCCTCCCGCATTTTTTGATATCATGGTGCACCTTGCTGTTCACCTGCCAGAGGAGGCATTACTGGCAGGACCCGTGCAATACAGATGGATGTACCCTTTTGAAAGGTATCTAGGGAAGTTCAAGCGGTACGTCCGCAATAGAGCCCGTCCAGAAGGCTCAATAGCTGAGACATATCTTCATCTCGAGTGCCTTACATTTTGCTCTATTTACCTTAATGATATTGAGACTAGATATAACCGAGAGGAACGTAACAGTGATGTTGTCGGTTCGACTGGGTCAGGAAGTGAGCCTAGTTTATCTGTTTTCTCACAAAAGACACGACCATTGGGGACAGCAAGGTCGCACAAATTAGCAGATACACTAATGGCCATGGCCCGTTGGTATGTACTTAATAATTGCACGGAGGTTGAGCAATACATAGAGTAAGTACAACATTCTTGGAAAGTTCCTTAATAATTTGTATCCCTCAGACAAATTAAGAACAAAACAATAACTGGGTTTTCTTCTGTCATTTTGTATGGTAGATTGGAGAGTTGCGTGCAAGTAGTCCAACTGCAATAACCGATGACATATATGCATTAGCATGTGGTCCAGATCCCTGGGTAGCATCATATGCCGGATGCATATCGAATGGTATTCGCTTTCATTCGAAAGAGCGTGAAAGGCATCGTCGTACTCAAAACAGTGGGGTGGTGGTTCATGGGTCACATCAGGGATCCCCTATTTATTTTTACGGTGTGTTGCATGATATTATAGAATTACGCGACATGGGTTGGCGTAAGGTATATCTTTTTCAATGTGCTTGGTATGACGTTGGCGACCCGAGAAGGGGATATGTGTTAGAGACCACTTAACGTTAGTGAATATTGCCAGGGAATGGTATAAAGATGAGCCTTTTGCCCTTGCATGCCAAGCTACTCAGGTATTTTATCTCACCAATCTAACATTGGGTGGAAGTTGGCATGTCATCCAAAAGATTACAAATAGGAATGTTTACAACATTCCCTCGATGACTACTGTTGAGGAGGAGATTGATGATGACGAATCATCGGGGGGTGAAATAGAAGATGAATTCCACAATAATGTGAACAACTATCCCCCAATTCTAGAGAGTGAATCAACCATGGGCAATCCATTGAGTCGAGTCGATGAAGAGCATTTGCCTATTGATCCATCAATCATATCAGTTCAAGAGCCATCCCAACCAGTTGACAATGACGTCTTCATTGATGATGACCCACTTGACGAGGATAACTCCGATAGCGAGACTCATATGCACAAGGAGTCAGATAATGATGAGGGTAAGTCATATTTGTATTAATTGTTATGATTTTTAATTTGAAATTCATAATATACTCATGACAATGGGCATATATACACAGTTCTTTTGAATTAAGAGCCTATGTATTGATTTAAGCCCTATGCTAGACAAATAGGGATGTTTATCCCTATCATTGTCGAGATCATTTTTGATAAACAATCCAGGCTTACACTCAATATATTTTCATGAATTTATTTTATGGTTCCCATTTCACAATCCCCTTTATAAGCGTAAGTATTAGAAATCACAGTGATAGTATATTGATATATATATATGTATGTATAGTAGCTTACTTTGTCTACGTGCTTAATTACAGATAGCACATGACTTCAATTCTCGAAACACAAAAGATGAGGAGATTGTCGGCGAAGCTAAGGCACGAATTTTTAATTACCCAAATAAATATAGTCTTCAGTCGAATTATAAAATTATTCAATTTCACAAAGATCATTAGCAATGTTTAAACCAATATGCTTATTAATCATGGGTCGCAATACTGAAATTGATAATGAAAGCAGTACATTGTAAGTGTTGCACATCTAGCACCTGTTCTCATTATAAAATAATCCATGGTTTGCAGTTTTCTTTGGTGTCTTGTCTTAATATTTACGTAGAGTATGGTTCTCTCTACCTTTACCCAGTAGCCTAGTAGAAGATCCCCTTTTCTTGTAAGTGCAGACCAGTTGATGGGGTTTTCCTGCTTAGGACCTTCCATGTCATTCATCAAGAGATAATTGGTAGTAATACAATAGAGTGGCATACCCTTTGTGATGCCCAAAACAAACCATGGAGCAGCTGGGAGCAGGGAAAAAAATTAAATGATACATCCTGCAGCATATGCGATAAATGTCTTCATAGGCACTAGCCATAAGCTCTACTTAGTTGGACTTTTTTGTCTCATGGCTTGTAGATGACATCCTCAAGCCAAGAGACTAAGCACTGACCATACATCTTTACTTGGTTTGGGGGAAAACCTGTATGGAAAAGTTTGTTTCCACTAGTTTTAGATCTGTAAGGGAACTATATGCCAATGTCATTGATGATGAACCCCAATGAGATGATGAGGCCAGTGGTCCACATCAATAAAGGATGTTAACTGAATGAGGGAATGATGGATTTTTAGGTACTAGCAAATCGTGGTAGATAAAGCATATATGAATTTACCCAATTTAGATACACTTTATCTAACATGCATATAAAAGTTGACATTAGTGTTGGGACAGTATACGTGTGCCTATAACATATACGTGAGTAGCGGATGAAGATAGAAAATGATATGTGTGAAAGGTACGAATATGCTCAAGTGCTAGAATCATTATATGGCCATTCTAGATCTCCCCATTTTGGACCCCACAAATCCTTCACAATGATGTAACCCAAAACTCTTTGATGCTAATGGCCATCATATATGCCCTGCAAAGTCATATCGATCTCTTCTATTCTGTATAGAAAAGTTGCTGACATTGTTCAACTCTATTTGAGAGTTGAGGAACTTCAATGCTGCCATGTGAGACTGAAGCTGCAATCACTGGATTCACTCAGGTCATTTCTTGTCTTGTTTCTATTTGACTTAAAAGAACCTGGTGGATACCCGTGAGTGTCCTTTTACCATTTATCCATTGCAACTACAATGGCTAGCTGCATATATAAATAGGGTTGTCTTTTCGATTGACCCACTAAAGGTATGATTTTGCATGAGTTCCTCAATTGGACTATTTGGGATGGTAATAAAAAGTTGTGACCAGATTCTTTATTTGGAGCAGTAATAGTATTGGATATCATGATTTCTCATTCTTCTCCTTTTGTAAGACAAGTTAAGAGATTTTAGTTGATCGGTAGCCAAGTATCCAAGCCACAAGATTTGTCATCTAATGTGAGAGAGAGAGTGAGAAAAAAAAAACCTTGAAGTCCATTAAGAAGCAATTGACATTTTCTTGCAGCTGTAAATCGATTAAGATCTTTAAGGCTCTGCAGGTATCTAGGCTAGCTGTGGTTTTTTTAGCATGATCTGTTCCATCCCACAAACTATTTAATTTGAGTAAAAGACAGTGCGTACTGAATTTCAGTCTTGTGCATGTGGGGTGTGCGAAGGTGCAGAAAATAGCTGAAAACTACTAGGACTGTTTCTTTGATAAAATCATAACTCGATGTAATTTCTTTGGAACAAAGTTAAAAATCCAAGATGGTGTCATATTTTCGCATCTCATCCTTGGTTTGTGGAGTGGATCTGCATCTTATGAGATGGTTTAGCAATCGATCCATCTACCATTCTGGTTTTGAACTGTATATACTTGACAATCAATTGAGATTGTTAGCTAGCCAATCATAGTTATTAATAACTCATAAGGTTTTAATATTGTGTGCAGATTTTCCTGGTTACTCAGAGCTTACGTTGTGGAACACCTACATCAAAGGGAGAGGCACAAATTGATGATGCAATCGGTCTGTGGGAAGGACACATTTGAATTGCCAGCTAGGGGGTGTACCTTAATGGGTTCTGTATGTTATGAAATGGGGGTCAATGTCACAAATTGACCCATGATGTGTAAATGTGTAACTGAAACACACTGTATGGGTCATGCAAATTTGTAATTGAAACACACTGGAAACACACACTTGGTCAGGTTTGCATGTCTCATTTCACATATGGTATGAAATGTATGCACACACTTGGTATGGATGACATAGTTGTTAGGGAGCAATCCAGGCAATTAACAATGAATTATGTGCATCCCTTCTTAGCAATGATTTATGGGTGAGTATTCTCCATTGGAAAGAGCAATGCAAAACACAAGGAATTTGGGAAATGATGCTTACTGGAAGTGGGTACTGTTATCAAGGGAAAAATGCTTCCTTGAGTTTGCAACGTTCCAATTAAGATATGAGGACAAAATAAATAACACAGTTGCAGGTAGATGGTTTTAGTTTTGAACTTACTCAGATGATTTGTAAACACATTAAATGAGGTTTTATGATTAGGTGAGAACTAAATTATTTATTGGTCACACAGATGGTTCTTGTATAGTGAAAGGAAATAAATTAAATTTCCTTTCCCCTAATTAACCATTGATTATTATGGTATTTTCACTAATCACATTGAAGTTGTGATACAAATTAAGATATAAGGCCACAATAATAATTCATTGATTAAATTCCAATAAAAGCTTAAATCTTCATGGACGTTAAAGTAATTTTATAACTGTTTTCCTTTCTACGTTGTTGTAAATGTGGGTACTAATTATTTTTCCTTCATTATAACTACGCACAGGTGAAAGGAGAGCTTGAATTAGTAGGCAGGAATTGTATTCACCAAATTGGCTCTAAAATGGCACCAGAAAGGGTCACTTCCAGACCAAAAATAAGTACACGGCATGGGTCCATAAGGACAGCTGGCCTCTTATTGAGGGATTAGTGACTTTGCTGGAGGGAAATTAAGCAGAAGGTATAACAAGGATGTGCAATTTGGTGAACCAGAGGCCTATTCCTTCCCTGATTCTCTGCTGTCTCCAAATTGGTAAGGAAGTTCCAGTTAATCATCCCCTGAGCAAGTTTGGGAAAACTTAATCATCAACTGAAGGTGCATCTCTTCTTCTCCCTCGTTCTCTTCTCCCTGCTTCTTTTCTTGACCTCAGTTCTGGGTGAGTATCGGGTGACCAGCGCCCCATGTTTTGAAGGGGCCCATTGATTTTGGCCCCTTCAAATGGTTTAGAGAAGTACTATGCACAGCTTTTAACATGGTATATACATAGTACTCGAGTCTTTCCATATTTTTCTTTCCAGCCATTTTTTTGTTATTTGAGGTAGGGATTACTTTTGAACCTGGGGATGTTTTTATGCTCATATAAGTTTGTAAATGGTTTTATACTTGGACTCTGGTTGATGGGTTTGCATAATCCATATCCCCCTGTTACATGATATTCTGGCACTACATGCATTTGTAAACACTCTACATCTTTCCTCACAAACTTAGTATAAAAGCACCACAAGTCTAGATGATTGTAGGAATTGTAAGTGTGGTTTTAATATTGCATGCTGCTTAATGCCTTTTCCAAGTACTATTTACCTAGCTGATGGACTTTCAGAGGTTCTTGGTTGTTTTTAAATATGGTTAATACATGGCAATCTGATACCTTAGCATTGTTAAACAAAACCAGAGTTTGAATGCACTCAATGTTGAAAGTTTGATACTAAAACTAATAATATGCATAAGGGCAGTGGACAAATTAGGTTTGCAGGTCCTATTAGATATACTCAACAATGCATTGTAAACAACAAATCTATGGTGGTTTTTTAAATTGCATGCAATTCATGACAACAAATGTGCCTTCACAGCCTTAATATAGATATTTGGTAAAACTTTTAGTTGCCAAATTTAATCTGCCAAACAGCAGTAAATGATGAAGGGGCAAACAATATATATAGAAAGAACTTTTGACAATGAGAACCATACCCTTAACCAAGTGATTCAAATGCAAATCAGACAATTAAAACAGTGCAGACAAAGGGATCAGCTGTATGTTTTAAAATCATAAACAAGCGTGATATAGCCATATACTAGAAGAGAATCCCAGTTTTAATAAATAGTGTCTAATGGTAGATAGTGGGCAATGCCAAATTATTATAGACGATTTAGTTATAATATGTTTTATAACTAGTATTGACGTCTTTTGTTAGTTGCATGTTAAAAAGTATATTGAATTCCAGCAACCATAAAGATGTGGCAATCTGTCAAGGGGGGAAGGAGGGGGCGACTTCGACACTCAAGACCTATCATACGTAGCAGCAGCCCAGAGGCAGAAGCATTGCCTCCGACAACCATTTTACGAGACGAGCCAAACTCAAATGAAGAGACTCAGGACGTAGGAGGTGCTGATGTACAAGAGTCCATGGATGCAGCACAGGGTGGAGAGGGGAATATTAATACAGGTATGCCATCCATTTATAACACAGTTACGCATCTTTTACTTCAATTCATATATGCGAAAATTTTTGCGCATTTAATCTAGTTTTTGGAGCTGTTTTTTAATTCTTGGTTTAACACAATAATTTTTCTAGATATAGTTCCACCCATTAAGAAACGGGGCCGAGGGCCTGCGCGATGCACACTTTTTGAATGCCTCCGGAAGGTGAGTAAGATTCCTTTGGTTGTAAAGTATGGCCATCGAGGTCCATCGTGTGAAAATGCCTCCATCTTCACTGGGCAAGTCATGTGGAGCGTTAAAGTATATGCTGAACTAAGGCATGCAAGCTGGAGTTCTATACCTGAGGAGGAGAAGCAAGAGCTTGTTGACCGCGTTAGGGTAGGAATGTCTAATTATAGTAACCCATTAAAATGTAGATGTTTATGTCATTTCTTTTAATGTGCATTTGATGACAATATGTGACAAAAAATATATTGAACTTGTAGGTAGACTTTGTACTAGATTGGACAAAAGACAATGTTCGTGAAATGGTTCAAACACATTTGTGTGATAAATACAATGCATATCATTATGAACTTCACAAAGTATACAAGAAATATGAATCACATGAGGAGGCCCTACGTGGTGGGCCATCGATGGTGGAAAAACCTGCTTGGCAGTGGCTTTGTGAAATGTGGGCAAGTGGGGCATTCAAGGTATATTCATATTTTTATTTTAGCTTCTGCATATTTTATATTTACATTGCATAGGTGACATGTTTCAGGTTAGATGTGAGATGATTTTATTTTGCTGCCTTTATAAATAATTATATAAAGAAGGAGGGTACAACTAGCATTAAAAATTATATATTAATGTAGAGAAAGCCAGGCCAAATATGTAATTACTAACCTGAAGTAGCAAACATTATCATTAATATATAATCAGTGTAAATTGCCGATTAATATGAATTACAACACATTTAAAGGACTTCGAATACCCATCCTATATATTTAAACAAAGCCTAGGCAACGATGGGCACTTTATTTGTCTGAGTTTCTATCTATCAAATCAGGAAAATGAGCTAAATAACTCGTAGCGCAAGAAGTTATTAGTTAATGCTTCTGCACAAAGGCCCATTTAGTTCTCTAGTAGAGGACTATGAAAGGCCATTCATTGATACCAATTTTCTCTTTTCTATTCTTTTAATATAAAAAAGTATATATAAATGATTTCTTTTGCTATCTTATAGTATTTACAACAAGTTTTTTTTGGCATAATCACCATAAAAGGGCTCCTTACAGACCATTGCACAAATTCCATATAGTTGAATAAATGAGACTTGAAATCTTTAAAAACATGCAGGAGAAGTCTCGAAGAAACATTACGAACAGACAAAAGCTAAAGGTTAAACACACAGGTGGGAGGAAGTCATTTGTACGAATATTGGAAGAGAAGGTTTGTGCAAATTCTGAATTATACTATAAGTAATAAAACTGTGTTGGGTTGAGCCTTAACTGACATGATGTGTGGCAGTGGGAGACGACCCCTAATATGGTCGCATTTTGTAAAGAAACACATTGGTCAGCACGGACGGGCAAATTTATCAATGTCACGACTGAACACAATTACGTGAGTAATGTGTTCGATCTTTGGTAGACTATATATTGCATTATAATGTTATTTGCATAGCTGGTTTTATTATTCAATTATTTTCAGAATTTGATGGTAGAGAGATTGAATGAGAAAGATCCTAAAGTGGACATTGATGAAGCGGCTGACGCTATTTTCAAATACGTGCTAGGCTTCAAATCAGGGTACGCACAAGGGATGGGGCATATGGTCATTCCCGACCCCTCTCCTTCAATCAAGAAGAACAAATCTTTTATGTGGCTAGCGGAGGAAAATGAACGGAACAAGAGTGATGCGGAAATATATAAGAGCAAACTAGACAGCATGATGGGTGAAATTGAAGCTATGAGGAGGGGCTTTTCCGATTTTGAGAAAGCAATGAATTTTCGAGTCTCTGAGTTGGAGGGTAATAGCGAGTCTCATAGAGAGACTCAGCGAGATGCCTAAGCATCTCGCTTGCTGGGAGCAGCAGTAATTTTTTGTAGAGGGTTTTTTGTAGATGTAACAATCCAATGGCCATGGCAATCTCAAACACGGCCCCAGATCATTTTGCTAGTGGCAGTGTAGGACGTCTTAGGTAGGATGTGTTAGAACCAGTGGTAGGGAAATGAAGCTAGTTTTTAAAACAAAATTGCCTCTGTTTTGGGAATGGAAGTTCTAAGTTCTAACTTTTGATTGGTTGTATAGATTCAAGGCAGTGGATGTATTTGGTTATAAAACTACTCAGAGAGAGTTGTGTTCATTATGAAGGGGTAATTTGAATATACTTTTTCCTTTACTTGATGGGTTGTAGCTTGTGAATTCATTAAACCAGACTTGGGAGGCAAATGTCAGTGACTTTCATTCGGTTTTCAAGTTTCAGCAAACTCATAATCATCCAAATTTCATGGAAGTGCGTCATTCACACTTGGTGGTGATGAAGAGGAGTTCAACTAATATAAATACATGAGATATTACAAACATTGGACAATAGTAAGTATAAAAGTTGGACTTGCTGAGATTGGCATTATTTATTATTGGTTATTTGTTGAATACATAGTGATTGCTTAGCCTATATCTTTGTTCTGTTTGCACATATTTTCATGTTGAGGTGCTTTGGAGTTTGGTTATATATATCAAGTATAGATTGCAATATTCTAACAATTAGTTGGGTATGAGAAGGTATCCTTTATGAGATACCTATCAAGTTGGGTATCAGAAAGTCACTAGAATATGTTATAAGATATAGAGGATTTGCCTTATAAAATTGGAGTATCCTATATAAGATACATGTAGATCTATGGGTGTTATAAGATAGAGAGGAAGTATATGTACTTTGATAAGAGGCCAAATATGTTTATTCATAAAAGTAAAATAAGAGAAATAAGAAATCATTGTAAGAGTGAAACATTTGCTTGTATTAAAAGAATGAAATATGGGCATTTCAAACCAGAATTTTACTTTAGAATGAAGATATACATGATCTATTTTGTTGGATGGGAAAGGTTGTAAGATCCCCATAAAAGTTAAACAAGCACAAGTAAACCTTTCAAAGCTGATGATAATAGGCCATTGCCGATTTCTCCATATCAGGCATACCTTGCAAATTGGTTTATAATTGGTTTTAAAAACAAGCAACAGTAAGTATTGATCCCTTTACTAGGCTGGTATTTTCTAGTAACAAGTTCTTCTCATTAATTTGATGCCTTCTCTCTCTATTCCTCATATCCCATCAGTTTTCCTTAACTCCCGGGAGAAATCTTAGCAACATTTCAAGTGGGGTTGAGTCATCTAATAATGACAACTACCTCAATCCAATGGTGTAGGATGTGCACTTTATAGATTATGGCAAAACATGTTGTGGATTTATGATCAGACATGAATTTATTTCCCACAATTTTTTAGCACCTCCAGTTGTGGACAGAAGTCTTTCTTGATGTTTAGTTAATGTAGATCTCTGAGAAATAGACCCCAATGAGTAGGTTGACATATATAATAAAGTGCATGATTGCTGTGTAAAGATAAATCTCTTGTTTCAATCAATTGTATGGTCACGTCAGGGAGATAATGTGCATTTGTCAACTCTTCACATTTGCCATTTCCATGCATCACCCTACGTACACTTTTACTTGTAGACTTGAGAATTTTAAACTTTGATTCAATGTTGCTGGGGGAGATATTCCTTCTTGATAGGTAGGCTAACAAAGTGATCTATTTCAGCGGCTCTAGTAGTTCCAGTTAATATTATATATACATATATGTATATATATGCGTGTGTGTGTGTGTGTGTGAAAGTTAAAAAGGTTGCCTCCTCTTTTCTTGAGCCTGAATAAATAAAACACTTTATTTAGTACCAGTCCTTTTTGCTGCTTTCTTGTCATGGATATTTTCCGGTGCAAGTGGAGTAGCCATTAAAAATTGCTTGATCTTTTCCTCTTCCAAACAAATTTCTGAATCAGCAACTCCATGGTGGCCTAGTGTAGATCGATATTATACTTATTTAAATGTGTATTTGGATGATTCATAAACTGGTGGGACCACAATATGAACAATTGGGATAGTTGTATGAAATCAAAGTGGTTGGATATGGGGTCAGTTTTAGCTAGGCAGTAGGTTAATCTCCCAAAACCATATTAGTCACCAATTTGATTTTATTTGCTATAGTAATGTCCTAATAGCTAGGAAATTAATGTTTTTTATTGGCTAATTGTGTTATTATACATGGTTTTTTCAGGTAACTATGAGACACCATGCTGTGTGGATTAAGATGGGTTGTAGAACTACAACAAATTTAGAGAACACAGCTTAAACGGCATGTTGCTGTGTGGAGTAATGTATATATGTGAGATGCTTTATAATCATACATGTACTGCCTTCCAAGGATTGGTTAGATTCATTACTGAACATGTTTGGTAATTCCTTGCTCTACTTGAGTTCTATTTGTGGTATTGTCATGGCCTTAATACCCAGTACTCACAAGAATTGTAAATTAACATTTCACATTATGTTATATATAATGTTGGTAAGAAATAGACTTGGATGGAAATCATTTGATATGGTGTTGGTTTTATTTGTTGATGAGGTGTAATAAAATGATGTCTAAGTAGTATGCAGATTGTGGAATAATTAATTATCCCACAAACAAATATCCCACGACAGGTTTATTTCCTACAAGCAGATGTTGTTGGTGGCAATTTCTCTTTTTAAGAAGGGTTGATGTGGTCACAAATAGGTTAGTTCCCAGCAATAGTATTTCCCACCACTAATTTTCTTGGGAAAATTTGCCTTTTAACTAGAATATTTCCCAATTGTTGGTGGGATAAAAATAATTTCTAGAAACATTTGTCATCTAAATAACTCTCTTCTCGTGAATGCTTGTCATAGGAAATAATGGTTATTGACACTTGTTGCGAGGAAGGAACTTCATGAGAACATGAACATTTCTGACCAAACTTAGCCGTGGTGTCACACTTTTCCCCACCAACTGAGTTTGGTGGGGAAAATAACTATTTCCACTAAAAATACATTTTTTCCCACGAGCCTCAGTCCCGCCATAAACTAATACCATTGTCCATTGAACTTTTTTGCCACAAAACCACTTCATGAGGATTTGGAACTATCCATGACTACTGTTCATGGTAACTACATATTTGCGACCAAACTTAATTGTGGTAATAATACTATTTCCAAAAATATTGTGCATGGCAAAAAACTTGTTCCCACGAGCCCTACCTCATGGGTACCCATTTTTGGCCACCACTCTTCCAATGGAATGATGGTATTTCCCACCAAATCATATGGCAATGAGACTTTATTTGCCATGAAAGGAAAATGTTTTAACTACTATGGATGTCGTTGGAAATTTAAGTTTGCAACCAAACTTAATTGTGGCAAAAATAATATTTCCAAGAATATTGTGAATGGCAAAAAACTTGTTCCCACGAGTAGGTGTCATGGATAAATATTTTTTGCCACCACTCTTCCCATGGAATGATGGTATTTCCTACCACATCATATGCCAATGAGACCTTATTTGCCACGAGAGGAAAATGTTTTAACCGCCATGGATGTCATGGGAAAAATAATGCTTTTCCCATGAGCTTGTGGTGTTGGTGGGAAAAGACCCTTTCTTCACCAAGTATATGCCACGAGTCTGCCGCCGAGCAAATTGGTGGAAACAAGTTTTTCCCCACTAAAGGTATGCTTTTTCTCACGAGAAGCACTCCCGGCAAAAAATGATATTTGTTGTAGTGGGGGCTATTAAGGAAAAAGAGAAGGGCCAAATTAAATTAGTCAAGACAGAGGCCCATGATTGTACACAAAGCAAAAACATCACAGCAGCCACAACAGAGAACACACATGCACAACAGACAACGTGGAAGCACAGTAGAGACAAAATCCTCACAGCAGACACAGCTCATACACAGCAGAGAAATTGTGAATCTTTTAGAATTGTAAATATAGGACAGGTGTCAAATAACCCTATGTAATTCCTTTAGTAACAATACTTGTCTATATATATAGATTGTAAGTTCACGGAAGAAGAGAGTATGAAAAACAGAGGATATATTCATTACAGCTTCTCTTGGGTAGTGTGTCAAGCAGTTGATATACATTTTGAAAATTTATTTCATTAGTAAGTGACAGGTAATAATTCTCCGACTCTTTTGGGTACGGGGCATTACAGCTATGAAAAGCCATATATGTATATTTAAGTTTTATATTAAGAGTGAGATAAATTTATCTCACTACTCACTCAAAAAATTTTTAAAAAGATCTTACAAATGAATATAGAAGAAATCGTACTTATTACGGTAAAGTTTTTTCACCGCAACAAATCATTTCAGCAGCTAAAATACTTGTTGCGAGGAATAGCTCCCCATCGGCTATAAATATGTTTTCTTACGTCTACACATTCTCACCGCACAAATATATATATTCGTGTGGACATGATGTCGCCGCAATAGACTTTTAACAGATGAAATAAGTCAAGCAGATGTGTGCCATTGCGGCAATTCATTTACTCTATTGCAGCTTCTTGTTTCGCCGCAAAAAGCATTGTATCCACTACGAGAACGAAATTTCACCACAATTTTTTTCCAAATGAGTTATCTGCGGCCAATGTACGGGTAGAAAAATCTGTCGTAGAAAATGAATTGCAGCAAGCACTACAACAGAATGTGTCTTTTGTGACAGAGGAAACTGTCACAAAAAATGGCAAACTGTCACTAAACATATTTGGTGACGGTTTGAAACCGTCACCACGACCGTCACCTAAAGTGCATCACAGAAAACATTTGGTAACGGATTACTGTTCAACCGTCACAAAAAATATTTTTAGTGACGGTTGGAAGTGTTCCGTTCGATACAACGTTCGAATGTTCCTTTTTTTGTGACGGTTATGAACTGTCACAGAAAATCACGTTCGGACGTTATACCCGACCGATTGGCATTCGAATGAGAGAATTTGACGTTCGTTGAATATCATTCGAACGTATCATATTTACATTTGGATGTTAACCCGACCGATTGGCGTTCGAATGAGAGAATTTCACATTCGTTGATTATCGTTCGAACGTATCATATTTACGTTCGAATGTTAATGCGTCCGAACGTTAATTACAATAAACGTTCGAATATTTGTTCGAACGTAAACGTAAATGTTCAAACGTAGCGTGTTTAATGTTCAGACATTATTTCGAATGTAAACGAAGGAGCGTTCGAATGCAAGTTCTTTGTTCGAACGTTAATCACTTTACCGTTCGAACGGTTTGTTCGTTTTAACGTGTGTACGTTCGAACGTATAGTTTGACGTTCAAATGAATCAATTGTATTTATGTTCGAACGTTTGTTAGAGTGTGAACCAACATTCGAACGATTTTTATTTACATTCGAACGTACAGATCAGAAATACTAATTTCATAAAATTTAAAAACATAATACCAATTGTATCATATTATATACCCAATTAACAAGTAACAATGTCTTATAAAAGCACAAAATTAGATATTAAAACTAGTCAGAAATATTGATAAAATTTATTTCTTCATTTTCCCTCGCCCATGAGGATTCTGTTGCAATGACATAACACGCTCCATTTGCACCATCATCTCCCGTTGCACTTGCTCTTGCACTTCACTGCGTATTCTTTCCTCCTGGTCTCTCTGTTGGTCCTGCAAACGCGTCTCTAAATGAGACTGTCGTTCTACGTGAGACTCTAACTCTTGCTGTCTCGACCTCATATACTCATTCTCACGCCGTGTAGCTTCTAAGTCTGCCGTAAGATTATTAATTTGTGAAGCCGATGAGGTTGAGGAGGATGAACATTTATGCTTGATAGATCGTCCCAAACCTCTTGCCATACTAGACTGCAGCCCAAGCACTTGCGTGAATATGTCTATGTCACTAGGAGAGGATTCCTCAGAAGCCGACTGCATCTCCATCATTTTGCTCTGCAATTTAAAAGGTAATGATCGTAAATAATTAGTAACGTATTAAAAGAAATAGAAATAAAAAATAAACTATTAAAATGTTATATAAATAATTTATTTAACAAAATTAACACTGCTTACATAATTATCTGCAGCGACAGGATCCATCCACTCACTATGCTCATTAGTGTGAGCAGCAGTATAGACATGAAGAGGGAAAAGTTTTCAGGATCATCACGTTTCTAACAAACCGAAAATATTAGCAATTTTAAAAAGACTAGGTCAAGAGCACGTGCAAAGCACGTTTGCTTAGCTGGGTTAAATAGATTTTCTACAAAAATAATATGGTTTATTAAAAAAAAAACTTGATTAATGAATAATTTAATGCATAGAGACAAAAAAAGTAAACTTTAGCAAATATCTTTGGATAATAACAGGGTAAGGATAATAATTACATATTTGGATATATAAAAAGACAAAAAGATTAGTTCAAAATTAAAGTCAAGATACATTAGAATAATATAGACAAATAAAAATAGTATCATTGCCGCCACAATAAATACTACCACCACACTAAAAGAATGCATAACCAAGATTTTAACATCCAAGCATAAAGTAATTAAATAAATATACAAAGTAATTACAAACTATTCATAAAGTAGAAAGTGCAACAGTATAAAATTAAAACAGTCCATAAATTAATGCAAGTTTAGCGAATAAGCAACCATTAAAACAAATCCAGTTAATTCAAACCATATGGCTTTTAGTGATAAATCAGTTAATTCAAACCCAATTGCACTAAAAAAATTCACCAACCTGATTTAAAACAAAGCTCATTTTAAAAACTAACTTGTGGGAACTAAAGCCCTCGAAAATACTATTTTTAACACACTTTGTTAAAGTTTTGTGTAAGCTAAGCTGCTATCGCACCTCTTCCAACGCTTCTCGCACGCTCTTATTATTGGCCCATACTGCAGACAGCACATAATTGTAGTCCTGAAAGGAAGCACATCCCTTAGTTATCACTTTTTTGTATGAATATTATGGCCTAATGGCCCTTTGTACGGCTTGGGTCCCTTTTTATTATTATTATTATTGAAATTGGACCTACATGTTAAGGGAAGAATACCCACTGTCATAAACACCAGCTCAAATGAAGAAGAGAATCTTCCCATCAATAAAGGACACAACCAACGACAAAAGGATCAGAAGCACTCTGCAAAACAATGGCACCAAATACTCTGCAATGAAGGACATGGCACACGGCAAAGGCCTCAGGAGCACTCAGCAAATGCATCAGAGTAGAGAAATGGAATACCCTTGTAACATAAATGTACTACATCATACACGTGTCACCACTCTAGAAGGAAAGCTTGTTATGGCTCTGTGTATATAAATACATGTAAATGTAAAAGGAAGCTGCAAGTGAAAAGACTGATATTATTCAATATATTTCGCCCATTGAGGCATTTCACAGAACACCTTTTAGGCTCTCCTATTCTCATGCTTTAATACTGCTGAATGTGAGATAATACAAGAGAACCATGGACACATAAGCACAAAGAGAGAGAGAGAGAGAGAGAGAGAGAGAGAGAGTGTTTACCCAGCACCAATATGCAGGAGATGTTGCAGAAAGGAGACTTTCGTCAAGGTTCTCCTCGATATATCTCCTTCTTAAGTAATCTTTACTTGATTTTGGAGATGCAAATTGATAATTGGGCTCCAAAACTTGCATGGTGTTGATTTGAAGAAGCAACTGTATCTCGGAAGCCTAATGGCCCACCACAGAAATTTTTCCCCTCAAAATTTTTAACTTTTTCCTCAACACATTGGTTTTTTGGTTTATTTTTCCTCAATTTATTTACTTTTCCTGGGTTTTTTAACTCTTTTTTTCTTCACTTGAGGGAAAAAGAGATACATGGGCAAGCAAGGGCCTTATTTCCAGAATTTATGCACAATTACTATTACCAAAAGAAAAACAGAGAGATAATTCAATCTCCCATTTCCATTCTTAATGTTTTCCATCGTACCAAATGGATCAGTTAAAATCCTCAAGGCTTCCCACATCAAATGTTCTTCCCAGGAATCCCCAAGGTATGACAGAAGTAAAAAATTCGTTAACTTATTTCCAGAAGAAAAAACTCGTTAACTTATTTCCATACTAAACAACAATAAGACAGACAGTACAGACCAAATAAAAATCACCAATAGAAAAAGTGTGGCAATACAAGCATAGCTGTCAACCTAATCTCAAATTATTTGTTTTATTTACATAAAGACCACCATTTTATGAGACATATGATGTTTCTAATGGCAATCCCCAACCACAAGTGTGGGCAAACCCAGCATAAGATCCAAATATCAATTCCAACACTTGAAAGTTCAAAAAACAGAACAAGCACCCCATGTAAACGATATACTTTATTCAAGCACAAATGACTATATATAAAAAATTCAAAAAACAAAAATACTTCCAAAGTCATGCATAGAATTTCATATATAGAAAACAAAACAAAATAAACACACAACCATGTTTTGTGATACCCAGCAAACACTTACATCAGAATAGACCTTAACTTGAGTGTCTAGCTTTGATCTCTAATTTTGCAAATCCTAATTAGCTCAAAAAAATAAAAATAAAAAGCGGCATGTAGTTAGAACTGAAATGTATGAAACCAAATTGAAGAAATTAACAACCATTTTTCCCACTAAAGTTAACCTGCTTCAATTCTATTAATCAGCTAGGCCCTTGGTTCATTTAATTCCTGATAACCAAAAAATAACTGTTATTAGCAAGCTACAGCTGTTTGAAGACCCTGTTTGGCTGCAGAGAATATCGGGAACACAGATAATAGAAACAACAAATAGAAATGCCCAAGAACAAAGGAAATTAGAAAAATGCAATTTCTGTAAATACAGAAACAAGAACAATTACAAAAATTCTTCATTAGAGAACATTCCACCCAGATTTAAAAAAGAAAAAAATCAACCCCTTCGATTTGAGTAGGAAGATTTCTAAGATTTCAAAATTTCTACAAATCACTAAACACTATATCCATATACACGAAAGCCAGATTACATCAAAAGGTGCAGACTGTTAACATATACACGATCTGAACAAGGAAAAAAAACTTCAGATCTCAAAGAATAAGAATCTTACATTCAGATTTCAAGAAGAAAAAGAAAAAAAAAACTTAGATCAGAAGAAGAAAAAAAAAACTCCACCTTTCCCATGAAGAACAACCGTGTTCTTCGTTGGCTGACCTAGGCTGTAGTTTTCTTCATTTTCTTTGAGACTAAACATGGGAAACGTCTATAGAGAGGAGATTTGAGAGATTTGAGAGACACGGTTGAAGAATCGTGAGGAAATAGAGAGAGAGACCTCTGGTTTTCAACGAAAAATAGATTACAAAAGAGAGAGGCATGAGAGAGTGAGTTTGAGGAAGGTCGAGAGAGAGAGAGAGAGAGCAGAAAGTGAGTGGGGTTTTTGAGAAGTCAAGAGAGAGAGAGCGAGAGAGAGGCATTGTGGCTGGGTCTCAAGGCTTTGATGGTTTGGGGGGTTGCGTCTGGCGGCGTTGCTGCTGTGGGTGGCTACATATGTGGCTGGAGGAGACGCACGGCGTCGCTAGCGGCTACCGAGACTGAGAGAGAGTAGGTTTGAGTGTGTGAGGGTTAGAGAAGCAGATGGAGGTTGAGGGTTAGAGAGACTCGGCGAAAAACAGAGAGAGCTGAGAGAGAGTAGGTCTGAAGGGGAGAATATACAGAGGATTGAGAGAGAGCGAGAGAGAGTGGGAGGGGAAGAAGCTTCAAGAGAATGGGACCAAAATTTCAGTTTGACAGTCGTTAAAACAAGAATTTGCTCGGTAGAAAACGTGAAAAAAACAAAAAAAAAAACAAACGAGACCATTGGAGACGACGAAGGGCTTGTGAGAAGGACGAGAGGAAGAGGAAGAAGGAGCCGAAGCTCTCCTCAGAAGCCGACTGCATCTCCATCATTTTGCTCTGCAATTTAAAAGGTAATGATCGTAAATAATTAGTAACGTATTAAAAGAAATAGAAATAAAAAAATAAACTATTAAAATGTTATATAAATAATTTATTTAACAAAATTAACACTGCTTACATAATTATCTGCAACGACAGGATCCATCCACTCACTATGCTCATTAGTGTGAGCAGCAGCATAGACATGAATGAGGGAAAAGTTTTCAAGATCATCACGTTTCTAACAAAGCGACAATATTAGAAATTTTAAAAAGATAATGTTAGTACTTATCAGAAAGAATATCAAGAAAATAAATGAATTCTATAATTTTTTAATTACCATTTTTTCAACAAGATGGTGGAATGACCTTGAACCGGCACGATGGTGGACAGTCAGAGCGGATCTATTCTATGCATTTGTAGAACTCAAGTGCTACAAAATATATTAAAAATGTTAATTGTAATATGTATACATATAATATATAGAACGAATATGAATGTAAATAATTAAAATATATAAATGTAAAATACCTGATAATCTGGAGATGCGAAAAGATCACAACACTTTCTCCAATCATCTAACTTCATCTGCTGAAAAGGAGACTGCGCAGCCTCTTCCAACGTCTCAAACTTCTTGAAGTGGTCATGACATCGTCCTTTGTGACGTCGGAATAGTGTAGCCATCAACTCATTCACGGTTCTCAAATCCTCGCTACGGCCAAAGTCGAGGTCGAATTCATCCTAACAAGGGAATCAGGTCAAAAATATAATATATTAATCTAGGTGAAAAAAATGTACTGAAAAGTAAACTCACCAGCACACGACTTCGAACGTGCTCCTTAATCTCATTCGGAACATCTCGCCATGAGCGCACATAAAATGGAGCATAAGCTCGAACTACTATGCCAATATAGGAGGAAAGCGTTGCTGCACTATCATCCACTCCTCCAGTGGAATTATCAGGAATTGTGATCTTCAGTTTACCGTGCCTTCTATTTTTTTCAAGAGAGAATCCACATGTATAGCCACGACCGCGACGTGCAGATGCATCAACTACATGATAATAGATATACTATAATTATAATTATATAGATATTGAGGAAAAAATATTAACTATATATATAATTATCAACGACAATATTTCCTTACTGGTAGGTGTCGACTGGCTGTTGTTCTCTTCTGTGTTAGCTTGATCTTCAGGAACGGATTCCTCGAGTGGGTAGTCCTCAATGAATTCAGGACTTGGACTTGGCGGAGGCACATTTCTTCGTTGTCGTTTTGGCGGCATTCTTGAAAATAATTAATTATATCAAAGAAAATTAATTAGAAGAAATTATGAAAATTGAAGATATTTTATAGTCACCTAGCTATATGAATAAAATATTTAGTACTTTTATTCTTCATTTTCAGATGAATTTTCCATGCTTGTTTCAGAATCTCTATCAATAACATCTTCATCATCATCATGCACCTCTTCTTCATCATCCTTATCCACCTCCTGCCCGGATTCTGATTCGTCTTCATCTTCTGACTCGTCTTCTTCTTCTTCCTCCTCACTTACTTGAATTGAATGATCATTTAATACAGACGGGTCGAGATGGACGGGTGGGACATCATCTCTACACAAGGGGAGCAACTCGAGTGCACCGAGGTCAACAAACAAGTTAATACCCTCTCCATCTTCCTGGTATGCCTCAACAATCAGAGTGTCATCTTCATCTCCACTATTCTCGTAATCTGCACTCGTTACTGCTTCATATATATTTCGAGGAACAAATTTTAGTACGACTCGCCAAATTATCTCTCCATTATCTTCATAAGCACTTTTCATTGGATCAATCAAGTAATAGACTTGGGTAGCTTGACAAGCCAATACGAATGGATAATTTTCGTACCATTTAGATGCAGTATTGACACTCATAAAGTGATTATCCCTATGTATCGAAACCCGACCACCGCCTAGATCCCACCAATCACATTTAAAGACATATGTTACAGACCCACCCAGATATTTCAATCCGATAATATCACGTATGACACCATAATAGTCAATATCATCTGTTCCATGACGACCAACACACCACAGTTTTGAGTCTTTCTATTACGTTCACTGTCCAGAGTATGGAATCTATAACCTCGAACCGTGCATGCAGTATATCGAAGTGCTCTATTTGAGGGACCACGGGCCAATGCATACAATTCAGAAGAAATTGATCCGGGATCACGAGCACGTTGTTCCAAAATTTAACAATTGAAATAGTATATATTTATTATTTCATTATCCAGAGTTAAAAATTTCACAATATAATATATATATAATTTTAGTTCATACACGTTCTTCAAACCATTCGGGAAATTCTTCCTCGTGTCTTGCCTCTATATTTTCTACGCCTTCCGTCCTAAGTTTGTCCATGTGGTCACTGTTATAACATGTTGCAAAAGAAGTATATTTTGAGCACAACAATTATAATTAATTTAAAGAAAACTATAATTATTCAAAGCAATGAAATGACATACCTAAGATAATCATCAATCTCTCGGCAATTATTTAGCACATACCACCGAACTTTACCCAACTCTCCATCAATTAAATCGTAACTTGTTTGTGCACCCAATGGTCGTACATTCTGGAAAAACACTGATAGCTCAAGAGTAGGCAGAGTAGCAAGATCAACATTTCGCTCTTGACGATTAAATCGTGTCTCAACACCACGAAGATATAGAGAGAAAAATGTTAACCATTCATCGTGTATATAGGCCTCTGCTATTGAACCCTCAGCTTTGGCTTTATTCCCAACAGTGCGCTTCAATCGACCCAAATATCTTTCAACTGGATACATCCAACGAAACTGCACCGGTCCACCCAGAAGTACCTCTCGCGGTAAATGTATTGCTAAATGGACCATGACATCAAAAAATGATGGTATAGTAACAATGTCTTCTTCCAATTTCGACAACACATCTTGATTTACTACCCGAGCACACAAATCCTTCAAAAACATACAGAGTTCAGATATGGCAACACGTACATTAGATGTCAGCTTCCCACGAATTCCCACAGGTAATAACTTCTGCAAAAATACGTGACAATCATGACTTTTCAATCCATTGATTTTCCAATCATCAGGACTCACGCATCTACCAATATTTGAAGCATAACCATCTGGCAACTTCGCACCTCGCAACCATTTGCAGAAATCCATCCTCTCCTCCCTCGTCATCGTAAAACATGCATGCGACATGACCACCCTATTGCCTTCTACCCGCAAATGTAGATTATGTTTAATTCTCATTCTCTCAAGATCTTTCCTCGTCTTGATCGTGTCTTTCGTCTTTTTGTTAATACTCATCAATGTACCCAGTATATTATCACAAATATTCTTCTCTATGTGCATTACATCCAAACTATGTCGCAACTTGCATGACGACCAATACGGCAAGTCAAAAAAAATACTACGCTTTGTCCAATTCAATTCTACTACGGCTCGTTTTCTCTTGTTCTTTCTCCGACCTTTGCCAAAATTGTTCGCTCTAACATGTTGCAGTTGTTCCACTATCTCTTCTCCAGACAACTCTTTTGGTGCAATCCTATCCTCTACTCTCCCATCAAACTTGGCACATTCTCTTCTCCATGCATGATTTGCTGGTAAATAACGTCGATGACCCATGAAACCCAACTTCTGAGAATATTTTAGCCACTCACTAGCAGTTTCTTTATTACACGTCGGACACGCTAACTTCCCTTTCGTACTCCAGCCGGAAAGATTCTCATACGCCGGAAAATCATTTATGGTCCACATTACCACAGCATGCATCTGAAAAGATGTCGACTTAGATGCATCATAAGTTCTAATGCCTGTTTCCCATAACTCTTTCAGCTCTTCAATCAACGGTTGCATGAATACGTCAATATCATTCCCAGGTGATCTAGGGCCAGGGATGAGGAAAGTTAACAAAACGTTTGGCGCCTTCATGCACCTCCATGGTGGAAGATTGTACGGAATCAATACCACGGGCCAAGTGTTATAACTTGTACTCATATTCCCAAAAGGGTTGAATCCATCGGTTGTGAGTCCCAGGCGCACATTCCGAGCTTCTAACCCGAACTCTAGATACTGATTATCGAAAGACTGTCAAGCAAGTGAATCTGCTGGATGCCTCATATATGCATCATTCTTAACTCTTTTCTCCTCGTGCCACCTCATATCATGAGCTATTTTCTTACACATATATAGTCTTTACAGTTTCAAGGGAAAATACCGCAACACCTTAACCGGCACGTTTTTCTTACCTTTCCACCTCGACTCTCCACATACAGGACATGCTTGTTTCTCCTCGTTCTCCTTCCAGAACAATACACAATCATTCTTGCATGCATGTATGTACTTGTACTCAAATCCTAATCCCTTTCTCAACTGTTTCGCTTCATAAAAGTTCTTGGGCAATGCAGACCCTTCGAAAAGCACCTCGTTAAATAAGTCCAATATCATGTTTATTGCTTTCGTCGACATCCCACACAATGATTTAATGTGAAGCAACCGCACAATAAACGACATTTTGGAATGTTTTGTACAACCTGGGTAAAGCTCGCGCTTTGCATCTTCCCACAGTGAAGGAAAATTTTCACAATTAGTCCTTGATCCACCACTTGAGGCATTGTCGTTAACCTCATCCATAAACATCCCAGCTCCAATGTCACCCAACATCTCCTCCATCTCATCATGCTCATAATCATCATCCATGTGCTGCAAATAATTGTGATGATCGACCAATACATCTGGTGACCCTTCATACGGCTCACCATGCAGTACCCATCGCGTATACCCCAGATCCATACCGTTCACAAATATATGACGCTCTACTTCATCCAATCCTATTGCACACAAATTTTTACACCCTCGACATGGACACTTAATGTAACCACGACTATCAGCAGAGGCCCGTGCAAAATCAATGAAGGTTCTTACTCCACATGCATAGGGTACGTAATCCTTTCCAAGTCTATCGTCCAGACGCATCCAATTTTTGTCCATTTCTAAAAACATCTATATATTAATAACACATACATTTGAAAATTCACATGCATGTCATGCTCCAATTCTCATTGCTTTTTTGATAAGGTAGTTGGTCCTATCCCATTCGAGATTATATTCTCCATATTGCACAAATCTTGTCACTCTACTAATTTCCACGTTAGTAGAAATTTCGGCAGCACCTCCCCATAGTTCTCCAAGTATACATGTTCAAATATCGGGATTGTGACCCTACGAATACTATACCCGAAGAACAGTAGAAGAAGACACTGAAACTTCATATTAAACGTGGAAAGTAGCGAGTAACAAAAATGTGCAATACAGATAATATAATCTCAAACTGTCCACACTGGACAATTCAGGAATCAGTGGACACATAAATGTACAGTGATTCCCAAACGGGTCTAAGGGTATTTATGCAATGTCACACGCATCTAGCAAAAAATCATACAAACAATATCTCCATGTTGTTTAAATTAAGAATGTCACCTTCAAGTAGTGTTATATTGTTAAACTAAAGAGGGATGGAAGATTATGTGACCCTAAGTTTCGTGTCTTGTACACAAAGAGGGAGAATGATCTTGAAGAAATGTTTAAATTTTAGTCTAATTACTTAACCGTCACAAACTGTCCGACCTTGACAACTATCAAAGCCGAAGAGACTATGACAATCAAGCAATTAGACTAAAATTTAGAGATTATAATTGTTATATATAATTTTAAAGGTTATTATCTAATTTTAATTATTATTATTCCACAATTATAATATTAATTGTTATACTTAATTGAGTGAGTTATTTATTTATATAGACAATAAGTATATAAATTTTATATAAGCATCTATTTGATCCTTATTTTCTTTCTCTTTAGTTTATAATAAATAAGTATATTTACATATTCCAACTCTACTTATTTAGTAGGTTCAAGACTTTTTTATTGAAGAGTATTTTAAAGGTTATATTATAATTTTAATTATTATCATTCTTAAAGTATAATTTTAATTGTTATACTTAAATTTCAAAGGTTATAATATAATTTTAAATATTATAATTCTTAAAGAGTTACTTTTATTTGTTATTACTTAATTTCAAATATTATTATAAATATTTAATTATTACTATTCTTAAAGTTTCCAATTTTAATTATCATACTTAAATTTTAAAGGTTATAATATTATTTTAAATATTGTAATTCTTAAAGAGTTACTTTTATTTGTTATTACTTAATTTGAAATATTATTATCACAATATTTCAAATCCATATCACAACATATTCACAATAACTCACAAACTATTTAGAAACTATACAAATAATAATAACAATATTTCAATTGTAAGCATAAAATAACATGCCATATGTATTAACATATTCTATAACTTGAGTAAGCAATAAACATGTATTAACAAAGCTTAAGGACAATATATTTGTAACAATGTAAACATATTCAAACGTCATTCACAAATAATAATTTAAATATTTCAAGTCCATATCACAATATATTCACAATAACTCACAGTATATTCACAAAATAATATGCCACATGTATTAACATATTCCTAAACTTAAGTAAGCAATAAACATGTATTAACAAAGCCTAATGACAAAATATTTCTAATAATGTTTCTTCAAAACGTCATTCACAAATAATAAACACAATATTTCAAATTCATATCACAACATATTTACAATAACTCACAAACTATTTATAAACTATACAAACAATAATCATAATATTTCAAGAGTAAGCATAAAATCACAACAACATATTGATAAAGTTTAGAAATCTACCTAGCACTCACAATATCCTCTTACAAATCAAAATCTTCCAACTTCCCAAAACAACCAATCCTTCAAAAAAATACAACACTAATTTATTAGAAATATTTTATAATAAAAACACAATATAAATATCATAAAATTCAAAAAAAAGACAAGAAATCAAAATTTTTTCTTACCAAAACTCAACTCTCTCTCACTCTCTAACTCAACTCTCTCTCTCTCTCTCTCTCTCTCTCTCTCTCTCTGCAGGAGCCTCGGGCCGAAACAACTTTCAACTCTCTCTCTCTCTGTTGCGCGCACGGGAGAAGAAGAAATGATCCACTTCCTCCCGTGCACGTACTGATTAGGTTCTAAAATTATTAGTTTAAACGTTCGAATGTTTAAGTTGTACGTCCGAACGTTATATTCTAAAATTATTCCCGCCCAGAACGTTCGGACGTTTACAGTACACGTTCGAACGTACCCTTTTTATGATATAACATAAAATCTAGCGGGAAAGTTCCCGCACTTTCCTCATATATGTTCGAATGTATCACAATTTTTCGTTTGAACGTTCGTAGATTTACAGATGAACGTTTGAACATTTAACTTAAACGTCCAAATGTACATTTCATCAAAGTGTTACCATATTTGAGCGGGAAATTTCCCGCACTAATTTAACTAACGTTCGGACGTTAATAGATTTGGCGTTCGGATGTACATAATTTTCTAGTGATTTTCATCAAATAACATTCGAACGTATAGTATAAACGTCCGAACGTCTGAATAATCACACAGATACCTTAATCGAGCAGGAAATTTCCCGCCTCTTAGTTTAATGTTCGAACGTTAACTTAAAACGTACGATTCTTACTATACTAACTTATAATATAATATATATACTACATTTTATATATCTATAACTATATACTACATTGTATAGTATGATAGCATAATATTTTTAATGAGAACATAAATGTATATAATATATAAACTATACCATATATATAAATCAATAATATATATTAAATTGTTACTTATTAAATTCTTTATTATATACTAACTTATAATATAATATATATACTACATTTTATATATCTATAACTATATACTACATTGTATAGTATGATAGCATAATACTTTAAATGAGAACATAAATATATATAATATATAAACTATACCATATATATAAATCAATAATATATATTAAATTGTTACTTATTAAATTCTTTATTATATACTAACTTATAATATAATATATATACTACATTTTATATATTTATAACTATATACTACATTGATGTCTGAAGATACGTACGGCCAACTTCATAGCCACAAACGTAACAAATGAAGGTACGCAACTACAACGTGATCACCAAACTAGCTAGCTAGTCGGTCTTGTATTTTTTATTTTTTTTAAGACATAATTTATATTATACTTATAATTTGAATAATAATCATATTCTAACTAAATTAGTATGAATATATTATATATATTTACTCCATATTATATATTAAACTTCATATTATCTGTATATTAAATGTTTTTAATCTTTACTTAAAATTAAGATTATAAACTTATAATTTTCTTGTTAAACATATTCAATAAAAATTCATAAACAATAATCACAATATTTTAAATCCATATCACAGAATATTCACAATATTCTCACAACAATATTTATACACATATTAATTCATCAATAAACACCATAAACTCATAAACTATTCACAAAATTCACAAACAATAATCACAATTATTTCAAGAGTAAGCATAAAATCACAACAACATGTATAAACATATTGCTAAACTTTAGAAATATAACAAGCACTCACAAAAAAACCAATTAATCTAATTGTCAATAATATTATATAACATCCTAATATATAACATAAACATTTATAATATAATATATTATAGATAATATTTTGGAAATTAAATTGATAAACGTTCGAACGTAATAATAATTACGTTCGAACGTTCTGTGTATATAAGGCCAAAACCGAACGTCAAAACGACATTTCCAAAACGTATCCATCGTCTACTCCGTTGCACGCCGCCACGCCTCCGTCACCGCCGCCATCAACTCCGCCACAACCGTCACTAAAAGGTAGGCATTCATATTTTATTCAAATAACATGTATTTTATTGAGATTTGGATTGAGTTTTGTTTAAAACCGGATAAGTGGTGGCCGGATTTTCAACTCCATTTTCCGGCCACCATGACCAGCCATTGGCCGAATAGTTACTGTAGAAATGTTTCTTGAAGTGTATACTTCATTTCTACGGTGACATTTCAACATTTAGAACCTTGTAGAGAAATTTTTGAGATTTCAATAATGGCTGAGTCGACTCAGCCATTCTGCGTTGTAACGTTCTTACGTTCGAACGTACGACATTTAAATTACAGAGCCGTTACGGTTTCTACGTTCGAACATTCATTGTCTTACATTCGGACGTCATATTCATCAATTTTCGGTCTAAACGTTTAATGTATACGTCAGGACGTACTACTTTTTAAATATTATTAAACGACATACGTTCGAACGTGAATATTTTACTTTTGCACGTAAATCACATACGGTCGGACGTTTAATTATAACGTCCGAACGTAGTGATTTTCTACGTTATTCATGCTTCGACGTTTGGACATTCATATTTACGTTCACACGTAAAACAAATACGTTCGAATGTATAACATAAACGTCCGAACGTACGTCAGCCAATTTTTATTTACTGCTTATGTTCGAACGTCTATGTTTTACATTCAAACGTATATGTTTTAGGTTCGAATGTAAATTTATTTACATTATTTTACGTGCGAATGTATAAATAAACTTCCGAACGTTTTATCTTTAACGTTCGAACGTTAAAGATAAAATGTTCGAACGTTAATGCAGAGCAGCTTAAAATTAATACAAAAAAATGCATTAATGTAAATAATTTTTTTTCCTTTTCTATTTTCAGGATATGGCTCTTCCACTGCATACTAGGAAACGAGGGAGGGAAGGAGCCACGTCGGACATTGCCCGTATCGGAGCTCGTACTGTTATGGTAGAGCGAGAGGTCCTGATTAATGAATTCGACGAACTCTGTTGGCAGCAGACGAACCTGAGAGATGTTTTCCTCAGTAGAAGCTAGGGAAATATCTGCACATTGAGGGGGAAGGTATACCCCTCAATGGTTCAAGAATTCTATATGGAGATGTTTGACATGTCTCAGGATGCATCCTCTCACACCGTGATTGTACGCGGTGTTTCCAATGAGGTATCACCAGATGTCATCGGCGAGCACCTCGGGATTCGTAGAGGAGTTGAGATATTTGCATACTCAACACCCCGTGAGGATGTAGGCACTTCTACATCATCTACTGGCCGCCCATTTGAGCCAGCATCAGCTAGAGATGCAGGCCAGTCAGAGGCTGAGGATACTGGCGTCGAGGCTCGGGATGATGACCGAGACGAGGATTTCTATATCCTCACCGGGAGGGACCGCATGCAGCGGAAGAACGCCTTCAACCAGAACCATCTGCTGCATTTCTTCCGCATGTTGTACCTTATTGTTGCAACAAATGTTGATCCCGTCGCTCATAAAACCACATTTAGTCGGCTTCGGGCACAATTTTTGATACGAGTGGCACGTGGAGATCCTATAGATTTGTCACTACACATCTTTGAGAGGATCCACGGATAATCTCCCATACGGTGTCCTAATCAGCCGACTATTACTTGCACGGGGAGTGCCGACCCAGCCAGAGGAGCGGGTCAAAGATTAGATGAGCCCCCTCGACATGACCACGCATCGACGTAGCATTGGATAGGCGAGGGGACGTCAGCCACCCCCTGTAGAGGATCTAGTTCCTCCGACGCAGCCTGAGCCAGGTCATGTCGGGAGTAGTAGTCAGCATACGCCAAGTACATCTGCAGGAGATGTGCGGCCTGCTTGGGTTGATGCAGTCATCTCACAGCTGACTGCGCATATCGATCATAAGATCGATCGATCGCCCGAGGCTATATCGGCGTCTGTTGCCGAACTCACCCATCGTGTAACTATCCTCAACGACAAGGTTGATACCTTGACTGAGGAGGTACGGAGTTCAACTTTTGCGGATAACATTATTATCTTACTGTTGTTTACTACATTCTATCAAATTTTATATTTTATTTTTAATATTTGTAACAAAAAATATTATTGAATATTTCTATCGTTTTATAATTTCAATTTTTAATCTTCTTTGATGTTATATTTTTCAACTTTAATACTAAATCACTGCATTTCAAATATATATGTAAACATAAATATATATTTATATATTACAAATTGTGTATATATAAATATATACAATTCAATTTTTTAGATTTGTTCAGAAATTATGCACTATAAAAACCACATAATTTTTAAATTAAAGTCATTTAATTTAAATTTACAATGAACGTTCGAATGTTATTACATAACGTTTGAACATTGGGGCAAATATTTTACTTTCAAACGTTAATTAATAACATTCGAACGGTTGCGCCAAAACATTTTACGTTCAAACGTCAAAAGACATAACGTTTGAATGTATATGTGACGTTCGAACGTATATTTCTCATACGTTGGAACATAAAAAATCTCATTCTATCTTTAGTGACGGTTTCCAGAAACTGTCACAGAAAATATCTTTTAGTGACGGTCTAGTGACTGTCACAATTTCTCAACCGTCACTAAAAAGCAATTGTGTTGTAGTGAAAAACACCCACTTTGTGCGGCAAAATAGCTAGCGCCGCAAAAAGCTATTTATCTTGTAGAATTATATGTAACGCCCCGGTCCCAGAGTTTTAGGGAGTTAGCTCCTGTCATCTAAAATCATCTCTTCTAATACAATTATATATATATTCTAAAGATTCCATAAAATATAAATTTAGTTGTTCAACACAAACATATATGTTCCGCCGCAGGGACACCAAAGAAATACCTCAACATAAAAAATTAAAATTTTTACAAAAATTCATAAATATCTATCTCAAATATCCAAAATAATAAATCTACTAAATATGACTATCTAATAATTATTTGTACCATTTAACACTTTTTTTTTTTTGAAAAGTACATTCGAAATTTTATTAATGTCCAAATACAATAAGGAACTTCCTCTATATCAATGCTTAATACACTTCTTGCCCAAGTATGAGCAACTGAATTAAAACTTCTTTGAATATGAGCAATTGTCCATTGTTGAAGTCGATTCAAGAGAGATCTAACATCTGATATGAGCATACTGGAACTGTCCCATCCTTGAGCACCATTTTTAATGCCATCCACAACATTCAGAGCATCCCCTTCTAAAATAATTCGTTGGAAACTAAGCTCCATAGCAAACTTTGAGGCATGGAAAACAATATAAGATTCTGCTAGATGAGGATCAGGTAACAGATTATCTTTTATCGTCATGGTAGCCAAAACATGACCCTCACTATCCCTTACCACAACTCCAAAACCAGCCAAATAAAGATGTTTATCTACCGATGCATCCCAATTAATTTTGACAATACCTTGAGGTGGAGAATATATAGTAGGAATAGAATTTCTAATCAGTTGAGATTGAAAACTAAAACTGGAATGTATTTCAGATAATCTTAGGATAGTTTGATTAAAAAGCACTAAAGGAGGAGAAAAGATGTTTTCAAAAATCACTGCATCCTTCTTTTCCACAGCTTCCACATCACCACAGCAATCTGTAAGATCTCCTCTTATTCAAAAGTATCAAACAGGTTGAACATCAATTCCTTAAAATTCTGGGGAGCTCCTTCTCTGAAATTTTTGAACCAAGCTGATTGGCCGTGAGTGCTCCTCTCTTGGAAACAATCGTCCTAACAAAGTCATCCATTGCCTTCACCGAAGATCCCTGCTCTTCTCCCTCTTCTCTTATTGCCGACCTTATCTGCACTCTAACCTCGGCTGCCTTCTTCCTCATATCCTTGCCTTTGCCCTTTTCGTCCATAACCAATTCTACGACCCTCTTCACCTCCTTCCCTTCAATCACGCTTTGATGCCCTCTTGTCAGCTCCACACTCAAACCCATCTCCTCCGTCAGCATCTTTGAATTGTATGCCTGCTCGGCTGCCATAGGCCACCCTATCATAGGCACGCCTTGGCTTAAGCTCTCCAATATCGAGTTCCACCCGCAATGACTCAGAAAAGCTCCGGTCGACTTGTGGGCAAGAATATCCAACTGGGGTGCCCAGTTTCTGACTAACAAACCTCGTTTGTTTTCGCTGATCCGTTCTTCAAATCCTTCTGGCAACCACTCCGCTCTGATTTCGCCATTAATGTCGAAACCAAGGGGTGGCCTAATCACCCAAATGAAAGATTTTGCACTGTCCTCCAAGCCTTTAGCTAATTCCATCATTTGGGACGCACCAATGGTGTTCTGAGAACCAAAAGAAATGTAAAGAACTGAATCAGCACTCTTCAAATCAAGCCACTCAAGGCATTTTTCTGGAGGTACTCCGGATTTTTTCCCGGCATGCTGTCCGGAAATACTTGACGAATGTGAGGAGGACGGCTTTTTAAGAGCTGCTTGGGGAAGAAGAGGACCTATAGTCCAAACGGGAAGTCGCAGATATTTTCTGAGAAGATCCAGGCCAAAAGGTTCAATTTCCTCGACTGTGTTACACAGCCACCCTGAAGACTCCAAGCAACGCGAAATCTGTGGCTGCATAAATGTGGACCACATGTCTGTACCATCCGCAACTCTCAAATATTGGTGCAATTGAGAGCGATGGAAACGATAACTTTCAGGAAACCCCGGCAGCTTGAACTCGTCGGAATCTGTGGAACGATGTGGGAGGTTAAGCCACAGAGACACGTAGGTCATGGTGCCGTAGGCTCCACCGGTGGAGAATGTAATATGCATGGCGCCCACACTCTTTGCAACATCAACAGCCCACCCAAAAAACACGTCGGAAATTATACAAAGCGGAGGCCGCCCTTCTTGGTCAATGATATCATGGAGAACGTGCAAGAGTGGATCTTTGAGACTCACCGATGCATGAAAAAGGTTTATCATTTTGTTTAGAGACAAGTTCTCGGTGTTCTCAGTGTTGGGTGGTAAGTCGTGGGCAGAGCTGCAGAAGGGGAGCTCGACAAAGCGGATGCTGGAATGGGACGGGGCATTAGAGTCGTCGACAGAAACAGAAGAACGTCGGAGGTACTGGATGTTGAGCTTGGTGCTGGCAATGATGATGGTGAAGCCCGTTCTTTGTTGAATCTTCCTTGCCAATGCTAGGAATGGTATAAGATGGCCATGGGCAAGGTAAGGTAGCATTACAATATATTCATCGGAGGCCATATCCGCAATCTCTAGATCTCTTTTGGAGTTGGCTGCATGCAGTATCTAGGTGGTGGTGATCCGAAATCCGTAGTAATAACTTTTAATTGGCTTAATTTGGTGATCAGGAAAGAAAAAGCTTCTCGAGCAATAAAGGAACAAATGCAAAGCTGGGCAAACGTTCTGGTCTTTTGTTGTCTTTGGTGCGTTGCTTGTGTTTCTTTTTCTGTTTCGTCTCTATCTTCAGAAAAAGTTGTTGCGTCGCCCGAGGGTGAAGTATATTAATGGCGTCCGCCTTTTTCGTTTCGAGCATGTGAATTTGCTATCAATAGGCCGGGGAAGTCGATTAAGTGGAATGTGGATCATCACTCTTACTGACATTAAAGGGAATGCAAACCCAGCAACTGGCCAAGTTGTACGTGCTTTGCCATAGGCTGGCTGTTTAAATTGTCGGTGCTTTCTAGGTTATTCTTTTCTATGAGAATATTTTCTTAATAATATTATAAATTTATTTTATTTTTTAAAAATATTTAAAAATATTAAAAAAATTTATATAAAAAATAATTTAAAAAAAAATATGAAAACAAATCTAGAGTTCCAGCGGGAGCTCCCAACCCCGACAGAAACTCTAGCATTATTCTTAAAAGGAGAGAGAAATCCTTTAGACTATACGTAAATAAATTTATAAAGTTATTTATAAAATTATTTTTATTGTTAAATAAATTTAATAGATTATATCAAATTATGTTATTTTATAAATATATTTTTACAAATTTAATTTAAAAAAAAATTGGAAAAACTGAAAGGAGGAAAATGCAATATAATATTAACTTTTATTTTTAATTAATGCTAGATTAATTCCTGTCTATGCCACGGTTTTAATCGGTCCAGTGTCTATGTTTCTTAATTAAGTTTGGTTTAGGTTGTGTTTCGTAATGGAGTGATCTCATATATTCTGTTAATAGCAGTAAAAAAATAATAATAAAGTAACGATAAAATATTAAATAATAGTAAATAGTAATAAAAAATATGTAAAAATAATAATAAAATAATAAATAGTTTACTATCCAAACTAACCCTTAATGACATAGGGATGGAAAAAATCAATTGAGATAAATAAGGAATAAAATTAAGGTTATTTCTATATTAAAAAAAAGGATATAATATTTTTATATATATATATATATATATATATATATATATATCAAAAGTAGAAGGTAAAACAAATTATATAAGAACTATAATAAATACTTCATTAGCAAGCTAGGGCCCCAACGACCCATCATTTTTACAAGATGGCTTAGATCTTTCTTAAAGTACAATATTAAAAAGATTCATTTGATCATTTTCACGACAAGCTTGCTAGCAATCACTATAACAGAATGTGTGTTTTGTGACAGAGGAAACTGTCATAAAAAAATTGCAAACCGTCACTAAACATATTTGGTGACGGTTTGAAACCGTCACCATGACCGTCACCTAAAGTGCGTCACCGAAAAAATTTGGTGACGGTTTACTGTTCAACCGTCACAAAAAATATTTTTAGTGACGGTTGGAAGTGTTCCGTTCGGTACAACGTTCGAACGTTCCTTTTTTTGTGACGGTTATGAACTGTCACAGAAAATCACGTTCGGACGTAAAATGAAACGTTCGGACGTTATACCCGACCGATTGGCGTTCGAATGAGAGAAGTTGACGTTTGTTGGATATCGTTCGTACGTATCATATTTACGTTCGAATGTTAATGCGTCCGAACGTTAATTACAATAAACGTTCGAATATTTGTTCGAACGTAAACGAAAATGTTCAAATGTAGCGCGTTTAATGTTCGGACATTATTTCGAATGTAAACGAAGGAGCGTCCGACTGCAAGTTCTTTGTTCGAACGTTAGTCGGTTTAACGTTCGAACGATTCAATTGTATTTACGTTCGAACGTTTGTTACAGTGTGAACCAACGTTCGAACGATTTTTATTTATATTCGAACGTACAGATCAGAAATACTAATTTCATAAAATTTAAAAACAAAATACCAATTGTATCATATTACATACCCAATTAACAAGTAACAATGTCTTATAAAAGTATAAAATTAGATATTAAAACTAGTCAGAAATATTGATAAAATTTATTTCTTCTTTTTCCCTCGCTCACGGGGATTCTGTTGCAACGACATAACACGCTCCATTTGCACCATCATCTCTCGTTGCACTTGCTCTTGCACTTCACTGCGTATTCTTTCCTCCTGGTCTCTCTGTTGGTCCTGCAAACGCGTCTCTAAATGAGACTGTCGTTCTAAGAGAGACTCTAACTCTTGCTGTCTCGACCTCATATACTCATTCTCACGCCGTGTAACTTCTAAATCTGCTGTAAGATTATTAATTTGTGAAGCCGATGAGGTTGAGGAGGATGAACATTTATGCTTGATAGATCGTCCCAAACCTCTTGCCATACTAGACTGCGGCCCGAGCACATGGGTGAATATGTCTATGTCACTAGGAGAGGATTCCGCAGAAGTCGATTGCATCTCCAACATTTTGCTCTACAATTTAAAAGGTAATGATCGTAAATAATTAGTTACGTATTAAAAGAAATAGAAATAAGAAATAAACTATTAAAATGTTCTATAAAAAATTTATTTAACAAAATTAACACTGCTTACATAATTATCTGCAGCGACAGGATCCATCCACTCATTATGCTCATTAGTGTGAGCAGCAGCATAGACATGAATGAGGAAAAAGTTTTCAGGATCATCACATTTCTAACAAAGCGACAATATTAGCAATTTTAAAAAGATAATGTTAGTACTTATCAGAAAGAATATCAGGAAAATAAATGAATTCTATAATTTTTTAATTACCATTTTTTCAGCAAGACGGTGGAATGACCTTGAACCGGCACGATGGTGGACAGTCAGAACGGATCTATTCTGTGCATTTGTAGAACTCAAGTGCTACAAAATATATTAAAAATGTTAATTGTAATATGTATACATATAATATATAAAACGAATATGAATGTAAATAATTAAAAGATATAAATGTAAAATACCTGATAATCTGGAGATGCGAAAAGATCACAACACTTTCTCCAATCATCTAACTTCATCTGCTGAAATGGAGACTGCGCAGCCTCTTCCAACGTCTCAAACTTCTTGAAGTGGTCATGACATCGTCCTTTGTGACGTCGGAATAGTGTAGCCATCAACTCATTTACGGTTCTCAAATCCTCGCTACGGCCAAAGTCGAGGTCGAATTCATCCTAACAAGTGAATCAGGTAAAAAATATAATATATTAATCTAAGTGAAAAAAATGTACTGAAAAGTAAACTCACCAGCACACGACTTCGAATGTGCTCATTAATCTCATTCGGAACATCTCGCCATGAACGCACATAAAATGGAGCATAAGCTCGAACTACTGTGCCAATATAGGAGGAAAGCGCTGCTGCACTATCATTCACTCCTCCAGTGGAATTATCAGGAATTGTGATCTTCAGTTTACCGTGCCTTCTATTTTTTTTCAAGAGAGATTCCACGTGTATAGCCACGACCACGACGTACAGATGCGTGAACTACATAATAATAATAGATATACTATAATTATAATTATATAGTTATTGAGAAAAAAGTATTAACTATATATATAATTATCAACGACAATATTTCCTTACTGGTAGGTGTCGACTGGCTGTTGTTCTCTTCTGTGTTAGCTTGATCTTCAGGAACGGATTCCTCGAGTGGGGAGTCCTCAATGGATTCAGGACTTGGACTTGGCGGAGGCACATTTCTTCGTTGTCGTTTTGGCGGCATTCTTTAAAATAATTAATTATATCAAAGAAAATTAATTAGAAGAAATTATGAAAATTTAAGATATTTTATAGTCACCTATATAAATAAAATATTTAGTACTTTTATTCTTCAGATGAATTTTCCATGCTTGTTTCAGAATCTCCATCAATAACATCTTCATCATCATCATGCACCTCTTCTTCATAATCCTTATCCACCTCCTGCCCGGATTCTGATTCGTCTTCATCTTCTGACTCGTCTTCTTCATCTTCCTCCTCACTGACTTGAATTGAATGATCATTTAATACAGACGGGTCGAGATGTACGGGTGGGACATCATCTCTACACAAGGGGAGCAACTCGAGTGCACCGAGGTCAACAAACAAGTTAATACCCTGTCCATCTTCCTGGTATGCCTCAACAATCGGAGTGTCATCTTCATCTCCACTATTCTCGTAATCTGCACTCGTTCCTGCTTCATATATATTTCGAGGAACAAATTTTTGTACGATTCGCCAAGTTATCTCCCCACTATCTTCATCAGCACTTTTCATTGGATCAATCAAGTAATAGACTTGGGTAGCTTGACAAGCCAATACGAATGGATCATCTTCGTACCATTTAGATGCAGTATTGACACTCGTAAAGTGATTATCCCTATGTATCGAAACCCGACCACCGCCTAGATCCCACCAATCACATTTGAAGACATATGTTACAGACCCACCCAGATATTTCAATCCGATAATATCACGTATGACACCATAATAGTCAATATCATCTGTTCCATGACTCCCCTCGACCAAAACACCACAGTTTTGAGTCTTTCTATTACGTTCACGGTCCAAAGTATAGAATCTATAACCTCGAATCGTGCATGCAGTATATCGAAGTGCTCTATTTGAGAGACCACGGGCCAATGCATACAATTCAGAAGAAATTGATCCGGGATCACGAGCACGTTGTTCCAAAATCTATAAATTGAAATAGTATATATTTATTATTTTATTATCCAGAGTTAAAAATTTCACAATATAACATATATATAATTTTAGTTCATACACGTTCTTCAAACCATCCGGGAAATTCTTCCTCGTGTCTTGCCTCTATATTTTCTACGCCTTCCATTCTAAGTTTGTCCATGCGGTCACTGTTATAACATGTTGCAAAAGAAGTATATTTTGAGCACAACAATTCTAATTAATTTAAAGAAAACTATAATTATTCAAATAAATTAAATGACATACCTAAGATAATCATCAATCTCTCGACAGTTATTTAGCACATACCACCGAACTTTACCCAACTCTCCATCAATTAAATCGTATCCTGTTTGTGCACCCAAGGGTCGTACATTCTGGGAAAACACTGATAGGTCACGAGGAGGCGGAGTAGCAAGATCAGCATTTCGCTCTTGACGACTAAATTGTGTCTCAACACCACGAAGCTATAGAGAGCAAAATGTTAACCATTCATCGTGTATATAAGCCTCTGCTATTGAACCCTCAGCTTTGGCTTTATTCCCAACAGTGCGCTTCAATCGACCCAAATATCTTTCAACTGGATACATCCAACGGAACAGCACCGGTCCACCCAGAAGTACCTCTCGCGATAAATGTATTGCTAAATGGACCATGACATCAAAAAATGATGGTGGAAAGATCTGCTCGAATTTACATAGTACAGTAGCAATGTCTTCTTCCAATTTCGACAACACATCTCGATTTACTACCCGAGCGCACAAATCCTTGAAAAACATACATAGTTCAGATATGGCGACACGTACATTAGATGTCAGCTTCCCACGAATTCCCACAGGTAATAACTTCTGCAAAAATATGTGACAATCATGACTTTTCAATCCATTGATTTTCCAATCATCTGGACTCACGCATCTACCAATATTTGAAGCATAACCATCTGGCAACTTCACACCTTGCAACCATTTACAGAAATCAATCCTCTCGTTGTGTACAAGATCATTATTCTTAAAGTATAATTTTAATTGTTATACTTAATTTCAAAGGTTATACTATAATTTTAATTATTATAATTCTTAAAGAGTTACTTTTATGCTTGTTATTACTTAATTTCAAATATTATTATAAATATTTAATTATCATACTTAAATTTCAATGATTATACAATAATTTTAATTATTACAATTCTTAAAGATATACTTTTATTTGTTATTACTTAATTTCAAATATTATTATAAATATTTAATTATCATACTTAAATTTCAATGGTTATACAATAATTTTAATTATTATAATTCTTAAAGAGTTACTTTTATTTGTTATTACTTAATTTCAAATATTATATCACAATTTTTCAAATCCATATCACAACATATTCACAATAACTCACAATATATTCACAAAATAACATGCCACATGTATTAACCAATATTTCTAAACTTGAGTAAGCAATAAACATGTATTAACAAAGCCTAATGACAATATATTTCTAATAATAAACATAATATTTCAAATTTATATCACAACATATTTAAAATAACTCACAAGCTATTTACAAACTATACAAACAATAATCACAATATGATAAAAAGTAAGCATAAAATAACATGCCACATGTATTAACAAAGCTTAAGGACAATATATTTGTAACAATGTAAACATATTCAAACGTCATTCACAAATAATAATTTAAATATTTCAAGTCCATATCACAATAACTCACAATATATTCACAAAATAACATGCCACATGTATTAACAAAACTTAAGGACAATATATTTGTAACAATGTAAACATATTCAAACGTCATTCACAAACAATAATTTAAATATTTCAAGTCCATATCACAATAACTCACAATATATTCACAAAATAACATGCCACATGTATTAACATATTTCTAAACTTGAGTAAGCAATAAACATGTATTAACAAAGCCTAATGACAATATATTTCTAATAATAAACACAATATTTCAAATTTATATCACAACATATTTAAAATAACTCACAAACTATTTACAAACTATACAAACAATAATCACAATATGATAAAGAGTAAGCATCAAATCACAACAACATATTGATAAAGTTTAGAAATATACCTAACACTCACAATATCCTCTTACAAATCAAAATCTTCAAACTTCCCGAAACAAGCAATCCTTCAAAAAAATACAACACTAACTTATTAGAAATATTCTATAACAAAAACACATTCTATAAATATCATAAAATTTAAATAAAGACAAGAAATAAAAATATTTTCTTACCAAAACTCAACTCTCTCTCACTCTCTAACTCAACTCTCTCTCACTCTAACTCTCTCTCTCTCTCTCTCTCTCTCTCTCTCTCTGTGCAGGACCCTCTCTTTCTGTTGCGCGCACGGGGGAAGAAGAAATCATCCGCTTCCTCCCGTGCGCGTACTGATTAAGTTCTAAAATTATTAGTTTAAACGTTCGAACGTTTAAGTTTTACGTCCGAACGTTATATTCTAAAATTATTCCCGCCCAGAACGTTCGGACGTTTACAATACACGTTCGAACGTACCCTTCTTATGATATAACATAAAATCTAGCGGGAAAGTTCCCGCACTTTCCTCATATATGTTCGAATGTATCACAATTTTTCGTTCGAACGTTCGTAGATTTATAGATAAACGTTCGAACATTTAACTTAAACGTCCGAACGTACATTTCATGAAAGTGTTACCATATTTGAGCGGGAAATCTACCGCACTAATTTAACTAACGTTCGAACGTTAACAGATTTGGTGTTCGAACGTATAGTATAAACGTCCGAACGTCTGAATAATCACATAGATACCTTAATCGAGCGGGAAAATTATCGCCTCTTAGTTTAACGTTCGAACGTTAACTTGAAACGTTCGAACGTACGATTCCTACTATACTAACTTATAGTATAATATATATACTACATTTTATATATCTATAACTATATACTACATTATATAGTATGATAGCATAATATACTTTAAATGAGAACATCAACATATATAATATATAAACTATACCATATATATAAATCAATAATATATATTAAATTGTTACTTATTAAATTATTTATTATATACTAACTTATAGTATAATATATATACTACATTTTATATATCTATAACTATATACTACATTGTATAGTATGATAGCATAATATACTTTAAATGAGAACATCAACATATATAATATATAAACTATACCATATATATAAATCAATAATATATATTAAATTGTTACTTATTAAATTCTTTATTATATACTAACTTATAGTATAATATATATACTACATTTTATATATCTATAACTATATACTACATTGTATAGTATGATAGTATAATATACTTTAAATGAGAACATCAACATATATAATATATAAACTATACCATATATATAAATCAATAATATATATTAAATTGTTACTTATTAATTCATCAATAAACACCATAAACTCATAAACTATTCACAAAATTCACAAACAATAATCACAATTATTTCAAGAGTAAGCATAAGATCACAACAACATGTATAAACATATTGCTAAACTTTATAAATATAACAAGCACTCACAAAAAAATCAATAATCTAATTGTCAATAATATTATATAACATCCTAATATATAACTTAAACATTTATAATATAATATATTATAGATAAAATTTTGGAAATTAAATTGACAAACGTTCGAACGTAATAATAAGTACGTTCGAACGTTCTGTGTATATAAGGCCAAAACCGAACGTCGAAATGACATTTCCAAAACGTATCCATCGTCTTCTCCGTTCTTTGCCGCCACGCCTCCGTCACCGCCGCCGTCAACTCCGCCACAACCGTCACTAAAAGGTAGGCATTCATCTTTTATTCAAATAACATGTATTTTATTGAGATTTAGATTGAGATTTGGATTGAGTTTTGTTTAAAACCGAATAAGTATTACCGGATTTTCAACTTCATTTTCCGGCCACCACGGCCAGTCATTGGCCGAATAGTCACCGTAGAAATGTTTCTTGAAGTGTATACTTCATTTACATGGTGACATTTCGGCATTTAGAACCTTGTAGAGAAATTTTCGAGATTTCAATAATGGCTGAGTCGACTCAGTCATTCTGCGTCGAAACGTTCGAACGTTTCACCAAGACATTAGAACGTACGACGTTTAAATTACAGAGTCGTTACGACTTCCACGTTCGAACGTTAATCGTCTTACATTCGGACGTGAATATTATTAAACGACAGACGTTCGAACGTGAGTATTTACTTTCACACGTAAATCACATACGGTCGGACGTTTAATTATAACATCCGAACGTAGTGATTTTCTACATTATTCATGCTTCGACGTTCGGACGTTCATATTTACGTTCACACGTAAAACAAATACGTTCGAACGTACATTCGAACGTATTTGTTTACTGCTTATGTTCGAACGTACATCTGTACATTCTAACGTATTTGTTTTACGTTTGAACGTAAATTTATTTACATTATTTTACGTGCGAACGTATAAATTAACGTCCGAACGTTTTTATCTATAACGTTCGAACGTTAAAGATAAAACGTTCGAACGTTAATGCAGAGCATCTTAAAATTAATACAAAAAAATGCATTATTGTAAATAATTTTTTTTTCCTTTTCTATTTTCAGGATATAGCTCTTCCACTGCATACACGGAAACGAGGGAGGGAAGGAGCCAAGTCGGACACTGCCCGTATCGGAGCTCGTACTGTTATGGTAGAGAGAGAGGTCTTAATTAATGAGTTCGACGAACTCTGTTGGCAGCAGACGAACCTAAGAGATGTTTTCCTCAGTAGAGGCTGGGGAAATATCTGCACATTGAGGGGGAAGGTATACCCCTCAATGGTTCAAGAATTCTATATGGGGATGTGTGACATGCCTCCGGATGCATCCTCTCACACCGTGACTGTACGCGGTGTTTCCATTGAGGTATCAGCAGATGTCATCGGCGAGCACCTCAGGATTCGTCGAGGAGTTGAGACATTTACACACTGAACACCCCGTGAGGATGTAGGCACTTCTACATCATCTACTGGCCGGGGATGTGAGCCAGCATCAGCCAGAGATGCAGGCCAGTCAGAGGCTGAGGATACTGGCGTCGAGGCTCGGGATGATGACCGAGACGAGGATTTCTACATCCTCACCGGGAGGGATCGCATGCAGATCGAGCGGAAGAACGCCTTCAACCAGAACCATCTGCTGCATTTCTTCCGCATGTTGCACCTTATTGTTGCAACAAATGTCGATCCTGTGGCTCATAAAACCACATTTAGTCAGCTTCGGGCACAATTTTTTATACGAGTGGCACGTGGAGATCCTATAGATTTGCCACTGCACATTTTTTAGAGGATCCGTTACGAGGCGAGCATCGTCTCCACGGATAATCTCCCATATGGTGTTCTCATCAGCCGACTATTACTTGCACGGGGAGTGCCGACCCAGCCAGAGGAGCGGGTCAAAGATCAGATGAGCCCCTTGACATGACCACGCATCGACGTAGCATTGGACAGGCGAGGGGACGTCAGCCACCCCCTGTAGAGGATCTAGTTCCTCCAACGCAGCCTGAGCCAGGTCATGTCGGGAGTAGTAGTCAGCATACGCCGAGTACATCTGCAGGAGATGTGCGGCCTGCTTGGGTTGATGCGGTCATCTCACAGCTGACTGCGCATATTGATCATAAGATCGATCGATCACTCGAGGCTATATCGGCGTCTGTTGCCGAACTCACCCATCGTGTAACTATCCTCAACGACAAGGTTGATACCTTGACTGAGGAAGTACGGAGTTCGACTTTTGCGGATAACGTTATCATCTGACTGTTGTTTACTACATTCTATCAAATTTTTTATTTTATTTTTAATATTTGTAACGAAAAATATTATTGAATATTTTTATCGTTTTTTAATTTCAATTTTTAATCTTCTTTGATGTTATAATTTCCAACTTTAATATTAAATCACTGCATTTCAAATATATATAAATCAATAATATATATTTATATATTACAAAGTGTGTATATATAAATATATACAATTCAATTTTTTAGACTTGTTCACAAATTATGCACAATAAAAATCACATAATTTTTAAATTAAAGTCATTTAATTTAAATTTACAATGAACGTTCGAATGTTATTACTTAACGTTCGAACATTGGTGCAAACATTTTACGTTCGAACGTAAAATTAATGACATTCGAACGGTTGCGCCAAAACATTTTACGTTCAAACGTAAACAGACATAACGTTCGAACGTATATGTGACGTTCGAACGCATATTTCCCATACGTTCGAATGTAAAAAAATCTCATTCTATCTTTAGTGACGGTTTCCAGAAACTGTTACAGAAAATGCCTTTTAGTGACGGTCTAGGGACTGTCACAATTTCTCAACCGTCACTAAAAAGTAATTGTGTTGTAGTGAATGAATTTAATTAAGAACCTTATGATAATTAGAAATGTACGTTAGATATTATATACTATTTATATATATAATTAGTTACAAATTAGTTTATAATTTATAGATGTGAAATTTTCCGTATCAATTATAGTAATTTAATTCTTTTTTATAACTATAATAATTCTTTTTTTTTTTTTATAACTGGAATGGATTTCCCCTATATTAATTACGTGTCTACTAACTAACTTCTTAATGGTTAAAACTCTTTATATAATATCGTAGACGGTCCAAAAATTATAGGTATCCGGATGCCAATAATTTTTTATGTCCGGCCGGATGCAAAAATTATAGCTAGGCTCCTACTGTCATTGATTAATTCTTAGAGGACAGAGGATCTGTCACCATTTAAGAGCATTATATATCCATTCACAATTTATATGGGCTTTATCCTCCTGTATATTCAAATCGTGGAGGCGTTTTGATCTCTCGATTATCTCTATATTCTAAAGAAAAATGCTGTATTCTAAACTTATTTTAGCCGTAAAAGAAATTTTAATATATTATGCACAATCTTAATAGGGTGGTAAAGTGGTCCGGCCCGGTGATGGACTGAAATTTCATCATTTTTTTTTAATTGGATCAGACCGAACATCCATAGGGACCAACCAACAGGATTGCTATCAGTCCAATTTGTCCGTTTAGTCCAGCCTAATTATTTTATTATTCTTTTCAAATAAATTAATAAAAAAATATATAAATTACTAAATTAAAATAAAGTGAATTATTAATGTGGATTATGCAACTAACTTGGTTTGAGAAGTGGGCGGACATATGACCAACCGCAAACAATAAGTACCGAGAGAGATGCAGAAGCTGCTGAAAACATCTAGTATGAGGTGAAAGAAGCATAGCGGAGTGCGGTCGACCAACAACCTGAGAAGACTAAGGAGAATAAAGGGGCTGCAAAACCCAAGAAATTTAAGGAGTTTATATATGAAACTTATTCTCCTTCAATTTATGATCTACCAATTCCTTTTCCACAGAGATTAAGAAAAAAATAAGATTGATAATCAGTTCTCTAGATTTTTGAGTATATTTAAGCAACTGCATATTAATATTCCTCTCATTGAAATTTTAGATCAAATGCCTAAATATGGAAAATTTTTGAAGGATATTATCAAACGAGTGGAAGTTGGAGAAGCATGAGACTGTAATGTAGACCGAGGAGAGTAGTGTAGTTTTACAAAAGAAGTAGCCGCCTAAGTTGAAAGATCCGGGGAGTTTCACGATCCCTTGCACTATAGAAAATTCCTATTTTGATAAAGTTTTATGCGACTTAGGGGTAAGTATTAATCTAATGCCTCTCTTTGTTTTCAGAAAATAAGGTATTGGAGAAGCAAAGCCAACCACTATCTCTCTACAGTTGGCGGACAAATCTATTAAATACCCAAGATTAAATGCTTATTGTCGAAGATGGATGCCAAACCAAGACTGTTAAGATGGATTTTGCTATTACAAGAGTTCGATTTGAAAATAAAAGATAAGAAAGGTATTGAGAATGTAGTAGCCAACCTTATCTCGTCTTGAGCTTAAAAAGGCAGCTGGCAATGAGAAATTCTAAATTAATGAGACCATCCCGGACGAGCAATTAATGGCTATACAAGTCGTTCCATAGTAGGCCGACATGGTAAATTATTTAGTGTCTAGAATTCTACTGGCCAAGATGACATATCAGCAAAAGAATAAGTTCTTCTCTAACTTGAAATATTATTTTTGGGAGGAACTTTTTCTACACCGACATTGCGCAGACCAGATAATCAGGAGATGTGTACCCGAGAAGGAGATGAAAAGCATACTCAGAAACTGCCACTCATTGGAAGCGGGCGGCCACTTTGGTGGGGGCAAAAACGGCAACAAAAGTTTTACAATGCAGCTTTTATTGGCCGACTGTTTTAATTTTGTTAATTTATATGATCATTGTCAAAAGGTTGGCAACATTTCTAGGAAACATGAGATTCCTTTAAATAATATTTTAGTGATTGAATTATTTGATGTTTGGAGTATAGATTTCGTGGGTCATTTTTCATATTCTAATAAATTTATTTTGGTGGCTGTAGATTATGTCTCCAAATAGGTGGAAGCGGTCGCCTTACCGACTAATGATGCGGGGTCGTAGTGAATTTCCTGCAAAAGAACATCTTTCCCCATTCGGCACTCCGATGGCGACAATTAGTGATGGTGGGAAGTATTTTTGCAATCGTCAATTTGAAGCACTACTGACTAAGTATGGAGTTACCCATCACGTGACGACACCATACCATTCTCAAACGAGTGGTAAGGTCGAGATGTCTAATTGGGAGATGAAGCGCATACTGGAGAAGACCGTGAGTATCTCTCGGATAGACTAGGCGAAAAGGTTAGATGATGAGGTATGAGCCTATCGAACAACATTCAAAACATTGATTGGGATGTCGCTTTATCGGCTCGTTTATGGAAAAGCATGTCATCTACCCGTGGAGCTAGAACACATAGCCTATTGGGCTATGAGGACATTGAACTTTGATTTACAATCGGCTGGCGAGAAGGGAATATTGCAAATCAACGTGATGGATGAGTTTCGCAATGATGCTTATGAGAATGCTTGGATTTACAAAGATGAAACTAAAAGATGGCATGATAAGCATATTCTGATAAGGGAATTTGAAGTCGGGGTAGAAAGTTTTATTATTTAACTCAAGACTTCGATTCTTCCCGAGAAAGCTGTGCTCTCGGTGGTCGGGACCGTTTGTGGTGACCTATGTCTTTCCCTATGGGATGGTTGAAGTCCACCACGAGATAAAATGAACATTTAAAGTCAATGGACAAAGATTAAAACCCTATGTGGATTGAGACTTTAACTCGGAAATGTGTTTCATCGATCTCACCAATGATAAATGATGAGAGGATAATGTCTAGCTATAGACTTTAAATAAAACGCTTTTGGGAGGCAACCCAAGTTTTTATTTTATTTTATTTTTTAAGTTTTATTTTTGCTTAATATTTCTCTTTTGCTTTCATCTTGCATGAACGAAGAGGCAAGAGAGATCTCCAATAGGTACACAGCTACACCTTCAAGGAAAATATTTAATTGAAAAAAAAAAAAAACAAGGGAGCATCTCTTACCTGCTCTTATTCTCTTCTTTAGTTTTTCTTCCTCTTTGCTATTGAGAACAATGTGATACTTAAGTTTGAGGGAAAGAAAATTATTTTATTTATTTCAAATAATAATAATAATAATATTATTATTATTATTATTATTATTAATGATAATAAAACAGTATGGTTTGATGAATAAAAAGCTTATGATAAGAATATGATTGAAATTTATTATAATTTTTTGGAAAAATTCTCATTGCTTAAGTCTAGTTGTTAATTCTTTACTTGATCTTACTTAATTTGATATTTTTTTTATATTTAATGAATGCTTATCATGATCATTAATTGTTTTGCATACCTAGAGAAATTTTATGTGAATTTGTATGGTCTCAACTTACTCTAGAACTTGTTTGATTACACTCGAAGCGAAATCCTTGGCATAATATTACTGGAGAAATTATTAAGGCATTCTTTGGACCGATTGAGTCATTCAAGCTTACCTATTTATTATTTTTATCCGTAGCCACCCCTTTGCATTTTATTGATTATATTTTGACTTCATATATTTTTTTTTCTTTCTTGTAAACCTCATAGTCCCTACCCTATTTAAGTTTAAACATTGATTTTCTTACCTTTCAAGAGAGCTAAGTTTATACAAAGTCACAGACTCATAAGAGCATGAAAGGCAAGAGAAGTAGAAGGTTTACAAATAAAGTTAATTATAGCCATATCATCAAAATTATAAGTTTGGAGGTGTGAAAAGCCAACTCGTCTATTATGTGGCCGACAAGAAAAGGCCAACGAGAGTTATCCTCAAAGGCAGTCGGAAATGTATGGTTTATCCAAAAAAGAAAAAAAAAATCCGACCTGCCGAATAGAGGGGTAAAGAGAGAGATACTTGAAAGTACAATAAAGAGAGATATGTTGAGAGATTCACAATGATTGAGAAGAGATGTTTGTGTTAGAAGTGAGAATGCTCTATCTGTTCTGTTGGTGTTCAAACTTAAGTTCTCTTGCTCTGTTTGAATCCTACATTTTCTTTGTAGCCCTCACCCTAGCTTTACATTACAAGCTTAATAAAGACGTATTGATCCCTCGTGATAGTTTCTGTTCTACATTAGTGGAGAGTGATGTCAAAAGCAAGCCTATGGAATATTTAGAGATCCATTATTTATTTACTTGTTTGCATAAAACTATCCGGAGAGCTAATGATGAAGTGAGAATGATAAGTATGCATGAATGTGAGGGTGGATAATGCAGTGGAATTAAGTTTTGAATTAACTTTTGGACTTAATTAATCTTGATTGATCCTTTGGAATTATAAACTTTTGACAATCTTTGAGGCAATAAATTTTATGAATCAAACCAATGCCTGTTTAAATTGTTTTTCTCCTTTTCTTTACTCGAGGGCAAATAAAGTTTAAGTTTGGGGGTATTTGATAAGTATGATTTTTATGTGATTTTTATTACTCTTTCATTTATGAAAAGTGTCAGTTTTTATTCAATACTATTGATTTTATTTTATTTCTATATATTTTTCTTTATTTTCTTGGATTTGAAGGAATGAGAAGATTTAGTATGAAATGAGAGCATTTTGATACAGAAGAAGAGAATATGGATCCAGACTGATAAGAGGCAATGAGATTTGAAGAGAGCCAAGGAGATTTAGGTGAGGAGACTCAAGACTAGAATTGGTGACAAGAGTTAGGCGATAAGTGAGATATTTTACTTCCGAGGAGTGAAGACTTGGCGACAAGGTTCTGGGTGGTTAGATTGGGTGACCAGTCTAATCGACCAACTTAAAAGACCAACCTAAACGACATAGTAGGTAACAACTAGCAAAATGCTTGAAAGTAATTTTGATCAAGAGAAAGAAATCACTGAAAGAATCCACAAGAAGTCCAAGTTCTGAATACACTAGGAGATAGCCTAGACATGCTTGAGTGTTTCGATCATAAATTTCTACTCACATATCCGATGTATGTGATTCTAGATGGGTTGACAATTTATCTTAAAGGGTTTCAACTTTGTCTCTAATAAGAATTTCTAAATTCTAATTCCTAGAGCACGTACGAAGCTGCCAATATAAGTCCTAGAAGTTAGGTGAGAATCATGAAAATGTTAGGGTTTATTTTCTATCCTATATAAGCATATCATTAGCACAAAATTAACGGGAGGAGAGTCTGAGTTTTAGGGTCCAATAGTCCAGAGATTATTTTTTAAGTTTCTTTCAAGGAGGTAGATCTGGGGAGCAGAGACAAGAGCCGCATGCTTCATCAATCGACTCAAACGAAGAACATTAGTTCTATTCTTTTTCTTTTCAGTTTTATTATGAACTAATTTTATTTTCTAGAGCTTTGATGTAGTTTAGCCTTAAACACACAATTTATATTCCAAGTTATTTTATTTTTAATATTTTCATGATTGAGTGTTTATTCTTTGTTCTTAATGCTTGCAATTTTCTAACTAATTATTATTCGATCTATTAATCGCAATGAGACCGGGAGGTGATTTGTGATTAGAGCTCTAGGACTAAGCACCACAAGTTGAGCGAAAGTAGAGATACTTTACTGCGATTAGTGTATTTTTAAGAAAAATTCAAAGAACTTAATGAATCTCCAATTAATTGAATTCACATAGAGATATGGAGTTATTAATTGGAGATATTTTTAGTATTGTTCAAAAGAAAATATTGAATAGTTACGAGATTTTTATCATCAACTTGGAATAATTGGAATTCTATAACAAGAAAGAATAAATTGTGTGGGATTCGCTAGGTGATATCAAATGCTCTAGATCTATTTTTATTATCTTTAAAATCTTAATTTTAATGTTATTTTCTTTAGTTTAATTTAGTTTTCATGATTGAGTGTTTATTCTTTGTTCTTAATGCTTGCAATTTTCTAACTAATTATTATTCGATCTATTAATCGCAATGAGACCGGGAGGTGATTTGTGATTAGAGCTCTAGGACTAAGCACCACAAGTTGAGCGAAAGTAGAGATACTTTACTGCGATTAGTGTATTTTTAAGAAAAATTCAAAGAATTTAATGAATCTCCAATTAATTGAATTCACATAGAGATATGGAGTTATTAATTGGAGATATTTTTAGTATTGTTCAAAAGAAAATATTGAATAGTTACGAGATTTTTATCATCAACTTGGAAAAATTGGAATTCTATAACAAGAAAGAATAAATTGTGTGGGATTCGCTAGGTGATATCAAATGCTCTAGATCTATTTTTATTATCTTTAAAATCTTAATTTTAATGTTATTTTCTTTAGTTTAATTTAGTTTTCATGATTGAGTGTTTATTCTTTGTTCTTAATGCTTGCAATTTTCTAACTAATTATTATTCGATCTATTAATCGCAATGAGACCGGGAGGTGATTTGTGATTAGAGCTCTAGGACTAAGCACCACAAGTTGAGCGAAAGTAGAGATACTTTACTGCGATTAGTGTATTTTTAAGAAAAATTCAAAGAACTTAATGAATCTCCAATTAATTGAATTCACATAGAGATATGGAGTTATTAATTGGAGATATTTTTAGTATTGTTCAAAAGAAAATATTGAATAGTTACGAGATTTTTATCATCAACTTGGAATAATTGGAATTCTATAACAAGAAAGAATAAATTGTGTGGGATTCGCTAGGTGATATCAAATGCTCTAGATCTATTTTTATTATCTTTAAAATCTTAATTTTAATGTTATTTTCTTTAGTTTAATTTAGATAATCTATTCTTTAAATTTTGGTTTTCCAAATAGTAATTAATTTAGTAAATTTTAATACTCAATAGCATAATTAATCTCTAAGGGTTCGGCATCCGTTTTCTTTAAAACCCTTTACTCCTTGTTAGGATTTTGTGCACCTGCAGATATTTTCAGCACAACAAAAGTTTCTACAAATAACTTAAAAACCCTACAATTAAAATGTCATGCCCCGGACTCGGGGATGAATCCTTAGTCTGAAATCCACAATAATAAAAACTTAAGTACAATAATCTTTCATAAACATCTCAAAAATTTCTTCCAAATATATAAAATAAACTAAACACTATGAAGATTTCTCATTACTTTTACTAAACCACTTCTGCCAACTAGCACTTATCTCACATTTCTTAGCTTCTAATCTTGTCGCATGGCATCTATTCTTATTGTCATCACCATCAAAGTCATCTAAAAAATAGTGCATATAAATGGATAAGTTATCAACAACTCAGTAAGTAGAAAACATATACTACTGTGTAAAAATGAGCCAGTTACATAATGCAGAATAAAATAGAACCTCAAAACAACAATAACGATATTTCAAAAATATATATTTAGAACAATAATATAGAAAAAATACCTTTGGCATAAACATAACCCAAACAACATTAGAGACACACATAAGGACCATGTTTACCACCGTAGCACGATTGTGCATATATGTAGTTAGCCAAGCATAAGAGAAACCACTTTGTCTCCAAAGTGAGTGCACTCAGAATAAAGGCAACTTTTGACACCCATGATAAATTATCAATTATGCGGTATTAATACTCTTAAATATCTTAGGTTAAAAGAGCTTTATGTGTTAAAATAAGAATATTAATTAGATAATGTGAATTAACTTTGTTTGGCATTAAAAATAATATTTTACATCTAATTAAATATGGATGCATTATGTTGTGGGGCTGACTAACATTTAAGTGGACTTACAATTAATTCTTGGCCCAATACAGGAGTGAAGCCCATGAATATGAGTGTATGAGGGATTTTGAACTTGCAACAAAAGATGGAACTGAAGCTTAATAGATGGCCACTGGAGGGAAATGAGAGAGCAAGCCTCAAGCTTCAAGACTACATGCGACAGGAGAGGAACGCACAAAAAGAGTTGCAACTGGGACGTGCAGGCGTGGAGTGGAGCAAATCTGATTTGCTGGACGTGCAGCAGCTGGGACGTGCAGGCGTGAGGAGGGTGCGATCCGTAGCAAGGAGAGAGAGAATGAGGGAAGATTTAGAGTATAAAAGGAAGGGGAATCTCTGGGTGTAGGGGTTAGCTAGTTTTTATTATTTTTATTTTCCTTCAATTACGTTTGGGGCTCTTTGCAGTTCTTTTTGTTCTCCTCTCTCTTTTATTTTTTTTGGGACAGTATTGGCTGGGTTTTACCATTATTTTTCTGGTCTTTCATTCAGAACATTAGTATTGATTTCTGTTGTTTTTATTTTGGGTTCTTTTCAGATAGTTGAGTTTTACGGTTTCGATCTCTACTTTTCTTGGCCATTTTGGCCAGGGCGTTTTCTTTGAGAAGCTAATTTTTGCATTCTAGGGTTTAACCCATTTGGGTTTCGTTTGCTCTCAGATTTTGCGATGGCTTTATTTAGATTAGTTTTTGCTGTTAGAAATACCATGTGTAGCTAATTTCTGAAGCTTGGGTTTTGGGATGAGACTTGATTTGTCTTGGGTTCTAGTTTAATGCAATATTTTGTTGATGAATATTGATTTCACTTGTTGCTAGTTAGATTTGAATTGAAAATAGAGTGTGGCTCTTGCTCTTGATTTGTTGTTGACGTAAGGCACAACAAAAGCTTAACAATTATCAAGGCTCTTCTCAGTTGATTGTTAAAGTGTGTTTGGTTAGTAAAGTTGTGAATCCCATAGGGAAATATTGCAAAGCATAACTTTTTATCTTCCGTTTATCAATCCTTGACTTGATTGGTAATCGAGAAAATATTCTAGAAACCGAAATAATGAGAGTCACATATCCAACTCAAGTGTTTGTTAAATCATTTCTTTGGAATTGTTATTTTCAGCTTTATATTAAAATTTTTGTTTGTTACTTGTAGGAACTAGAATTACAGTTTTCATCATTTAGAATATTAAATTTTCAACAACTATTTCTTTTATAATTTAATCTATCTTTCTAAGATTTACAAAACCGAGATCCTCAAAGCATGACCATATATTCCGTTTTCATTAAATCTTTCTTTGTGAATATATTAATATCCATTTTGCTTATTGTTTACATATAGAAAAAAAAATACAAAAAGAAAGGATTTCATACTTCATTTTACTTTTCCACACTTCTCATACATCGTCATACTTTCCAATTAAATTTTACAAATGCTTTAATAACCCTTTGTGCCTATGGAATACGATCCTGGACTTATTCTTGATACAACTTCACACTTCTACACTTGGAAGCACATTTTAGAATGAGTCAAGTTTTTGGCACTGTTGTCGGGGACAACTGGGGTTTATCAGAGCATTCCCTTGTTCTTGAGAAGACGTTTGTAGTGCTGTGAACCTCTTCACAGCTTGGGTAACATTCTTTTTATTTTATTTTACTTTATTTTATTTTATTTATTTTATTTGTCTTACGTTTTCCTTTATTTTCTACTCTTGTTTGTATGACTGGTTGGACTAGAGACCAAACATCTTGGCTGGTTAGGACAAAATCACTAGATCCTTTAACTCTGCATCCCTTTCTCTTGAATCATCATCTGACACTCATAGCGACATGGTTGAAAATGAGCATCATGATAGGGACATGGTAAATCAGGACATGACACTTGGAGATTATTTACAACCTATCAGAACTAGCACACCCTCATGCATAATCCAACCTGTGAATGCAAACAACTTTAATTTCAAACTTGGAATGATCCCATTGATTCCACATTTTCATGGCATGGAATCTGAGAACCCTTACCTTCATATCAAAGAGTTTGAAGAGGTTTGTTCTACATTCACTGATCAAACCTGCACTGAGAAGATTCTTAGACTAAAGTTGTTTCCATTTTCCTTGAAAGATAAAGCAAAAACATGGTTAAATGCATTGAGGCCAAGATCCATTGGAACATGGCAAGAAATGCAAGCTGAGTTTTTGAAAAAAAATTTCCCAATGCATCGAACCAATGCTTTAAAGAGACAAATCATGAATTTTGCACAAAAGGAAAGTGAGACTTTTTACCAAAGTTGGGAAAGGTTCAAAGATCTTTTAAATGCTTGTCCACACCAAGGTTACGAGGATTGGCGTGTCATTAGTTTTTTTTTTTATGAAGCTTTGACGCCTAAGATGTGACAATTTGTCGAAACCATGTGTAATGGAGATTTTTTTAACAAGCGACCGGGAGACGCATTTGCTTATTTTCGATTACTTGGCTAAAAACACTCAATCATGGGACACTTCTTGTGTTTATTATCGAACTGAACCTTTAAGGACCTTGAGTGGGGGGGGGGGGGGTAAATATGTTTTGAATGGGGAGGACAATTTGCAAGCCAAATTTGCCTTATTGGAGGCAATTGAGTTAAAGAAAGTGTATGAAATTCAGGGTATTCCAAAACAAGAAAAATGTACCAGTTGGGAGGATGCTAGCCATGCAACATCCTAGTGTCCTACTATTCCAGCCTTTAAGGAAGTCTTGTTTGATGCTTATCACTCTGTTAACATGATTTTTAAGCCTTTTTCAGCACCATATTCTAACACTTATAATGCAGGTTGGAGAAACCACCCTAACTTTAGTTGGAGAAATGATCATTCCACGAGTTCAGTACATTCAGGAGCTGGTGCACCTCAATATTCAGTTCACACCCAGCAAAATGCACTAATTCCAGCACCTAGAAAACCCATGGATGACCCATTTTAGCAAATGGCCGCCACCCTTCAATAGTTCATGCAAAGTCAAACCACCATAAATAACCAAACTTCTCAAGCCATCAATGACATAAGGAATAATTTGACTAAGCTAAACACAACCGTGAATGCACAAGAGAAAGGAAAATTCCAATCTCAATCCCAACCAAATCCTCAAGTCCAAATTGCTGCCATAGAGTCTTCATCATCTTCTGAAGCAAATGTCAAGACTTGCAAGGCCGTAATAACTCTCCGTAGTGGTAAGGATGTTGATACATTGAGTAATAAAGCTGGCAAGAAAGGTGAAAGTTTCATTTCCAATGCACAAGGTAAAAATCCTGATGTTGATGTTTCTTTGGAACCAAAGGTAACTCCTCCGGCTCCTTTTCCTTAAAGATTGGTTCATTTACATAAAGATAAACATCACGCTGAGATTTTAGACATTTTTAGATAAGTTCGCTTTAACATTCCTCTTCTTGATGCCATTGAGCAAATCTCAACATATGCCAAATTTTTGAAGGATTTGTATACGGTTAAAAGAAAATTTAATGTGCAAAAGAAGGCATTTCTCATGGAACAAGTCAGCGCCATTATCCAATCCAATACTCCTCCTAAGTATAAAGATCCAGGTTCTCCAATAATAGCTTGTGTTATAGGAAGCTCCAAAATAGGCCAAGTACTACTAGACTTAGGTTCTAGTGTTAATTTGCTTCCTTACAACACTTATGATTAACTTGGTTTAGGAGAGTTGAAACCAACTTCTATCATCTTACAATTGGCAGACCATTCAATTAAAAAGCCTAGGGAAGTAGTAGAAGATGTGTTGGTGCAAGTAGATAAATTTTATTATCCCGTTGATTTTGTGGTATTAGATGTTCAATTAACTCCTCATTCTGTTTTTTAGGCACCCATCATTTTAGGGAGGCTATTTTTGCTACTTCCAACGCTTTGATAAATTGTCGAAGTGGCATCCTTAAATTGACGTTTGGAAATATGACGTTGGAGTTAAATGTGTTCAACACTTGTAGGCAGTCACAAGATTTGAAAGAACCCAAGGAAGTGAATTGTTTGGAATCTTTACTTGCTGAATAATTTTTTTTATTAGAGCAAGAGAGTAAAATGGAACATGTTTTACCTAGAACCTTAGAAAATATTGAGTTGTTGGATACTAATGCTGTAAATTCTGGTGCAGGTAGCAAAATGGACTCATTGTGGCGACTCAAATTTGAAGACCTGCCACTTCAATCCATAAACCAGCAACCATCGGATGAAGTCCCTCCATCTCCGGTTTTGAAACCACTACCTGAATCGCTGAAATATGTTTTTCTTGGGCCAACTAACACTTTTCCATGTATTATCTCATCTTCTTTGTCAGTTGAGCAAGAGGAGCAACTCCAACGGGTCCTCAAGCAACATAAAGGAGCATTTGGATGGTCAGTTGACGACATCAAAAGAATTAGCCCCACCATTTGCACTCATTGAATTTTCCTGGAGGAAAATGCATCACCAACTCAAGAGATGCAAAGGAGGTTGAATCCTAATTTGAAGGAGGTGGTTAAAAATGAATTTTTGAAACTCTTGGATGTAGGTATCATCTATCCCATCTAGGACAGTCAATGGGTAAGTCCTACTCAAGTTGTTCCTAAGCAATCTGGGATTACAATTGTGAAAAATGAAAAAGATGAGTTAATCCCCACTAGGACCATCACTGGATGGCGCATGTGCATTAATTTTAGAAAACTAAATGCTGTCACAAGAAATGACCATTTTTCATTATTATTTTTAGACCAAACTTTGGAAAGAGTTGCGGGCCATAGTTTTTATTGTTTTCTTGATGGTTTTTCGGGATATTATCAAATTGAAATAGCCCCTGAAGACCAAGAAAAACTACTTTCACTTGCCCGTTTGGAACTTTTGCATTTAGGAAAATGCCTTTTGGACTCTGTAATGCTCCCGCCACATTTCAGTGATGCATGTTAAGTATTTTTAGTGACATGGTTGAGCATATCTTGGAGGTGTTTATGGATGATTTTTCAGTCTACAGTGATTCATTTGATGCATGCATTACTAACCTCACTACTGTCTTAGCTCGATGTGAAGAGAAAAATCTGCTTTTAAATTGGGATAAATGTCATTTTATGGTGCGGCAAGATATTGTTCTTGGTCACATCGTTTCAACCCGAGGCATTGAAGTTGACAAGTCTAAAATTGATCTAATATCGATGTTACCTATTCCAAAATCAGTCAAAGATATTAGATCATTTTTAGGACATGTGTTCTATAGGCGTTGCATAAAAAACTTTAGCTCCATATCGAGACCTTTGTGTGAGTTGTTAGCTAAGGATTGTGTTTTTAATTGGACTGATGCATGTCAAGTTTCTTTTGAGCAACTCAAATCTATGTTGGTCACCGCACAAATAATTCAACCACCTGACTAGTCATTGCAATTTGAGATCATGTGTAACGCCAGTGATTTCGTCATAGGTGTTGTCCTTGGTTAGCGAAGAGGTAAGCTTCCATTTGTGATTTATTATGCAAGCAAAACACTTGATGCAACTCAGAAAAATTACTCCACCACTGAAAAAGAGTTGCTAGCAATTGTTTTTGCTTTGGATAAATTTAGAGCTTACATTTTAGGCTCTCCAATCGTTATATTCACTGACCATGCAGCTCTTAAATATTTGCTCACAAAGAAAGATGTCAAACCTCGACTAATTAGATGGATTTTGTTATTGTAGGAATTTAATATCATCATCAAGGATAAGAAGGGAGTGGAAAACGTGGTTGCCGACCACTTATCTCGACTCATTGTTGAAAATTCTGAACATTCCACTCCTATTTCATATTCCTGTCCCAATGAACAACTTCTAGCTGTTGATGCTTTGCCTTGGTTTGTTGATATTGAAATTTCTTGGTAACAGGACACGCCCCACCACATTGGAGCTCTCAGGACATCAAAAAGTTTAAATTGGAGGTCAGATCTTTCTTTTAAGGTGACCCCTATTTATTCAAATAATGTTCTGATAAAATTTTGAGGAGGTGTGTGCCTAATTATGACATTCCACACATATTAAATTTTTTTCATGCTAGTGCGTGTGGAGGCCACTTTTCAGCTAAGAAAACAGTGGCTAAAATCTTGCAATGTGGTACCTAATTGTTTTGATATGCAGGTTTTAAGCATTGGTACAATACATAGTATAGTGTGGAAACATGGCATGTTGGTATTGTGTAAGTTGATCCGAAATGCTTAAAATTTGCATAAAACATGCAAACTTAGTATAGAGGCTTGTTATGAGAATTCTCTACCAAATGTCTAATTCCACACTTCCATAGGCACTACAATAGATTTGGGTTTTCGTGTCAGTTTAGCATTTGTGACGGTCCAAAAACCGTCACCGAATATGGTTTTTAGTGCCGGTTTCCTTAAACCGTCATTAAAGTTGGAAAATAAATAGACTATCGTTCAAACATTAATGTTTATACGTTCGGATGTCCACAAGATGCTGTCGTTTTTTGTTGAGTACATTCATCCATCTATCAATATACATGCGAACATATATAGTACGTTTGAACATATGTTTTTATGTATTAACGGATTTGTAGTTAGTTCGAACGTACTCATATAAACTTAAATTTATATTATGTGGATGAATTACGTTCAAATGGTACAAGGTACGTGCGAACCTTACGATTATATGGTTCGAATGTAATGTCTTCTCGTGTGAACGATATGCACTAATGTTCAAACATATGTGCTTAACGCTCGAACATAGTTTCTTTTTAATTGAAATTTGAGAATTTAAATATACAGACCCAAAGAAAGAACATAATATGAAATAGAGAATTACAAAATAAGATATAGTAAGAATTAATATACATAAACACGATATATATTAAGATATATTGTTCATTATAGAAAGAGAAGGAAAAATGGGATAAAATTATAAATACAAAAGTCAAAAATAGATCAGCAGATCTCATTACTCTTTATTTAAATATGTATGAAATTCTTCTGTCAACGTGTTGACCTTTGCATTTAGAATATCTAAATGATGGCCAATTGAGTACACGTTGTCCTCTATTGATGCCCGAAATGACCCGATCTATCATTCGATGTGCACAGCAATATCTGACATTATTGCATCGACCCAAGAAAGGCGCGCATCCCCTGCAGCTGAACCCATTAACTCTCTACTAGTACTCTCGCAATGGGAGCAACACCAGCCCTAGACTAGGCCAGTGGCACAAGATCTGGTGGAGGCCCAGCCTCATGTCAAGCATGCCCCTTCTCTTATCCAAGGAGCCTTTGGTGTAAGGTCATATCGAACAGGCTCATCTGCTCAGCCAGCCACTCCTCAGCTTGGGGAGCCACTCCCCATTGCAATAGTAATCGAGTAATGATTACCCCCATATAGAAGGTTGAGGTGGAGATGACCCTGGCCTCATAGGAAATCCTCTCAAATATTTGCAATGGCAAGTCAATAGGTTCTCCATGTGCCAAGAGTAAAAGGAACTGCGCACGAGTTTGATCGAAGGTGGCCTTATACGCCATAGGATCCACGTTTGTTGCAACTATAACTATGAGTTGCAAGATCTGAAAAAATGGTAGCAGCATGTTCGGCTGGAATGAGTTCTTCGACTCGAATGGTGTGTGGTATCTCTTTGTCAGATTGAAGAGCTCCTCATCGTGATCGACATCTTGAGGATGACTCCCATCGCCATCCAAGGGGTCTACATCTCTGCCTGTTGGATCGGCCACGGTAGGGCCAGCAGATTATCCAAATGTCCCAACAACAGGTGCATCCTCATCTTGATTATCGACTGTAGCCGAGGACTCAAATACTAGAGGGATCTCGAGTTGGTCGGTGAAAACGTTCGCCGATACCTCGAACTGAACATCGCGTACACATAAGGTGTGAGTATCTGCATCCTACTGCATGTCTTGCATCTGCTTGTAGAACTCGTGGACCATGGATGGGTATATCTTCCCTCTCAGTGCGCATATGCTTGTCTAGCTTCTGGCTACAAATAGGGACCTCAGACTCCTCCCCTCCCAGGTCAGCATGTCAAACTCGTCGATCATAATCTCATACAAACTAGAACAAGTTCAAGCAAATAGGGCATGTTTTTCCATTCAGAAAAACAATAAAAACACTATGAGTAAAAGTGATTAGCTATTACTAGTCAAGTAAATATAGAATATTTTTTTTAAGGTTTTCCTCAGTCAAAAGTGAGGGTTTGTTTTAATAAAGTTTGGAGGTGTCGTCCTCCTTTAAAAAAAAGTAGATATAGAGTAATTAGAATAGAAGAACACAAATACTACATGTTAGTCCATGATTTAAGAATTTTTTAATTACTATTGAATAATTAGAATTAGAATAAAAGTCATAATTAGTAACAAAAAAACACTACCTATAAAGTGAAGCTTGAAGAGATACTAGATATAAAAACATTAACAAGAATAAAACCATAAAAATATACAAGATTAACAAATTATAAAATACTATTTCAATGATTATAATTAGAATACTATGTTATAATTAGTAAAAAAACAAACTAGATGGCTATTACTTTAACAACTGAAATACTAGTTATAGAAATTATTATTAGTGGGATAATTGAAAAGCATACCAAATGTTAGCCCTTCATTAAAACATATTAAAACAACTAGTGATAATTAGTGTTAAAGAGTAATTATTACTTATAAAAATTATAATTAAAATGTCCACAAAAGAAGACCAAATGTCATACCATAGTTACAGAAAACGATTTGCAAGAGTATTTTGTTCATTATAATTAAATATTACCATAGTTATAGGCACACATACACTAGTTATAAATAGTCAAGCAAATGAACACTAGGATATACTTATAGATTATACCATATGCCTCGGTATTTTATAGTTATGAGGAAAGTGATTGAATTACATAATTTTTTATTTTTTACATATTTTTTACTTGGACATGATTGATAGTAGTTAAATATACCCTTAGACCCGTTCAAAATTTATTTGCACCCGTTACATTTTTTTTGGTAATGGGTGCTACTGAGTCTTGAATTCTTCTGAGTGGATAGTTTGAGATTGTATGATCTATATGGCATATTTACTTAGTCTTTGTTGTCATGTCTATTTACGATTTCTCATTAGCGTTCCTCTATTTGTTCTTCGGATATGTGGCTGGGGTGCGCCACACTTTTATTGCTATGAGCACAACTCGTGACAAGCATAATTGGAGAACTATGGAGAAATGCTATAGAAATTCCATGGGGCATGGGAACACACGACTAAGTATCTATACTATATAGATAATATAATCTCGAATGGGATATAATCAATTATCATGAAGGTTAGAGTGGATGAATGAAGAATTTCTTTTGCATGTTTATATGTGTGCGTGTGTGTGTGGATTTGTGAGTTATCCACAAGTTATAGTGTAATAGGGCATCACCAATAGATAAGAGTTGGATGTGCCTCAGAGACAGACTTGGTAGAGACTACAGGACATATGCATATGAGGTAAGGGGATTTATAGACTTTGTGAAACACAGTGAAGACTCGTCTGGATGTATTAGATTTCATTGTCGAAAATGCAAGAAATTGAGTAGTAACAATTTGAAATTGGTTGACGAGCATCTCTATGTCAATGGAATTGACCAGGGCTATAAATAGTGGGTACTACAAGGTGAACCATTTGAAAGTGAGATGAATGCCAGTGGCAATTCAGACTTGGGGGTGACATTGGTGAAGACATGGAAGACATGGTTTGCATAGGAAGCCCGTAATGTGCAGTTGGGGTTAGCGACAGATGGATTCAACCCCTTTGGCAACAAAAGTACTTCCCATATCACTTGGTCGTTCGTATTAATGCCATACAATTTGCCTCCTTGTAAGTACATGAAGGATATTAGTTTGCTTATCCTAGGGCCCAGATTAGATGATTGCAAAATTAAAGGATTTGTGAAAAAAGGGCATACAGAACTTTGATGTCTCGACATCAGCTTTGTTATGCAGCCTTATTGTGGACAATAAATGACTTTTCTGCTTACAAAAATTTATCTAGGTGGAGCATTAAAAGGAAAATGGTGTGACCAATATATAATAAAGATACTCAGTCAAAGTGGTTGATGCATGGGAGAAGTTTGTGTTATATGGGTCATCTTCATTATTTACCTACTAGTCATACATGGCATGGAAATCCAACAATATTCAATGGTAAACCCAAACATAGATTACGCCCTATAGAGTTGTCTGGAGTCGATATTCTTGAGTTATCAGGGATCCCATCGAATTGTCTTGGCAAGGATCCATATGGTAAAAAAAGTTAGCGACAAGCTATAGAGTTAAACTGGACTAAGAGGAGCATATTTTTTTAGTTTTCTTGCTGGTCGATGATGAAATTACGCCATAGTCTTGATGTAATGCACATCGAGAAAAATACATGTGATAATGTGCAAGGTACACTGATTTCAAAAGAAAGAAATTTAGTTTATATACCTATTGGATGATATACACTATCAATTACGAAACGTAAAACATTTTTTCAATGGTTGATTGGAATTAAGTTATCAGATGGATATGCCTCAAACATGTCTAGGTGTGTGCGAATGTATGACTGGAAAATCACTAGATTCAAGAGTCATGATTGCCATGTGTTTTTGCAATGCTTGTTAGCATTTCGAATTCATGGGCAGTTGACTAAGGATGTACCGGTTGTATTGACAGAATTATGAGTATTCTTTAACGATTTATGCTATCGCACATTGAGTGTGGCATCCTTGGAGAAGATGGAGCGTAAAATTCTTGTAATTTTGTTTAAAACTAGAAATTCTATATCCACCATCTTAATGGCCACATGAATGAATGAAAAGGGTATCAAAGGACTGGGCAGATTACAATGCCGGGTAAGTAGTACTGGTAGTGCACCCAGTGCTACCCCCTAACTGAAAGGGATTCCCAACCCGTGGCCACGGGCGGAATCCAGGTCCAAAAGGAAGACCACTAACCCCAACACACGGGGTGTAACAGTATGTACCGGCCAAAGAAAGTTATAAGAAAGAATGTATGAATGCATTGAACTCTTGAAGAAATGAAGGCACTAACGGGAGATACGTTTTACGAAAAGAAAATATTTTTTAAAGAAAAATCCCGCCTAGTGATGATTTCAAATGAATGCATGTATGCATGTACGTATAGTATGTATGGAATGATGAATGCATGACTGAAAACCTATGTTATTATATTTTAACAGAATGAAGTAATGTTTACTGAGTATTTGACTCATTTTAGTTTTTATGTGTGCCCCTCCCTCCCACAGGAACTAAATGAGTAGTATGCATCAGGACGGACACGGCCCAAGGGGAAGAGTACAGAAGTCTAGGCATGAGAGTTTTAACTGTATGAGAGGCTTTTTTATTTTAAGATTGATGTTTTCCGTTGTAAACCTCTTTTATTCTCGAAGCACATTTTATTTTATAACGTAGAGTCTTGCACCTTGGGTATGGAAGTAAAAAGTTTTAAAACAAATGGTAATTCCCGTCTTCCTTTCTAAAATCATTTTATAAAAAGTTCCACCACAAGGACGGGATTACATAATGGTTTCAGAGCCAAGCCCAGGTTATGCTAGACTCTATAAAATTCTTTCCAAAATAAAAGAGAGAACTTTTTCCAAAGAAAGAAAACTTTTGAGAAGAGAACTGCAAGTGAAGGAAAAACCTAGACTGACGTCTTCCCAAGGCATGTCTCATCCTGCATTAAGTATAAGAAAGTATTTTATTCTAATGCTATGATATTTTCAAAAGTATGACCTGATTAATGCATGCATGTCAGACTGGCAACAAGTAAGAGGTAGTAATGCTAAGTGCATAGAATGTAAGAGGTACAAGAGACTGAACGTAGTTAGAAGATAAGGAAAGGACGATGGAACGTTAGGACATGTAGAAGTAATTGCTTGCTAGTTAAGAAACCCATGAACGACTACGAGCTGAGCTAGGATCAAGATGGAACACGAGATGGTGACTTCGAGCCTTGCTGGCAAGAACCTTAGAATGGAAGGTACGAGTGCTACATGATGGATGGGCTCAAGTGTTTTGAACTGACTTTAAGCATGTCGACAGAGGAGTGACAAGACGTGAGGGCAAGTTCCGTACAAGAAGAGACAGAGATGTTGAACGTGCGTGTAGACACGTTAAGACAACGCAAGGACTAGTATGAACGGGTCCATAGTAAGAGTAAGCAAATTCTTAGAACACTACGCGAATTCCTAGAATGCTAAGCTAAATCCCTAAAACGTTAAGCAAATTCTGAGGACGAAATTTATTTTTAAGGAGGGGATAATGTAACACCCCACTCCTTCTTTCTGACTTAAGCAAATTCCTCACTCAATATCCATCTATTTACAATGATTTGTGTGATTGAGATTGTTTCATTTGTTGGATGAATGAGGTTTTGATCTTGTCTGTAGATCAGAACTCCATTCTTTCATTTTCGGGCCATCACAGACAATGGATGGCTATGTGAGTGAGGGAGTGAATTCGTAAACTCAATCCCTCTTGATTTCGGGGAGAGTAACCATCGAATCTTGAAGATTTGAGGTTTTAGTTTCAAGAACGAGTTGACTCGGCTATTAATGTAGTCTGGAGTTCCACATCCGAATGTAGGCTATGAGCGTTCGAACCCTTTTACGTTGCGAAACACTATTTTTTAAGTTCGAACAATGAATAGTAGAGTTTGAACATTTAGGGGACTTCTATAACTAGTATATCCTAAATCTAAAATTTTGTTTTCAGCCTAGCCCAATACAAAATATTATAGTGGTGGTTTGCCACAATTAAAAAATAGTCCAACTTAAAAATGTAACCTATAAAAAATAGGCCCACTTAAGGTATATTATTATTTTTTTATAAAAATAATATAACACCAAGTCCGAATTAAAATACATGCCTAACTTAATAATCTGTTAACATAACACCATAAAGATAATAAACCCTGAAGTGGTTAAAGAACAGGGGCATATATGTAATGTGATTTAAAGTCTCAAACTTCACGTGCCTAAAATGTGCATTTGAGACCATTGGACTAGCTAACCTAAACATAAAACCAAAAAATATAGAGCTTGAGAGATAGAGATACTTATTGAGAGGGATTTTACGTGGAGGGAGGGGTGGAAGCGAGATCTAGAGAGGGTCTCAAGTACAGTGCTGCGTGTGTGTATTGGCTGGTTCACGACTCATGTTGGAGGTTCTTCGACATGGTTGTGGGTGTCACTGGACGCTAATGGCCAAATGTGGTGGTTAAAACCGTGGGAAACAAAATGTGATAGAGAGAGAGAGAGATCAGTTATGTAGAGAGAGTGAGAGAAATAGAGAGTGCACGGACGGCAAGTGCCTGGCAACTTGCGGAAAGGCCATGCTGGACGCAAGGAGATGCGGTTTACAGTGGATTTGATGGGTTGCTTGCTCTATTTTTGGGTGGAGGAAAACAGAGGTTGTCGGTGTCTTCCATGGTTCTCGGTCTATGGTACACTGATGTTGTAGGGTGGCTGCTTTCGGCAACGGTTTGGGTGACATGTGATTGTAGGTGTAGGGGCAGTGAGACTAAGGGTAGCGCATGTTTACGTCTTTCAAGTGTGTCTTCGTGAAGCAACCGTGCATGGCTATGCAAGGAGGTGTTGGGAGGTTGTTGGTTGGCAGGACGCGCAAGACATAGGTGGGAGACAAAGATGGCAGGGGGAGGCACTGGCTGGGGTAAGGCTTGGGCGGTGAAACTCATAGAGAAATAGAGAGAGAGAGAGAGAGAGAGAGAGAGAGAGAGGTCTGATTGTTGGGTGCAAAGATGATAAAAAAAAATGGAATAGTCTATGGGAAGTGTAGCACGAAGGAGGTGTTGAAGAACAATTGAAAAATTCGAGTGAGGTGGGAAACGGTTGTGAGAATCCGAGTGTAGTGTGACAAAAAATGAACTGAAATGGGAAGTGAGTGGGTGAGATAGCATTCGGTAGGAGAGAAGATGGGGGAGAAAATTTTAGGGAAGGAGGAAACAGTCAGGAGGAAAGAAAGAGAGGGTAGAAGGGCACTTACCAAACAATGTCGTTTTATACTCTTCAGTTGTTGGGTTCTTCGTGGGCCTAAGGCCTGGGTGTTACATGTCCATCTGTCCATTCAAACATTGCATCATATTTGAACGATATATTCGTTTATTTGAACCTCAACCAAAATGCAAAATCTATTTACAATACTAGTGTATTAGAATGAAACTCAACCTTCATTTTATTTTGATTCACAAAATGTTTTACATCATGTGTAGTGTTGGATCAAAACATGCTAGATCATCAGAGGGAACATCCTTGACCGCACCGAACCGGCCTCCCAGGCCCATACTTGTCAAGAGGGTCATTCGGCTGAGTGGCTTTAGCGACATCATCTAGGAAAGCAAGACCCTAGAGTCTATATTCACTGATAGGGGATGGGGTCCCATCTGTGACCAATCGAGATTTGCCTATACTGACTTGGTATACGTGTTTTATCAAGGAGTTGGTGAGATGGGTGTCACAAATGAGGCGTTCACATTCAATGTACTGGGGGGGGAGTACTACAGTCTCAACTGATAAAATAACTAAGATTCTTCACATCCCTCATGAGCTTGGTGCATATCCTACTTTGCAAGCGGTTCAGCAAGATGATGGAACTGATGACCTCGTGGAGCAGACTGTTCTAGAGGATGAGATTTCCAATGAGGAGGTATGTCGGTTGATCATCGAGGATAAGACTTCTCCTTATCATGGCAGGAAGGCCATCAGACAGGGTGATTGCATAGCTTTCTTTCGGATGTTGGTGCTAATTTTCACAAATAACATCGACCAGAGGAAGCATAAGAAGGATTTTAGCATCGGTCTGGCTAGATTCATTTGTGATTGGTGAGAGGCTATTCGATTGATTTGCCCCTATATTACCTGTCCGGGTTTCTAACTGAGTCGCGATACTTGACCAAATCGGCCTGGAGGTGACTCCGGGAATGGAGGTGATTCCGGTTAAGCGTTAGCAATCACAAATCGGCCCGCTAAATATCGTAACCTTAGGCAAAAAGTCAGACCATCTTCGTAGGCAGTAGTGGTTAGAGCCTGTTGAGGGCACGAGTACTCTAGCCTCAGGGAGAACCACTACACCGAACATAGCAAATGCACTTATAGATAACATTGCTGATATTGTTCACAGAGCTTCATGCAGCATTTACTAATATTGCGTGCATAGAGATCCGTGCAACATTTATTGATATTTTTTGCACAATGATACATGTTTTCATTGTTGATATTGTACCCACAAAGATCCATGTGGCAATTGCTGAGCTACGAACAAGCTTGGTTAATGATATTGAGAGGGCATGATGCCTCTAATGGGTCGACTAACCAAGGTCAATGGTCGTTTGGCTGCTATAAAGGAGATTGTAATGCAATTGGGCATGTAAATTAACTAGAGAACCTTAATTAATTTAGTTTTGTTAATATGTTTTAATATGTTTCTAAATCTACACAATGGTTTTTAACAAAGGGCATGATGTAAAAATGTTTATACATCTATTCTTTTTAATGAAAGTAAATCGTTGTCAGTTCGAACTGCATATCTTCGTTCGAACCACCTGTTTACATTCAAAATTCTATATATTATCGTTCAAACAAAATTCAATATATTCGAATGACATGATTTCAGTTCGAGCAAAGTTCAATACTTCGCGCCCTAAATGTATGTGATTCTCCCGCCAAAATGTTCATTTGAATTACTTTTATACATTCGAATATACATGTCCGTTACAATGATATACTATTAGTTCGAATGGTAAATCTATTGGGGACGATATATTTCCATCCTAGATCGGTCTATTCAAATGTTCATTGGAACATTTTTATTCAAAATTTGCCTAATATCGAACGGTCCTTCTCTTCTCTCTCGAGACAAAGTATGGTTTAGTTCCTTTGTCTTGTGCTAGGGTGTAAGTCTCTCATAATTGTGAGAGTTGGGCAGGGTGGTATGGTGATGGAAGAGGGAGAACTTGCTTGCGAGAGACTAAACTTTTCAGGGAAGAGAGCTCTATCTTCCATGTCACTCATGAGGGTGTTAAGGAGGGGGGAGTACGTGGGAAACACTGTATTATTGGAAGAGTATTGTTTGAGAAATGTGTAAACAATGAAGCTTTCAGCATGACCATGTCCCAAGTTTGGAGGTTGGACGGATGGGTGAGGTTTAAGGAACTGGGTGATCAGAGTTTCTTGGTTGAGTTTCAGAAGTTGACTGATAAAGAAAAGGTGCTTAGTGGTTGTCTACGATTTTTTGATAGGAACCTTTTAACCTGCTAGAAGTGGATGAAACTGTGTCCATCAATACATTGTAGTTTAACTTTGAACCCTTTTGGGTTCAACTTCATAATCTGCCTTTGGCAGCTATGACAAAAGAGGTGGGGAACAGTTTGGATCCTCAATTGGTCATGTCATTAGAGTTGATGTTGAGTCTGATGGTATGGCATGGGGGAGATGTCTTCGAGTGACGGTTGCAGTTGACCTTCATAAGCCTTTACTGAGAGGAAGGTGGCTAAAGTTTGAGGAGTGGTAGTATTGGATTTCTTTTAAATATGAGAGGCTGCAGAATTTTTGCTTTCAGTGTAGTACTTTATTTCATAAAGGGAGGGGTTGTTCCAGGCAGAGGTTTGAGCACCAAGGGGATGATTTGAAATCTCAGCAGTTTGGTCCTTGGATTCGAGCACAGCCTATGAACACCAACATTTTTTATGATAAAAAATATGGTGGTGCACTTGGTCACAACCACCAATAGAGGTGGCAGCAGGCAGATGCAAAAGGTGGTGATAGGGATGAAGCCAACTTGGGAAAGAATGAGGATAAGGAGGATAATAAGGCTGCTATGAAGGAGTTTCCTATTGTGCTGAAGATGGATAAGAAATCTAGAGTAATTGGTGGAGACCAGTCAAATGAAGAGGATGTAGGCAGAGGGGCTACGGCTGTGAAAGATTCCTGTAATCATGGGAGTTTCCAAAAGGAGGCAATGGAGAGTAGACCATCTAATGTGGAGCAAATAGCGAGCCTAAATAGGGTAATGTTTCCTTGTGTGAGTCTGTAGAGTAAGAAAAGGGGGAGACTGATTGCCATATGGAGTTGAAAAATTCCCAAATAGATTTGGAAAGTCTTTCTAAAACAACAATACTTTCCAAGCCTGCTAAACCTCGACAGAAGGGTGAGTCTGCTGAGGTGTCTTTCAGTGGTGGCTGTTCCTTTTATAATTTGGGAGGGAAACAAAATTCTTCTCAAGTTACCAGCTACTTACCTTGTTCGGAGGACCTTAACAAGATTGTCATTAATGAAGAGAGGACTAAGGTTGGTAGATGGAAAAGGAGGGCTCGAGGAAGGGATGCTTTGGCAGGTGAAGTTTCAGGTGGTAGTCTTGCTGACATTTCCAATGACCAGCATAGAATAGGTAGCAAGAGGGAGAGCACAAAAGGGGGCAAGGGTGTAGAGCCTGATCCTAAGAAGCTTAAGGGTGGTGAAGTGGAGAATGGGAATCAAAATTCAATGGCAGAAGCTGGTTACAAGCCCTGCCAATATCAATGAGTCTCCTAGTTTGGAACTGCCGAGGGCTTGGGAACCCTCGGACAGTTAGAATCCTTAGGCAATTGACTAAGGAAAAGTGTCCCCGCTTGGTTTTCCTTGTGGAAACTAAGTGTAATTCTAGTAGGATGGATGAGGTTAGAAGATATTTGAAGTTTGACAATTGTTTTTCTATGGATAGTGTGGGGCTTAGATGGGGCATTGCTTTGCTTTGGAAGGAAGGTTGGAGTGTGAAAGTTACCAACTATACACGATGGCACATCAGTGCAGCTGTGCAGGAGGGGGAAGATGGTCCTATATGGTAGTTTACAGGTTTCTATGGACATCCAGATATAGTTAAAAGGAGCAGTAGTTGGCAACTTCTAAACTTGCTCAAACCTTCTTCATCAATGGCATGGTTGTGTGCAGGTGACTTCAATGAGATTTTACATCAAAGGGAGAAAATTAGAGCTGCTATTAGGCCCTACAAATAAATTGAATATTTCAGATAGGCCGTAGAACATTGAGGTCTCAATGACATTCACTCCCAAGGGCAGAGATTCACGTGGTCCGATAACAGGAGTGGGAGGGAGTTCACTAAGGAAAGGATTGATAGAGCTTTAGCCAACAAAGAGTGGAATGATTTGTTGAATAGTGCTTCATGTACTGCAATTCCTGCTGTAAATTCATATCATTCTCCCCTTCATATCAGCTTACAAAAACATGAGTCTAGAAGGGGCAAGCAAAATGTGGTGTTTAGATATGAGGCAACTTGGGAAATGAAGGAAAAATGCCAAGGAATTGTGGAAGAAGCATGGGATAAAGGACCAATGGGAGAGAATGGGGCATCTCTGATGAGATTTAAGCTCGAGCAGTGTCAAAGGGGCCTTATGCACTGGAAGCAGAAGCACAAAGACCCTTTCTCAAGGATTGGCTAGCACTGGTCATCTTCAAGATACTGGTGATGGTACTCACATGGCCCACATGCAGAAGCTACAAAAAGAGGTGGAACTATCCCTAGCAGAATATGAATTGAAATGGAGGCAAAGAGCCAAATTGAATTGGCTAAAAAATGGACATAAAAACACAGTTTTTTCACTTGCAGGCCAATCAAAGGAGAAAGGCAAATGCAATTAATAGTATTGTTGATGTGAATGGAGGGGTAGTGTGTAACACCCCGTATTTTAGTGTATTTTACTGAAGGATTTTTTTTCTATTTATTCAAAAATTATTTCTCTTGCTTCATAATTATTAAATTTTAGTTGGGTTATTTTTATGATTTTTAGTTTGCGAAAATTACTTTTTTAGCGCTTTCTTAAATTAATTATTGTTGTTTGTTTAAATTTCTACTCGAATTAAATTAAATTATTATCGGATTTAATTAATACATTGTGTTTAAAATATTTTATTTCACTAGCTATTTTAAAACCGTTTCCGTTGGATCATTTTTATGACCCAAGATGTGAGGATTGAACCTCATTTCTTTCCCTACATTTTTCTTTTTCTCTTTTTTCTTTTTCTCCTTTTTCTTTTTCCTTTTTCTTTCTTTTCTTTTTTTCTTTTCTCTTCTTCTTCGGGTCTTCTCCCTCGCGATCTCTCTCTCTCTCTCTCTCTCTCTCTCTCTCTCTCTCTCTCTCTCTCGTCGTTTTCATTCTGCCCTCCCAGCGCCGCCGTGAGCCGGCGGTGGTCGACACCGCCCGGCCCACCGTCTTCCCCAGCCGCTGACGAAGCCACCCCTCCGATCTCAGCCTCCCTTGCGCCGCTGTTAACCACCAGCATCTCTTCAAAGCCACGGTGCCACTTTCGCTCCAGCACCGCCGTCGCGCCACCTCCGACCACCATCTTCACACCACTTCATCCTCAACCTCCTAGCAACCCATTGGACTCAACCCCACCTCCGATCCGTCACCGGTGAAGCACATCCAACTCCATTTTCGTTTTGGGTATTTTTGCACTTCAACCACCCTTTGCGCCGCCACCCACGGCCAACCACCACCACCACTAGTTTCACCGACATCTCTAGGCCCTACCCTATCAATCTTTGGTCTTCGTTTGCACCCGTTGAAAAGTGGGTATCTGTGACCCACGGCCACAGTGTATTTTGCACTGTTCTACAGCTGTTTTTCCACTTCTTGCGCCTCCGTGATCCTCCAGAAATTATTATATAGTACTATAGGTATTTTCCTAAGAATTCTCGTGAATTTAATGTATTTTTGAACTAGCACATTACACTGTATTTAATTGCTGATTAGTTTTACCGGACTGAGTCCGAGGAGTAACGAGGTTGATTGGATTGAGTGATGGAGTTGTTAGTATGATTGGTTTAGACTATGAGATTTGTTGGCTATTCGGGTTTAAATATTGGTGTTTCGTGTATGACATGGGTTGTGGCAGATATTGATGATTTTAGAAAGTGATGACAGATTTTTAGAATTACGAGGGTTTTAAGTTTTGAGCAATTAAAATAGGTTAATTCTGAAGTTTAGGCTTAAAGATCGAAATACGTGATTGATTGGAAACTTACAGAAATTACGTCATTATTGTTATAGGTGACGATCTATAGTCGGCTCGACATTTTTGAGGAAAATTTTGGAAAGGTTAAGTCGTCCAGGTAAGCGGGGTTCCTATGCTGGATTTGCATAAAAAGAAATGAACTGAGGTTGGTTTGTAAAAATGTGCATGTTGTTTTAAAAAGAAAAAGTGAAAAACAACCTCCGTATATGTTTTGCATTCCCTCATGAGATACGTATGAAAGAGAAAAGAAATGTTTTTGACATGAAATGTGTAGACATGAGCAATATTTGACATGTTTCTGAAATATGCAAAAGAGCGAATATGATATCATTGAAATTTTTATGCATGTGATATGAAATGATTTGGATCTGCTTTTGATCAAATAGAAATTATATGAATATGTTTCGCACGTGTTTTGATATGATATGGATATGATAAAACTTTGGCATACTTATCTGTTCTGAGTATGGTTCTGATATGATGATACTGTTCACGTGATATGGTTGGTACCACCATGATATGATATGAGTGCACCCACTTTGGAAACAAAGTGGTCTTTTTACGTGTTATTTCCTGTGTGCACACTCGGGGCTCCGAGATTGAAAAAGGGGAAGTTCACCACATGATACTGCCTGGTTTGGCCACCGGGGATAGCACAACCCTACCACGGGGGTTAAACATGGTATATGATATGATATGATAAGATGAAGATGTTCAATTATATTATGCCAAAGCGTTTTTAAATATGAAATGGATTCTTAAATATGAATTGTTGATTTTGAGTATGAAAAGATTGAAAAGTCGCTCTGATTTTCTGATAACATGTTTTTATGAGAACTGCATGTAAAAATAAAATGTTTTTGTTTCTGCATACTGAACTTTCTGAAAAGGCTCATGTTTATATACTAGTATATGTTCTCTGCTTACTGAGTTGTTGATAACTCACCCCTTATCTCCACCATCTCTTTCAGATGATTTGAATGTTTCAGTTGAGGATCAAGGATATGGAACATGGGCGAGAAGAGTTAAGAATGATGGTTCATAGAAGGTTTATATGAGTATTGAAAATTTTCATTCAGTAAGCTTGTTGTGTTCTGATGTTGTGATTTGTTGGGAGAATGACATTTATATTAAGACTTTGTAATGTCTTAGAATAACTATTCTGGAGTAAGTGATGTAAATAGTATTTGTGCGATAGAGAAAAATTAGAGTATGTACTATGTGGAAGAAAAATGATTTTTAAGTGACTTGAGTTAACTCTCTGGACCCTCGGGGACGGGGCGTTACATAGTGACTGAGCAGTGTGACATTGGTGTTGTTTTCATAGGTTCATTTTCTAATCTTTTTACTACCTCTTTGCCTACTAATTTTGAGGATTGTTTGAGTGCTCTAGTTCCCAAGATTTCGAATGAGATGAACACAAGTCTTATTAAACAATTCACAAAGGAAGAAATTAAAGCAGCTGTGTTTCAAATGAATCCCTTGGGATCTTTTGGTCCTAATGGGTTTCCAGCACAATTATATCAGAAGCATTGGGAGGTGGTGGGTGGGAATGTATGCAAATTTGTTCTACAGGTGCTTAATCATGGTGGTTCCCTCAAAGAGGTAAGTGAACTTTCATTTCACTCATTCCTAAGGTTAAGAATCCAAAGAGAGTGGCTGAGTACATGCCTATCAGCCTTTGTAATGTCATTTATAAAATAATGTAAAAAACCCTAGCAAATAGGCTGAAAGTTATCCTACCTAACATAATCTCCTTGAACCAAAGTGTTTTTGTGCCTGGGAGGCTTATTTCAACAACACTTTGGAGGCTTATGAGGCTCTTCACTCTATGATCTCAAGAATGAAAGGGAGGAAAGGATTTATGGCCCTAAAATTGGATATGAGCAAGGCTTATGATAGCGTAGAATGGAGTTTTGTAGAGGCAGTGATGAAGAAGATTCATTTTAAGCAACATTGGGTCTCCCTCATTCAAAACTGTCTAAACTCAATTTCTTATTCAATTCTTGTTAATGGTGAGCCTCAACAGAAATTTTATCCTTCTAGGGTCCTTATCATCTCTGTTGCATTAAGCTGAGCAGTGTGGTGACATTACTAGTGTTCCAAATGGGAGAGGCCCTACCAGTGTCAATCACCTCTGTTTTTGCAGATGATAGTCTGCTCTTTTGCCAAGCTAACACTAAGGAGTTGACTAGAGTTCTCAAGATTCTCGAATCAAATGAACAGGCCTCGGGTCAAGTATTGAATAAGGACAAGTCATCTGCTTTTTCAGCAAGAAGACCAATGTTGAGGTACAAAAATAGATTTTGCAATTGGCTGGGGTTAAAACTACTGGGACTTTTGAAAAGTATTTGAGACTGCTTGCAGTGGTGGGGAGGGCTAAAATTGTAGCTTTTCATTCTCTCATAGATAGAACATGGACTAGGGTGGCCAATTGGAAAACTAAGTTCCTCTCAGTAGCAGGTAAAAAAGTTCTCCTTAAAGTTGTCCTCCAAGTTATTCCAACTTACTCAATGGGGATCTTTCTCTTGCCCACCTCTATTACTAAAAGGCTAAACAAGCTGCATAAGAAATTTTGGTGGGGCTATATTGAAGATACTTCAAAAATCCAATGGGTGAATTGGAAACAACTTAGTCAAGCAAAAGAATCTGGGGTCTTGGTTTCAGGGATTTTAGAAGTTTCAACTTGTCCATGCTCTCAAAACAAAGCTGGAGAATATTGCAGGATCCATCTTCTTTGGTTGCCAAGGTGTTAAAGCAGAAGTATTTTAGCAAGGTGGACTTGTTGGATGCTAAACTGGGGTCAGGGCTATCATTTGCTTGGAGAAGTTTGTATGTAGGTCTGTCTTTGCTTAAGAAGGGTCTCATGCAGAGGGTTGGGAATGGCCAAAGGGTGCATATCTGGACAGATAGATGGGTTCCAAATCTCCCATCATGTCTGACTACATCCTCTCAAGCTAAAGCTTGTAGATGTGAAACAGTTAGTGATTTGATTGATTTTGATATGAAGTAATGGAAGGGGGATCCCCTTCCAGAGTTATTCTCAACACAGGAGATTGAGGCCATTAAACCCATTTCTATCAGTCTTGGGGGAAGAGCAGATAAACTAGTATAAAATTTTACTAATAATGGCCAGTTTTCAGTAAGAAGTGGGTATCATCTTCATAGAGACTTGGAGACTGAATTGGAAGGGGAATCTTCAAGCAGATCAAGAGAACAAGTAGGGTGGAAGGTGTTATGGAAAATGAAGGCGGCTCCTACTGTTAAGATGTTTATCTGGAGAGCTCGTAGTGAAGCCCTTTGGGATGGTCATATAACTTATTTGTTCAATATTTCAAAATAGAACGAACGAGCTTTTTCTTAAGATCTCTCTATCTCGAGATTCTCATACAAATGGTGTTTGAGTTTTAAAAATTTTAGAACAACAAAATTGAGGGCTTCATTGTATCCTTTGGACAATTTTGTCAAAACTCTATAACAAGTTGAAAGGGAACAAAATATATTCTAAAGAAATCGTCATTACAATCGAGCATCAGGAGTCCAAATTGTTATTTTCTTATATTTTGGCTTCATGATTTCCTATTTTTCTAATTATTATTCCAACCATATGGTGTCCCCTTTCCTCTTCAACGAGGCTAGGAAGTAACTGTAATAACCGGGCTTAGGCCCAGCCCCTTTGTTTTGGTCGGATGCACGAAACCCAGCCCACAATGGTTGAGTGAAGAACGGCGTCGTTTTGGGGAGGGATTAATTTCCCTTCCTGCTTTGCACTGTTTATCTCCTTCCACTGGCTTCTTCTGCAGTTTCCCACGATTTCTTTTCCCTTCTCGTGCAACTGCATCCCACATCTCCACGATTTTATTTTCGATTCCACGCAGACTTGTAGTTCATCCTTGGCAGGCATATCCGGCTCCGTGGGTTTCGATTTTTCTGATTCTTCGAAGGTTAGCTATCGTCCTCTCTCTCGTCCTCTGTTTTCCTCTTCCTGTTTTCACAGCAATTTATGAGTTATTCTCCTCCCTCCGTTGCTTCTTTGTGCTCTTAGACGACTTTGTAAAGTTTCTTCCTTTGGGTTCCGAATTAGAGCAGAGTTTTCGTAAGTCTCGCATACTGCCTCCGTTGAAGCTTCTCTGAAGTAATTTCTTGCTATTTTTGGTAACTTCCGCCCACCATTAAACCCTTAGTTTCTTTTAATTTTTTACTTTCTATTACACATTCCATAAATCATTTTATTTCTTCCCTTCGGTTTGTCTATCACACACACACACACGTTGCTTTGTATGGCTGTGCACTACACTTAGTCAAATTCCCCTTTTTCGCAGACCATTAATTTATTTCTGTAATGCCCCAATGGAAGACCCAAACCACATGGCCTATACTCCAAAAGGACTAGTCAATGATACAATTGGAGCCCCACTAGAACCTTATAAAGAGCAAGAACTTCTCATTCCCAAGCAATGTGGGATCCTATACACCACCTACCCTTATCCATATCATATGGGGTATCACAATCTACCCCCCTTAAATTCCCGACGTCCTCGTCGGGCCTATCCATTGTAGGTGGCATGGCTCAAGTCCCATATTTCTGGTTGGGATAGGGTCTGATACCATTTGTAACGCCCCAATGGAAGACCCAAACCACGTGGCCTATACTCCAAAATAACTAGTCAATGATACAATTGGAGCCCCACTAGAACCTTATAAAGAGCAAAAACTTCTCATTCCCAAGCAATGTGGGATCCCATACACCACCTACCCTTATCCATATCATATGGGGTATCACAATTTCAGTAGAAAATTTGGTGACTTTTATTTTGGGTTGATGTATTTTTTTTAATTGTTGGAGCAGTTGAGTGTGTTAGAATTAAGGATGTTGAGGAGTATAATCTTGAGTGTTTTGTGAGTCAATTTTGAAATATTATTTGAGACTTTTTGGTGTAAATGATGGGAGTTTTGGAACTAGTTGTATTGAACTTTTGTGCAAGTTTTGAAATTGTTGAATGATTAAAGTATTGATGTATGCACTGAAATTGTTTTATTCGAAGGTTGGAAGTGAAGTTTGGGTTGGATTATATTTTAATTATTGGAGTTGCTGTGGTTGGTCTTGGAAATAATTACAGTTAGTTGGTGTTAATAGAAAGTGGTGGTTGCTTTGGGTTTTAAATGCGAATGATTTGAAGAGAGAGTTGTTCGGGTTTAATTGTTAGATAGTTATGGAGCTGTGAAGGGACTGTTTTGATTTATTATTCAATAAATAGCAGCCTACTAGATTGGTTATTAAATGTTGGATATATCTTCTTTTTGTTTAGCTGGTGTTACTATTAGAGTTCCGGCTCAAAGTGTTGATAATACGAAGAAATCAGGTAAGCGGGGTTCATATACTAGTTTTGCATTAAAATAAATAAAATGAGGTTGACTTTGAGAATAAATGTGTTTATTTTTTTTTTGAAAGAGATGATCAACCTCAGATGTTTATTCTGCATATGCATAAATTTAATATAAGAGAAAGTGTTTTCTGTCATGGCTGGTGTAGACATGAGCTAGTTTTGTGCACTTTGTTTCTGAACTATGTAAAAGAGCGAATAAGGAATTCTAAAAGTTTTGTTATGAACAAATAAGAATATTTTGTTTATGTTTATCTCGAACATGTGAAATGATCTGAAGCTTTTCAGTGTTTTGTTTTGATATGATGTGTCATCTGAAAATCTTGGCATGAAGTTCTGATTCTGTATATGATTGTAACCGGATTTTCGATGAAATCTGTTCTGTTTCTGTTAAGGCCCAGCCACGGGTATAATGGTGGTTTATAACCCTACCACGGGAGTGAAACATGGTATACGGCCTAGCCACGGGTATAATGGTGGTTTATAACCCTACCACGGGGGTGAAACATGGAAAATGGCCCAACCACGGGTATAATGGTGGTTTATAACCTTACCACGGGGGTGAAACATGGTATATGGCCCAGCCACGGGTATAATGGTGGTTTATAACCCTACCACGGGGGTGAAACATGGTATATGGCCCAGCCACGGGTATAATGGTGGTTTATAACCCTACCACAGGGGTTAAACATGGTATTGTCCCGATGTAATATTAAACGATGATAAGATTATAATGTTTCAGTTTAGAAATGCCAACGGATTCTTTTTTTTTAATAAGTTTATTTTTTTGAAAATTTCGCTCTAATGTTTTTGTACAAGTTTTGTTTCTGCATTCTGAAAGTAAATGTTTTATTCGACTTATCAAATGTTATAAATGCTCATGTTTACATGCTATTATATGCTCTCTGCTTGCTGAGTTGTTGATAACTCACCCCGTTAATCTTCATAATATTTCAGATGATATCGATGGCTGATCAGCTGAAGATCAGTATTAGAGTCTATGGAGAAGATTAGCATTGATTTGTTGTTGGGTATCTCATGATATTGATGTTGGTGTTGGAGGTTAATTATCTTTCTTAAGTTTGCTTCAATTGATTTAGACGGTTTATGGAGACTATGTTAATGTTATATTATTTCTAGTTGTTATTTGAGACATGAAGAAGAGTTGATTTTATTTGGGTTGTTGGATTGAAGATTGGATAGATGAGTTTATTTGATTTATTTAATTGAAGTATTTACGTTCGATTTGAGGTTTGGGAAAATGGATATATTCTTGAATTTGGAAGTACTCTAACCTTGTTAGAGTTGATTATCAAGTTTTATAAGTTAACTCTCCGGACCCTCGGGGTCGGGGCGTTACAGTAACATCTTGATTCTGTTTGCCAAGATATTTGCAATGCACTTCATTGTATTGCAACAGGTGATTTTTTAATAATCTTGGGAATTAACGAAGGTTACAACAATAGAATTGGCTTCATTGAGTAGTTTCCTGAGATGGAAGAAGGTTTTGATATCTCTAGTACTTAATGGGCCAATTGCATCCATCCAACCTTGAGGCCTTTGCAAGTATATTACCTCCTTAACTTAATCTCAGTTTATGCAACTTCTTCAAAGTAGGCCCGCGCTTTCATCATGAGATGTAAGTCTCTTTGGAAATGCTCTTTGAAGCGACTTGTTATCGATTGGAGCTCATGCTGGTGATGCATGCATTCGAAAGTTTTTGGAAATATCCAAAGTACCACTATATTCTTTATGTTGATTAGATTCACTGTTCTAGCTCTGTCCTCTCTATCCATGCATCAAGACGATTTTTCTCCTTCCATGAAGTTCTGACATTACTCTGGGCCCTGGGGTGCTTTACGAATTTTGGGTAGTTTGAAAGGAATGATTGTCAAAGTTAATGGTTCGCAGAATAATTGCAAATTGAACCATAGTTAATGGGTGCTTATGTATTTTTATTTTTATTTTTTATTTTATCTCAAGATGTAACTATATATCACTTGATGCGCTATGCTGCAATGATGGTAGGCAACTTGTAGGGATAAGCACAAGCAGCTTTTTCTGGCAGTCTTGGATGTGAAAGCACTTGCGATTGAGCATGGAGCTGGCCAGGGTCACTGCACGAAGCTAGTACTTATCTCAGCAGAATTAGCAGTCTATTCTCAGCTTGAATAGCAAATCCGCTCCCTCATCGCAAAGAAAGCAAATCAGGTGGCCCAGTACAGCTTTACCCAATCAATGGGCATATTCACGTTTGATGTATCTGTTTCTGTTCCTTGATTATTTGTCTTTTACATGCATGCTACCTAACTCTGTATTGCTATTCCTTTATCCTTGTGGGAAATGCTATCCTTATATATTCAGTTAAAAAACAAGAACAAGGACTTATCACTAAGAGGTAGACACAACAATCCAAGGGTACAATGGATGACTTGATCTGCGCCACAAACGCACTGCCCGTGACACCACAGTATTGACCTGCCAATATTGTATATTCACGGGTCACACCTACTACTCGTTCCCTATATAAATGAACACCAAACCCAAAGCTCTCGATAACTAGAGCGCTCCAAAACAGATACAAAAGAAGAGATCGAGAAGATCGTTGGTACTGGGGGCGCCGGGGAATATCATTGATGGAGTTTTCTGTAGTGAAGAAGCTGATCTTTCTTGTGACTGTGCTGCTTGTTGCCTTCTCGAGCATCGGGAGGCTTCAGGTTTGCAACGCGCAAAGCTTATGCAACGTGCCCTTTTCTGGACTAATGGAATGCAAGCCATCTGTGACTCCTCCAAATCCTACTGCGCCTTCCGCCAGCTGCTGCTCTGCACTCTCGCATGCCGACCTTCGATGTCTTTGCTCCTACAGAAACTCCAACCTGTTGCCTTCCCTTGGAATTGATCCAAACCTTGCCATGCAGCTCCCCGGAAAGTGCAAACTTCCTAATGCTGCTCATTGCTAAGATCATGTGATCCATTAGCGAAAGCTAGCAGAAGTGAAGTGAAGTATTCAATAATGCTGAACTTTGAATGCTCTTCCTGAGCATTTGATCTTTGCTCTGTCTCTTTTCGATATTGTTGAGGTTTCTGAGTTCCTGCTTTGTTAAAGCGTGTGAGAATCAAATATTGTAATACAGCGTTTGTATTGTGTTTCCTTATTTCCAAGTTTGTCGTTTTGTCCTGTCCTTCTCTCGTGTGTACACAGCTCACAACATACCGACAGATCGAAGAGCCATTGCTAAGCGTGTATCAATCTACATTAATGCTAAGAATAAATAAAAATAATGTTTGTATCCAAGCATCCAAGATTGAAAACTACCAGAATGGTACCTGCATGTGGAATAATGCACGGTGCTTCATGCATGGTTGTGGAAAATATTGTATTTAGAAACCTGAAAAGAATTAAAAAATTATATACACGCATGCACGAACTTTATTTTGAGTGGGCCGGGTGGAAATAATTATCACGTAGAATGGACTTTATATATAGTACCATATATATATATATGCATGAGCACGTTATATATATATATATAGGTATATTTGAATTAATTAGTAATTTATATATATATTCATAATATGACAGATCGATGTTGTACGTGTGACGTCTTTGGAATTAACGTCCGAGCTAGTGATCGATAATACTCCTCGAATTGGAAGGCTTGACAAGATCAGACACGACGGACTCGACCCTGCATGTCTCGATGGCTTGTGTCTTCTGGGAGAGCAGGACCCCCACCACTTCCAACTTCGTGGTGTAAAACTGGTCTGATTCAGACAGGGACCATTTACCCATCCATTTTTTGTGGACCCCTCATTTCTCTTTTTCTTTCTCTCTCTTTTTGTTTTGTTGTATTAATTTTATCTTTTGAATTACTGAATCAAAGATAATGAAGAATGACTATATATACAATCGCCGGCCATTTAATTATGATTTATTAATGGTCCACTGAGTACCTGATCTAGCCCTCAATTATTGTTTCAAAGATCGATCAGTATTAATATAGGACGTCACCACTGAACACGAGTATACGTATAAAAATCACGCACTGATATCACTCATTAATTAATGTTTCCTTAATTTACTTTTTATTCGTAGTTCTTACAGTTAAAAATGCTGCATGCGTGGTAGGGTTGGCCACTGGGGTTAACACGACCTACCACAGGGTGAAACATGATTTTTGTTCAGTGAGATGTCTATTTTAATGTGATGATGATATTTAGGTTATGTTATGTCAAAATATTCTGAGTTTTATATGTCTTAAAACTATTACTCTGTTACGTTTCAAAACATGTATTGTTCAATATAATAATTCTGAAAAATATTTTGTTCTGCATACTGTACTCTGTAAATACTCATATTTACATGCTGAATTGTTGATAATTAACCCCTTATCTCCACAATATTTTTCAGATATTTTGGATACTTCAATGGAGGTTCAAGAATAGGAAGCATGGGTAAGACTTTGTGAGCATAGTCTGTTAAATACAAAGAGGGTACTTGTTATTAGAGAATTTTTACTGAGTAGTTTGGTTTTGCTCTGTTGACTTAGTACATCGGGAAGTTGTCATTTATTCTGAGACTTTGTTGTATTCTTAGTTATTTATTTTGGAGTAGATGGTTTAAAGTAATGAGGTCTATGAGTAATTGATCAGGAATTTGAATTGATATTTGTGTAGTGAGATATGATTTTAAGTGTTAAGAAATAACTCTCCAACCCATCCGAGACTGGGGCGTTACATATATGCACGGTGCTTCATGCATGGTTATGGAAACGATTGTATATAGAAACCTAAAAAGAAGTAAAAAAACAATTCTGCTATGTACAACCGCCCCTTGTGAAACCCCATGCAACCGGCGCCCCTTTAAATGAAAAAATTTATTTTTTTAACATTTTCGTTTCATCTTCTTATCATTTCGTTCCCTCTCTGTTTCTCTATCAATTTTTTTTGACCTTCTTCTTCCTCTCTCTACATTTTCAGCACTTCAGCTTTCTGAGTTGAGCCCTGCGCATAGTCTCCACTACATCTTTTTTTAGCTTTTCCTTCCATGCCTCTCAGCCTCTTGAAAAGTTTCTCATCTAGTCTTCCCAGCCTCTACCATGTCTAATGTTGGGAGGGAATCCAGAAGTTTCTGCACTCTTGGTAATCCAACTTGTCACAAAACCAAGACATTTTTTTAGGCACAATAGACCCAACTTATGATTCAAACCCTCTGGTAAATGAATGGGTTCAGATCACTAGTACTGAAGAAACAACAGCATATACACCAAAGATAAAGGTTCCGAAAGTCGAACTAACAACTGCCTGAGCAATAATATATATACCAATCAAAGCAAAAGACCCAACTGTCCAACAAATCAACTCAAGATATATATTTGCACAGTCGACAACTTCTTATTTCATGCAATGAGAACAGTCAAGACTAATTAGGTACTTATGTGTATGTCAAAGTGTCACACAGTATACAGAAGGGGATTCACATTTCTTCTAGATTCTTCTGAAGCTTGTAAACCTACAAAAAAATCTCCACAAGGAAAACCCAGATGGGTACAGCAGGTCTTAGTAGGCAGCAACTCCTCTCACATAGAGCTGTTGATTGCTGCAACTTCAAGAAAAAGGTAGAAATGTTTTGAATCCTTGTGTGAACCAATCAATAACACCTCATAAGTCAACATGCCAACCAATCATCTCGCGTCGAAATCTGGAGGCAGAATACAACAACTATGAAGAAGTACAGAAAGGACTAAGCATGAGTGTAAGTAATGGTGTCTATGGGGGCAATCCAAAGATAACATAAGTTTTTATCAAAAAATAACTGATTGACGAGCTTGGTATTTTCTCATTTACAAGACAGCTGTACAAACCAAAACAGCTAAAGAGTAATATCTCTAAAGAGAGAAACAAAAAATGTCAGTTTATTATAGCAAATCTCAGTATAATGCTGTTTGGGTTAAGATCTAAAACTCTTATCGGTTTGACCACACAGAACCTGGATTTTTTTGGTCCTTTTGTGGACATATACAAGAGTATCACCTATGCGTGCCGGTCAATTTCTTTAATTGCATGAGCTTTGTTTTAGTTTTTTCACAAGTCATTGCAAGCTTTATAACATAGTATCTAGCGCATGCTCATTACTAATGGAAGGGTTCACTATCTTTTCACATCAAGAAAGTTGGGCCTCTGCATCTTCTCTAACTGGCGTAACTACTGTATAGAGATGAACCTTAAGGGTGGAATTTCCTACTTTCATGTAGAACTCTTTTTTTATAGGATTATTTTCACGTAGAACCCTTAACAAACCTTGCAAGAAAAATCGAAATAAGAGGCTACAATTAGTTAGAATGCATCCAATTTTCTGGTTTTTCCATCTTTGCATCTCTCTTTTCTTTTAACAGAAGGAAACAGGCAGGGTTTTTTCATGAAAAAGGAGAGGGAGAGAAGAAAAAGGTAAAAAAAATTGATAGAGAAACAAAGAGGGAATGAAATGACAAGAAGACGAGACGGAAATATTAAAAAAATTAAATTTTTCATGAAAAGGGGCGCCGGTTGCATAGGGTTACGCAGGGGCAGTTGTAAGTAAAGTTTGTCTTAAAAAAATTATGAGAAATGATATTTGCAGTCGTGAGTATACAAGCGCCGTGCAAGCGCTTTGAAAAAAGTGAATAAATACGAGACCCACATGAAAATGATAATAATAATAATTTTTTAATAGTAGATTTCACTCTTTTTCAAAGTGATTGTACGGCACTTGCACATTTTACGACTGTATGTAGCATTATTTAAAAATTATATACACGCGCGAACTTTATTTTGAGTGGGCCGGGTAGAAATAATTATGACGTAGAATGGACTTTATATATAGTACCATATATGCATGAGCTCTTAGCATTTTTTTTTTTGATAAAACGGATCTCATTCCATTCATTTAAAGAGGACATACAACTTTGACTTCAAACAACAAGTCAATTACAAACGTTAGAAGAATCTCAGTACACTATTGTGACTGACATGGTCTAGTCCAGACGGCTTATCTCTAAAGACCGAAGTCTAAGAGATAGCACAACTCTGTTCCCGACAGAGTTCACCGTAACCAAACATAAAACTCCATACCCAACTAGACTGAGTATGGAGAAACCAAACCCCAACATCACTGACTAAGCGAAGGGGGGACAACACCCTTTGGACCTAAGTCCGAAGGGACTAATGTTTTTGGGTTTTTTTGTTTTCTTGGAAGATCCAGAGTCGCCGGTTCGGGAGCAGCCGTGCGTTGCAACGGCAAAGAGCTCCTTGGTGGCGCGTGAAGGACACGCGCCGACGAGCTCGGAATTTTCGTCCCGCGCGTGCAGGCTACGCTCCACTCCGGTTGGGGCCGTGTAGATCGGCCGCTGGGCAACCTCCTGTTGGGGCGCGTGTTGACTATAGGGACCCGAAAGATGACGAACGGCGATTCTCCCTTTGTTTGGCCTGGAAAAACAAAAAAAACTAAAAACAAATACAAAAAAACCAGAAGGGGAAGGGAAGAGTGAGGGGGGAAGGAGCCGAAGCTTCCACCCCCCTCAAGCCGGTCAGAAAGTTTTAGAGAGAGCGGGAGTTTTAGAGAGAACGTCCGAGGGAGCGTCCGAGTCGTTCCGAAAAGAGACTACAGTTCTTGTTCTTGAGATTGTTATGAGCTCTTAGCATTATGTACGTTATATATATAGGTATATTTGAATTAATTACTTTACAGATTCATAATATGATAGATCGATGTTGTACGTGTGACGTCTTTGGAATTAACGTCCGAGTGATCAATAATATTCCTCGAATTGGAAGGCTTGACAAGATCAGACACGATGGACTCGACCCTGCATGTCTCAATGGCTTGTATCGTCTGGGCCGGGAGAGGATCCCCACCGCTTCTTTACCCAATTATTTTTTTGTGAGAGAAATGATAGTTACAGTAGTAAATATGTAAATATCATATAATCATTTTAAAAATTGGATTCCTAATTTATTTTCTTTTCTTTTTTTTTTGTTTTGTTGTATTAATTTTATGTAAGGCCCAGTTTTGTTTTGTGAGGCCGGTTTGTGCATGAGGGCCCAGCCCCTTTGTCCTTGGAGGCGTGCGAACTGTGTCGTTTTGGAGGTAAGATTCCTTCCTCAACCTCTTTTCTTTTCCCCTCGATTTCTTCTCCCCCTCTTCCTCTTACGGTTTCTTTTCTTTTTCTGCTTCTTCTGGGTTCCCTCGCGCAGGCACTCTCTTCACAGGTAACCCATTTTCGCTGACCGCATTTCCTTGTTTTCTTTAGGTTGATTTCATGCATCTGAATCACATGGCCTAAATCTCCTCATTTCGATCTTTCCCTCCATGGCAGCAGATCACTGGGTTTCTCCCTAGCGTGTACTTCTGTTTTCGGTAGTTGGCTTTTTTTTTTCCTTTTCATACGCAGCTCTTCCTCTTCCACTTGGTGATTTTGTGCCTACAGGTATCTCTTTCTCCCTCTCTTTTATTCTTCATGTTAGACCCTGAACTTAACCCTCTCAGTCGACCCTCTCTGTTTCATCACTTGCAGTCTTAGTTGTTGCTTGTGGTTTCTGGTTCTTGGGCTTTCGGTTCTGGCTTTTCGTGTAACCAGTGAAGCCATTACGGGAGAATTTAACTTTCGTTGGTAAGCCATTTTGGTCTCTTACGCACGCACACACTTTCACTTCAAGGCAGTTTATTTCACTTCAATGAAATACTTGAAAGTGTTGTTCGTGAGTTCTCGGACATTTTTGTGAGTAAGCAAACACTTTGTGTTGGAATGGTCTTAGAATTGTGGATTATTGTGGGTTGGTCGAGCAGTAAACCGAGTGATTTTTGGAATTGATTAGGGGCTGTTTTTGTACTGTTCGGGTTTCTATACGACCGTTTGGAGTGGAGGTTAAATTATTTGGAGTTACATTGTTGTTGTAGTTTTGGTTGAGTTGTGAGAATTGCTTGGAGTTAGGGGCCTTTGAAGTGGGGTTTATATTTTGATTATTGGTGTTGGACGTTGACTTTGGAGGGTGTTTTAGTAAATATTAAGATTAGTATATGGTATTTTGGATTGAAATTAGGGCTGTCTAGATGACTACATGGTTGGCTTAGTAAGCTATTTTTTTTGCTATAATATGGTTTGGGATTATGGGTTTTAATTATTAGATGAGGTTATGCCATTTGTCTTTTAATCGGTGTATATTTCTTTTGTTTTTATGAATAGGTGACGAGACTAATAGAGGTCATTTTCAAGGCCTAGATAATACGCTACGCTGCAAGAGTCAGGTAAGCAGGGTTCCTATGCTAGGTCTTACACGAATTATTGAGACTGAGGTTGATTTTCTGAAAACTTTGCATATTTTTATGATAAAATGAGAACTTGGAAAAAACAAAACCAACCTCGGTCGTTTATTTGCATACTCATGAAATTTTTGTGGAAAAGGAAAAATATGTTCTGACATGCATTATGTAGACATGAGCTAAATTCTGTCATGTGGTTTCTGAAATCTCAAAAATGAGCGATATTGAGAATATGAAAAGTTATGCTTTTATTTGGAAAGATGTTCTGGCTTTTGTGTTCGTTGTGTGTAAACTGGCTGATTCTGTTTTGGTACTCTGTATTATTTTGATATAACATCTGAAAACCTTTGGCATGATGTACTGGTATTTGTATCTGACTCTGTCTCTGCTTTACTTTGCTCTGCTCTGTTATGCTCTGCTCTGTTTGGGTTGATACCAACTTCTCTGTCTCTGAGTGCACCCACTTTGGAAACAAAGTGGTTTTATTGTGGTCTTTCCTATGTGCACACTCGGGGCTCCGAGAAGAATAAAGGAAAGATTTCACCTCTGTCTCTGCCTGGTTTGGCCACCGGGATTAGCACAACCCTACCACGGGGTGAAACATGGTCTCTGCTCTGTTTGATGCTCTGTTTTGATCTGATGATGATACTCAGTTTATGTTATGCCAAAGCACTATGGGTTTTTACTTGTCTTAAAATCATCGCTCTGTTACTTTTGAAAATATGTTATGTTCTGCATGATAACTCTAGAAAATATTTTGTTCTGCATGCTATACTTGGTAAATGCTCAGGTTTGCTCGTTAGCATATGACTTCTGCTTACTGAGTTGTTGATAACTCACCCCCTATCATTATAATATTTTTCAGATAATGTGGAGAGTCCAAATGAGGACCTGGATTAGATTGCTGTTTGTGTTTAAGTTGAGAAGATGTTGTTAGAAGAAGGACTTATGATGTTCTTAGTTTTAATGTTTTTGAGTTTTATTAATATCTTGGGTTTTAGTAAGATTTATGAAATTATTGGTTGGGTTGTTATGACTACCAGGAAATTACGGACTCCTTAGTTTATTTTAGCTGCAGTAATGATTTTTTGAAGTTTTCAATGTATTTATTTAAAACTCTTGATATTGAATTTTGCTATTAAAGATTTGAGTTTCATTTTAGTTGTGTTGGAAAATAAGTTCTTAAGAGACAGGTAGTAAGTCTCTAGACCATCCGGGTTTGGGGCGTTACATTTCTAGACAGGTGGTAAATCTCCAGACCATCCAATTTTGGGACGTTACATTTTATCTTTTAAATTATCAAATCAAAGATAATGAGAAAAAAAGAATGACTATATACACAATCTCCCGCCATTTAATTATTATTTATTGATGGTCCACTAAGTACCTGATCTAGCCCTCAATTATTGTAGTTTCAAAGATTGATCAATAATATACGTTAAAGATTTGTGATTTGATTGGCATAATCGTCGACCTCCAAAATAGAAGTACGGAATTTAAAACTTATCTATCCGAAAATAGTAATATATATAATAGCTATCTAGGACGTCACCACGGTAACACGAGTATACGTATAAAAATCCCGCACTGACATCACTCATTAATGTTTCCAATATTATATCTAGCTCATGTATATACCCAAAAGTGACACAGTAACCGTTGCGCAAACCCCAGATTCTCACCTTGCCAAAAATATATAGGTTAGTATGGCTATGTAAAAGTCAACCTAGTTTACCAATTTGTATACAGTTTACCATACAATCGTGAAATGCTTAAACATTACGTAATCGCTTTAAAAAAGAGTGAGGTCTATTATTAAAAAAATTTTTTTTTTTCATATGAATCTCATGTATTAATCACTTTTTTCAAAACGATTATGTAATGGTTACATAATTTACGATTATAAATATCTTTTTTCTACGTGTAAATAGAGTAATTCTACTGTGTCACTTTTGGGTATATACATGAGCTAGATATAATATTGACCCCAGATTCTCACAATCAATCTATACAGTTTACCAATTTGTATCTTATGGTGAAACCCAATTATAAGAAATATAAATTCTAATAAACTCCTCACAAAAATAGACCCCACATGTCGTTTCTATCTAGTTCTATGTCATGGTATCTAATCACCCCTTTGCTTATCATACCAACCCAATTAACTTATAAGATCAACCATGTCATTAATAGGTTCTCAACCATGAACTCTATTTATTGCACAGTTACACAAATTATATATAAAACCTACTTCAAATAAATCTCTAATATTAGTCATCAATTCAAGATGATCTAATTGACCAAACTTTACTGAAATTAAACCCAAACCCATCCTTTAGCCGACTTTTGAAATCTCCAAGCTTATCCTTAATTTTTACACTACCTTCCCAAAACAAAGTTGTAAAATCATTTAAACTGGAGAACCAACCCGTAATGACTCACCCAACAAAACAAAAATGCTCTCTATGTCCGTAATACACTCCAAATAACCTCCAAGACATCAACTTACTACTAATCAACCAACTCCATTCAACAAATCAGCAGCGCAATCAAATTCAAACCCCACAAAGTTGCTAGAATTGTCTAGTTACCCAGCAACACAGTTTAACCATGGTTTGAACATGTGCAGGGGTAGTGAATTAAGAGAACCTTACCAAACTCAGAGTGGTAACCGGCTGTGTTAGGTGGTTGAGACTTGGCTCGGCGACGATGCCAATGGCTTGGTCACGATGCTGACACTGCTAGAGGAAGAACGGGGCAGAGAAAAAATGAAGATGAAGAAAGAGAGTCACGTGAGAGCAGTAGGGTACAAAGAGGCGGAATCAAAGAGAAATAAAACTGAATGAGAGAGAAATAAAACAAAGGGAGCAGCATGAGAGAAACAGAGAGGGTAAATGGAGTGAGAGAGAGAGAGAGAGAGAGGGTAAACGGGTTGAGATAGTGAGAGAATCGATAGGGAGGGAAAACCAAGAGACTTACTGTAACGCCCCAAATCCGGGTGGCCTGGAGAATTACTACCTGCCACTTAAGAACATGTTTTCCAACACAACTAAAAAAAAACTCCAAAAACTTTATTAGCAAAACTCAATCTCGTGTATTCTAAAATAACCACATTGAAAACTCCACAAAGCCATTACCGCAACAAAATAAACTAAAGAGTCCAAAATCTCCCGGTAGTCATACAACCAAACTAATGATTTCATAAGTCTTCTTAAACCTAAGATATAATTAAATCTAAAAGACATTAAAACTAAAGGACATCAGAATTCATTCTTCTAACATCATCTCCTCAGCTTAATCATGCTCACCAATCTAATCCAAGTCCTCAGTTGGACTCTCCACATCATCTGAAAAATTTTATAATGATAGGGGGTGAGTTATCAACAACTCAGTAAGCAGAGGACAAATGCTAGCGTGCAAACATGAGTATTTACTAAGTATAGCATGCAGAACAAAATATTTTCCAGAGTTATCATGCAAAACAGAACATATTTTCAAAAGTAACAGAGCGATGATTTTAAGACAAGTAAAAACCCATAATACTTTAGCATAACATAAACTGAGCATCATCATCAAATCAAAACAGAGCATCTTACAGAGCAGAGACCATGTTTCACTCCCGTGGTAAGGTTGTGCTATCCCCGGGGCGAAACCGGACAGAAACAGAGGTGAAATTTTTTCCTTATTCTTCTCGGAGCCCAGAGTGTGCACACAGGAAAGACCACAATAAAACCACTTTGTTTCCAAAGTAGGTGCAATCAGAGACAGAGAAGTTGGTACCAACCCAAACAGAGCAGAGCATAACAGAGCTGAGACAGAGTCAGATGCAAAATCAGTACACCATGCCAAAGGTTTTCAGATGTCATATCAAAGTAAAACAGAGTACCAAAACATAATCAAGTCATTCTTACATACTGAAAACAAAAGTCGGAGCATCTTTATAAATAAATGCACAATTTTTCAGAATTCTCAAATATCGCTCTCTTTTTTAGATTTCAGAGACATCATAACAAAATTTAGCTCATGTCTATACAATGCATGTCAGAAAATAATTTTCCTTTTCCACACAAATTTCATGAGTATGCAAATAAACGATCGAGGTTGGTTTTGTCTTTTCCAAGTTCTCATTTCATCACAAAATATGCAAAGTTTTCAGAAAATCAACCTCAGTCTCAATAATTCATGTAAAGCCTAGCATAGGAACCCTGCTTACTTGACTCCTGCAGCGTATTATCTATGTCTTGAATTCGACCTCTAAAAATCTCGTCACCTATTGATAGAAACAAAATATATACACTGAGTATTAAACGACAAATGGCATAACTTCCATCTAATAATTAAAATCTAAAATCCCAAACCATATAATAGCAACAACAACTCACTAAGACAACCATATAGTAAATTGGACAGCCCGCATTTCTACCCAAAGTACCATATACTACTCTTAATATTGTCCAATACAACCATCAAAACCAATGTCAACTCAACTCATCAATAAATCACACTTATTTTAGCAGCTCATACTCCCAAGTAATCGCCAACAATCTAACCAAGACGACACTACACACTGCACTCTCTCCGTTCACAACTCCACAACAGGAAAAATCCCAACACTTCTAGATGTTAATCGGCACCCAACAAACTCCCTTCTAATTATTTCTAAAACACCAAACCAACAAGCCAAAATTTATAAAATACACAACGAAGTGAAAAACTTACGATGAAGGCTCAATGCTTACGTGAAACCGAGTAGAACTTCGAACTCACAGTACTACGACAAACACAAGGCGCACCGAATGAAAAACCACCAAAACGCTGAACCATTGAAGTAGCTCTCGACAACTAGTCAAAAATTTGTTTTCCACCCAACAACGTAGCACTAGAAATCAGCTAGAACTTCACGTAAGTGAGTAAGTGTAAGAACTGGAAAAGAGAGAATAAACTCAGAATATGTGCGTGTCGTGTGAAAGAGACCGAGAACGGAAATAGCCTACCCGTGGAAACTAAAATCTCCAGTAGCGGCTTCAATGGTTACAAGAAAACAAACCCGAGGACCCACAAAACGCAATACCCAAACCACAAAGCAACAACAAAAATCTGCAGTGATGAGAAAGAGAGGGTCGGCTGAGAGAATGTAATTCAGGGTCTTAATTGCAGAATAAAAGAGATGGAGAAGGAGATACCTGTAGGCAGGAAAACAAATACCAAGTGGAAGAGGGAAAATCCAACTACAGAAAACAGAGGGACACGAGAGGGAGAGGGACACGATAATCTGCAGAAATGGTGGAATGCAATCGGGTGAGAAACCGATTTTGAGGGAAAAGAAAAATGGAGGAAAATATGGGCATGAGATTCGGAACCACCAAAACAGAACCAACGACAAGAAAAAAAATTGAAAACGGAAAGAAGTGAGTAACGTCGGAGAGAGGGATGCGGGAGAAACTAGAAACCGAAGGAGAGAAAAGATGGGAGATGCAGTCAGGAAGGAAGTTGATGAAGGAGAAAACACTTACCCAAAACGGCGCCGTTTCAATGCTCCGAAAGAAAAGACGGGGCCTTACTCACGGTTCGGGCCTCATATTACACTGGGCCTTACATCCTCCTCCCCTTACAAAAATTCCGTCCTCGGAATTTGTTACAAGCTATAAGAATTCCCTTCGAACAAGTGAGGATATTTAACTCGCATCTCTTCCTCGAATTCCCAAGATACTTCATTAATAGCATGATTATTCCACAATACTTTAACCAAAGAAAAAGTTCAAGTCCGTAACACTTGCTCTTTCCTGTCCAAAATCTGCACTGGTTCCTCAATGTAGGTCATATCCTCTTGAATCAGAAGGGGTTCATGATCTAATATGTGGGTGGGGTCATGGATGTACTTTCTCTACATAGACACATGGAACACGTTATGCACTCCCGAGAATGCCGGTGGTAGAGCCACCCTGTACGCCACTGGTCCAATCTGATCAAGAATCTCAAACGGTCCAATATATCTAGGGCTCAACTTACCCTTCTTTCCAAATCTCATAACTCCTTTCATTGGTGCAATCCTCAAAAATACCTTACCTCCAACCTCAAACTCTAACTGGCGGCGACGTTTATCTGCATAACTCTTCTGTCAGCTTTGAGCTGCTTTCATTCTAGCCTGAATGGTATCTATCTTCTCTGTGATCTGCTGAATAATCTCTGGCCCTAAAAGTTTCATTTCACCTACTTCATCCCAATACAATGGAGATCTACACCTTCTGCCATACAAAACTTCGTAGGGTGCCATCCCAATGCTAGCCTGTAAACTATTATTATAAGCAAACTCAACCAATGGTAAATGTCGCATCCAAGTTCCCTTAAAATCCATCACACACGCCCTCAACATGTCTTCTAAAATCTGAATAGTTCTTTCTGACTGTTCATCTGTCTGAGGGTGAAAAGCAGTACTAAAACTTAACTTAGTAACCATTGCCTCTTGTAAGCTTCGCCAAAACTTAGAAGTAAAACTGGGATCTCTATCCGACACAATGGATACTGGTACTCCATGCAACCTCACTATCTCCCGCACATATAGCTCATCTAATTGCTCCAGTTTATAAGAAACTTTAGTGGGCACAAAACGGGCTGTCTTCGTTAAGCGATCCACGATCACCCATATAGCCTTGTCCGCTTAAGGTCCTTGGTAAACCTGTCACGAAGTCCATGGAGATATGCTCCCACTTCCACTCTGGAATCTGGAATGGCTGTAATAACCCTACAAGTCTCTGATGCTCCACCTTCACTTGTTGGCAAGTTAGGCATTACCCTACAAATTTAGCAATTTCTCTTTTCATGCCATTCCACCAAAAAGACTCTCTCAAGTCTCGATACATCTTGGTACTCCCTAGGTGAACAGTGTACAAAGAACAGTGTGCCTCTTCAAGAATTACCCTTTTTAGTTCATCATCAGTAGGTATGCATACTCTACCTCTAAACCTGAAAACTCCATCCTCGGAAATGCTAAAATCAGGTTTGTCCCCGTTCCCGACTTCTTCCACTAGTTTCACCAACCCTGAGTCCACTTTCTGAGCAGTTTTGATTCTATATATCAAGGCAGGTTGAACTACTAAACTGGCCATGAAAGCATTTGTATCACTAGCAATGACTTCAATATCGGCTCTTTCTAAGTCCATTAACAACCTACGCTGAGTGGTAATGGCTGCAACTGTCGGTCCCATTGACTTCCTACTTAGAGCATCGGCTATAACATTAGCTTTGCCTGGGTGATAATTAATGGTGCAATCATAATCATTGATCAACTCAAGCCACCTCTTTTGCCTCATATTTAATTCTTTTTGGGTGAAGAAATATTTCAAACTCTTGTGATCCATATAAATTTGTAACACCCGTCCTTGTGGTGGGAATTTTTCCAAAATATTTTTATAAAAAGGACGACGGGAATTACCGTCCGGTTTAAAACTTTTCACTTGCATACCCAGGGTGCAAGACTCCACGTTCATAATTTAAAATGTGCTTTTATCAAAAAAGAGATTTACAGCGGAAAACATAAATCTTGAAAACCTTTAAAACTCGTGCCTAGATTTCCGTGCTCTTCCCCATCGGTCGTGTCCGTCCTGATCGTGCAGTTCCTGTGAGGGGGAGGGACATGCATAAAAACTAAAATGAGTCGAAGACTCGTAAGCATTACTTCATACAGTTAAAATATAACAACATAGGTTTTCAATCATGCATTCATCATTCGTACATACTATTACGTGCATGCATACGTGCGTTCGTTTGAAAACTTCACTGGACGGGATTTTTCTCTTTTAAACATGGGCTTCCTTTTCGTAAAACGTTTCTCCCGTCAGTGCCTTCATTTCTGCAAGAGTTTGTGCATGTTTATGTGCGTTCTTTTGAAAACGTCATTGGACGGGACTTTTCTTTCAAAAGACTTTCCTTTCTTTAAAAACGTGTACCCCGTCAGTGCCTTCATTTCTTAAAGATTCGTGCATTCGTGCGTTCGTACATGCGTGCATACATCCATTCGTTCTTATCACTTTCATAGGCCAGTACACACTGTTACGCCCCGTGTGTTTGGGGTTAGCGGTCTTCCTTTGGACCCGGATTCCGCCCGTGGCCACGGGTGGGGAATCCCTTTTCATAGGGGGCAACACTGGGTGCACTTCCAGTACTACTTACCCGGCATTGCAATCTGCCCATTCATTGGTACCCTTTCCTTTCAGTCATGTGGCCGTTACGTATCTTCATACATTCATGCTTTCATTTCTTCCTTTGCTTTTCATTTGTTCGTTCATGTCAGCTCGAAAGAGCTAGAGCTTTCATTCAGTTCATTCTTTCATTCATTGGTCCTTTCTTTTCATGAGAAAACATTTCTTTTCATGAGAAAGCATTTCTTTTCGTGGATAAACATTGTTTGGGGCGTAAGCCCAAAAATCGTCTTTTCGTGTTTCAGTTCATTTCAGTTCTATCTTTTCTTTAACAGTTCGTTCTTGAAAACTTCATTTGAGAACATACATGGGCTTAAACGTCGGCTTTCGTGGCATCCATAAGCGTCACCTTTGAACGTCGTCTCTCATGGCATCAACGAGAGTCACCTCGTGGCGCACATGAGAGCGTCGGTTCGTAGGATCCACAAAAGCATCCGTTGTCATGCCTTTCATGCATCTTCATCAGTTTATGGATTTTCTTAGAAAATACATACAATAGATACAGCGTATAGTCATCCATTCACATGCATACAATTAATACTTTGGTTGCGTAAAAGGGGCTGCCAAGAGGGGCCGTACATACTTATACCTTTTAACAATTAGCATTTCTTTCTTAAAACGTCTTTCGTTTCTTTTCGTGAGCATCTTAAAGAAAAAGCGTTTCTTGTATCTTTGAAAACTCTAGAAGAGTATGAACGTAACACTTACCTGGACTCCATGCTACTTGCATGTCATTCAGTCCATTCATGCTTGTCAGATGACAACCTACATGCAAACACATAACTTAACGTCATTCTCTATCTAGTACATAAGCAACTTGAACTATAAATAGAACTACGCTATACTTGGAACACTCTCCTTCTATCCATGCACTTACGTGCCCTTTACTATGTTAAAACCTTCGGGGACCCATTACGGTCACCCTATCTTCCAACTCAGGTCTTGCCTCGAGTGCTCATCCACTAAAGTGAACTCATGATTCACCTTAGGATTAAGACACTAAGGCCTCTGTCTCATTCTTCTCATTAACCTCATTCCGACGCATGACTCAAACCAACTAAGTCACGCATCTCGTCCTTAGACAGTACACCCGTCACTTTCTTCATGCATCTTAGCCCATACAAATCCGCATTCCCATCCAGACAAGCCATACGGCTCTAAGCCAACTCTGAGGCTTAAGCACCGTGTAACTATACTCAGGATAGATTACCCATTACATATGGTGAATCCATTCGGCACATGTGTCTAACCAGACTACACATGTACTCTACCCCTTATCACCTAAGATCAACATATATAACACGTTGATCACCAGCTTCGAGGGACAAGGGTCATACTCCGATACCAACCTTCTCTTAACCCGGCTAGCATGGCTCCTCATGCTACCCGTCCCTTTGATAGTTCATCCCAACACTTAACACGACAAGACTCCAATCATAACCATGTCTTATGCCACGTCATACAGCTCGAGACTGCTTCCAAGCTACACCGTGACCTTGTCGCGTTACCCAACACTCTGGTACATAACTTCCTAATTCATCATGAGTACGATTCCTTACGTACTCCCGACACATCGTGACATATTGTCACGTTCCCATTACGCCATTCCTACACTCTAACATTTCACCCATCATAAGCGTGACTTCCAATAACCACGTCACTTCGTGACGTTGCCCAGTCATGCTTCCGTTGTGTACTCCTACACTTGTTCCACTACTTCGCCCATCGTAAGCACGACTGTCAGTAGTCATGTCACTTCGTGACATTCCTCAGTCATACTTCCGCTGCACACCCTTATACTTGTTTTGCTACTTCACGCATACTCCTAACCATAAGTCCATCACGGTGACACTTGCCACCTCAGACTACAGGCTATGCCATAATTACTTCGGGACACTGTTCCACAGTTCTCGACACTATCCATCACGTTCCACGCCCATCAATCACATAACCATCCTTATCTCTACGACACGCCACACGGAATGTCGCTGCCATGTGGAGTACACTCCACGTATACTCCTTTCATATATACCACGCCACATCACCACTATGGCATACCCGCCATATGGTACATCACTATATCACATGGAGTACATTCCTTGTGTACTCCATCCATATGCATTACGCCACATCACCATTAGGGCATAGCCACCACATGGTGCATCTCACCATCACATGAAGTACATTCCACTTGTACTCCCCACATACGCTCCATCACCACTATGGTATACCAGCCATATAGTGCATCACTATATCACATGGAGTACACTCCTCGTATATTCCCTTCATACACATTAAGACACATCACCATTATGGCATCCCTGCCATATGGTGCGTCGCTCCATCACATGGAATACACTCCGCGTATATTCCATGCACTTACGACACATCACCACTACGGCATACCCGCCGTATGATGCGTCACTCCATCACATAGAATACACTCCGCGTATATTTTATGCACGTTACGCCACATCACCACTATGGCATACACGCCATATGGTGCATCATCCACCACATAGAGTACACTCCACATGTACTCCCCACATACGCTCCATCACCACTATGGCATACTCACCATACGGAGTACATTCCACATATATCCCCTTCATATATCATACCCCACACAGAGTACACTCAGGGTGTACTCTTCCCTTTCCACAAACACCACGCCACATCACTATTATGGCATACACGCCATATGGTGCATCAATCCGCCACATGGAGTACATTCCACATGTACTCCTTTTACACGCACTACCCACAGAGTACACTTCTCCGTGTACTCATCCCGTTCTACCATATGCCAGGAGGGTATATTTTACATATACTCTCCTTGTCTCACATTACGCCACATACAAAGTACAACCAGCATGTACTCTTCCCATTCCACACAACGCCACGCCATCCACACAACACATGCCCCACAACTGCATTACACACCACAATCCACAACACTTCACAATACGCCCAACACTTCACAGCACACTACACGGCACAATGCACCTCCATACAACACAGATAAGCCAAACACTTCACTACACAGAGTGCCCAACACTTCATCACACAACACCACATCACAATGCCACAACTCCATTAATACTAACAGCACAGTCCACAACCTAGTTAACTAATCAATATCTAACATAAATACGAGAGGTAGAGGGTTATACCATCGACAGGATAACCCGTGCGTTACTCGTTGACCGTCATAGCCGATGATGTCGACAGTGTCGTACGTGGCGGCTGACCCACGTACGTTAACTGTTTAGGCGTTTGGATAGCTAGGTGTGGTCTTGGAAGGGCTCGTGATGGCCTTGTGATGGTGGTGAAGGGCATAACACGGCGGCTCTAGCCGTGTGCAGTGGCGGTCAATCACGCGCAGTGACTGTCCATCACGTGCAGTGATTACCCACCACATAAAGTGGTGGCTTGGACCTAGGGCTCGGCTAAGGGAGGTGCGGTGGATCTCGTGGTAGCGTCGAGGTGGCGCCATGGTGGCTCACGGTGGCGGATCTGGCCATACCATGGAGTAGAAGTCGTGGGAGAGTGAGAGAGAGTGTGCTCTCGTGGGTGGCAGATCAGGGCCGTGGGAGGTTGGGTTGGCTTGGTGGCGGCCTGAGGAGGCTGGAGGTGGTGGTTACCAGTGGCGGTGCACGGCGTGCAACCCGTGCGTGCATGAGGGGGAGAAGCCGTGCGGTGGAGAGAGGCTATGGGCCTCGGTCACGTGGAGGAGCTCGGGGAAGGGGAGAGGAGGTCCATGGTGGCCGTGGGTGCTGCGCATGGCGGTGCTAGAGGCCGTCGGTGGCCTTGAAGCCGTATGAAACCCATAAATGGGTTTCGTGCGTGCGTGTGTGCGACGGAGGGAAGGTGGCTGCATAACAGGGGCTGACTTCGGTGGAGGATGATGGCCGGTGGGAGGGGAGGTCGCCGTGGGAGTTGTGGAGCCATTGGGCGGCGCAGTGCCCTTGAGCCCGTTCGGGCTTCACACTTCTAAGGGAGAGGAAGAGAGAGCGTGAGAGGGAGGGGCTGCCATGGTTGAGCTCGCCGGAGGGAGAGGAGGCCAATGATGCCGGCAGTGAGGGTTGGCGGCGCACGGCGGCGCCGGGCTGAGGCTTTAAGCCGTTCGTCGTGGGGTGGATCGCATACTGCGTACGCCGAATGAGAGAGGGAGGAGAGAGAGAGGGCTGCAGGAAATGAGGGAGAAAGAGAGGGGGTCTGGGTTTATAATCCAGTCCCTTCGTCCGGGAATCCACGTAATGATCTAACGACGAGGAATTAAAATACTGATTTGAAGATGCGTAAATGTTAACTTAATTAAAAGCACTTAGAGGAATTAAGGTAAATATTATTTTAAACTAACTTTAGTTTATAAAATAATATTTCTTCATCATTAATAAATGATGAAGTCTCACTTAACATATTTAAAAGGATTAAACCATTTAATTAATAAAAGCTTTCAACATAATTTAAATTCTTTAATATTTTAAATAACTGGAATCATTTTAATAATTAATATCAAATTGATCTTCGACAATTATAATATTTTGGAGCTCTTCAAAATATTATAATTGTCTTATTTAAAAATAAGTTTAACTCAATGGTACTGGAAATATCTCATATAACTATTTCCAGTATATTTAAAATACTGGACGTACTTTAGAAGTCACCTAATATCTTAAGAGACACGCCATTGTGGTTCAACACGCATAACGTGACTCGCAGTCGCTAGGAGGATGGGCAGATGATCACAAAATTTCTGCCTTCGGGATTTGCTTACGTCATCAAGACGAAACATACGTCAGAGGGGAGAAGCGTACGTAAGAAGAAGGAGCTGGGTATTACAAAATTTCACACTTTTCCCCATACAAGTAGTGTTCCAAAGCTTGAGTGCAAAAATGACTGCCAAGAGTTCCCGATCATGTGTGGGATAATTCTGCTCATACACTTTCAATCGGTATGAGGCGTAAGCTATAACCTTCCCATGTTGCATCAGTACACACTCCAATCCAAGCTTAGATGCATCGCTATAGACAACAAAACCACCTCTAGCTGTGGGAACTGTTAACACTGGAGCTGTCACTAATCTCTGTTTCAACTCCTGGAAGCTTTCTCCACACTTTGCTGTCCATTCAAACTTATTATTTTTCCTGGTGAATGCAGTGAGAGGAACTGCTATCCTGGAAAACCCATCAATGAATCGACGGTAATAACCCACCAATCCCAAGAAGCTTCTAACCTCATGAACATTCTTCGGTACCGACCAATTAACCACTGCTTCCACTTTTCCTGGGTCCACTGAAATGCCATATTTCGAAACTACATGTCCTAGAAACGTGATTGAATCAAGCCAAAATTCACACTTCTTCAACTTAGCAAACAACTGCTTAACTCTGAGTGTCCCAAGTACCAACTTCAAATGTTCTTCATGCTCGGTCTTGCTTTTGGAGTATATCAGTATATCATCAATAAAAACCATGACAAATTTGTCCAAAAACTCATGGAATACCCTGTTCATCAAGTCCATGAATACTGATGGGGCATTAGTCAGGCCAAAAGGCATGACCAAAAACTCATAATGACCATATCGGGTCCTGAATGCCGTCTTAGCCACGTCTTCTGCTCCGATCTTCAATTGATGGTAACCCGATCGAAGATCAATCTTTGAAAATACTTGAGCACCCTGAAGCTGATCAAACAAATCTTCTATACTGGGTAGTGGGTACTTATTCTTTATGGTCACCCGATTAAGTTCCCTGTAATCGATACACATTCTTATCGATCCATCCTTCTTCTTCACAAAGAGAACTGGAGCTCCCCAAGGTGATACACTGGGCTTGATGAAACCCTTATCCAAAAAATCTTGCAACTGCTCCTTGAGTTCCACTAATTCAAACGGCGCCATTCGGTAAGGTGCTTTTGAAAGAGGTGTCGTGCCTGTGACTAATTCAATAGCAAACTCTACCTCCCGTTTGGGTGGAAGTCCAGATAAATCTTCAGGGAAGACCTCTGGATAATCTCTCACAACAGGTATCTGTTCCAACATCAACTCCTCTTTTGGTGCTTCTACCACACAGGCTAGGAATCCCTGATAACCATCACGCAACAGTTTTCCAACCTGAATGGCAGAAATGATGGGTGGAACCAATCTCACTTTCGACCTTGTGAACCGAAATTCACTTTCATTAGGGGGTTTGAACACCACCTCTTTTTTAGAACAATCAATACTTGCATGGTAGGAAGCCAGCCAATCCATACCCAAAATCACATCAAACCCCAACCATGTGGAACACTATTAGATCCGCTGGCATCAGTCTTCCCTCTATAGATAGAGGGCAACCTGGTAGAATCTCACTACAGACTACCGAATTTCCTGTTGGGGTCGCAACCACTAACTTGTGCTTCAACCTTTCTATTTCTAAAGTGCAAAATCTAGAGTAAGTCGTGGAAACAAATGAATGTGTCGCTCCCGAATCAAATAACACAAAAGCGTTACTAGAAAACAAAGAAAGAGTACATGTGATCACAATTGAACTCATCCATGAACCAAAATATTCAAAGCCTCAACCAAAACCAACCAAAAGAAGTAATAGTAAATAAAAATCTTTAAAGCAAAACAAAGGAGTCATACCAGTGATCACGTCATTCCTACCCTCAACCTCTCCAGGTGTTAGAGAAAAACTCGTGCAGGCGCAGTAGGACGTTGGTTGCTGCCCTGAGCTGGAACTTCATTTCTCTGAGATGGCGGTATGATCGTCTTGTTGCCACCAAAATGCATTAGGCAATCCCTGATGTAGTGTCATGATTTGCCGCAACGAAAACACAATCCTGCCCCTTTTCTGCACTCTCCGAAGTGCACTTGATTGCATGTCCTACACTGATAGGGCTGTTGGTGACCCTGAACCAACCTTTTTCCCGAGCTACTACCTACACTCCTCTTTTTCCACGGTCCCTGGTCCACGCTAGAATGGTACCCAGTAGGAGTAGTCATTTTCCTTTGCTCATGCAATGCAACGCTTCTTTGAATGGTTCTTTCAAAAATTGTGGCCTTATTCACCATTTCTGAGAAGTTCCAAATCTGAAAACCCACCACACGCTCATACAGTTTCTCATTCAGTCCTTGCTCAAATTTGCGCGCCTTCTTTTCCTCATCGGGAATCAGATAAGTAGCAAAATGGGATAACTCAGTAAACCTAGCTGCATACTGATGTACCGTCATTGTTCCCTGAACCAAGGTGGCAAATTCCATAGCCTTGTCCTCACGGAACGAGCTAGGGAAGAAGCGCTCAAGAAAGATCTGTTTGAAGTGCAGCCAACTGACTATCTCTGTCCCCTCTGCTTCTTTGATAGTTCTTTCAGAGATCCACCACCTCTTTGCTTCCCCGGTAAGCTTGAATGTGGTGTACGCTACCTTTTGCTCATCTATACAGGTTAGGTCTCGCAAAATCTCCTCAATGTCCTGAATCCAATCCTCCGCCAGAGTTGGATCGCCTCTCCCATCAAATAAAAGGGGGTGCATTAGATTGAATTGCTCTACGATACAACCCCATTCATTATAGTTACACTGGCGACCCGAGGGATTATGCACGAGGTCATCAATTAATTGATGTGCAGCTGCTCGTAGTACTTCGGAAGCACTCAGGTTTGCTTCCCTTTCGTTCTTGTTTGCATTCAGGTCCGACATGCTTTGTTCACGACGACGGGGTGGCATCCTGACAAAATAACTTAGATCTTTAATAATCAATTCAAAAATAGAGTTTATATGAACATAACTAATTAGTGGTATACGTAAAAACAAAACATATATATTACATTTCAAAATTATAAGAATACCCATAAAAGAGAGGAAAGAAGTACACATAACTATAGTAACAAACAATTTCCCAAAATCTAAAACTTTACCCCATCTAACTATTTAAGAAGACTCCGTAATTAAACTAAACCTTAATCAACCTGAACTTAGTTCATAGACCTGTGAAATACCACACCTCACAACCATTCCAAAGGCCTGCGAATTCTAAGACTTCCCACACTACAATATTCAACCCTATAGTTCATTTCACTATCATAATAAATCTCAAAATGATATCTTAGACACTATCTATACTCTGAAATCTCACATACTATAGTCTGCAGAACCTCAAACCTGGCGCTGATACCAAATGTAACGCCCCAAACCCGGGTGGCCTGGAAAATTACTACCTGCCACTTAAGAACATGTTTTCCAACACAACTAAAACAAAAGTCCAAAAACTTTATTAGCAAAACTCAATCTCATGTATTCTGAAATAACCACATTGAAAACTCCACAAAGTCATTACCGCAGCAAAATAAACTAAAGAGTCCACAATCTCCCGGTACTCATACAACCAAACTAATAATTTCATAAGTCTCTTAAACCCAAGATATAATTAAATCTAAAAGACATTAAAACTAAAGGACATCAGAATTCCTTCTTCTAACATCATCTCCTCAGCTTAATCATGCTCACCAATCTAATCTAGGTCCTCAGTTGGACTCTCCACATCATCTGAAAAATATTATAATGATAAGGGTGAGTTATCAACAATTCAGTAAGCAGAGGACATATGCTAGCGTGCAAACATGAGCATTTACCAAGTATAGCATGCAGAACAAAATAGTTTCCAGAGTTATCATGCAGAACAGAACATATTTTCAAAAGTAACAGAGCGGTGATTTTAAGACAAGTAAAAACTCATAGTACTTTGGCATAACATAAACTGAGCATCATCATCAAATCAAAACAGAGCATCTTACAGAGCAGATATCATGTTTCACCCCCGTGGTAGGGTTGTGCTATCCCAGGTAGCCAAACCGGAGAGAGACAGAAGTGAAATCTTTTCCTTATTCTTCTTGGAGCCCCAAGTGTGCACACAGTAAATACCACAATAAAACCACTTTGTTTCTAAAGTGGGTGCACTCAGAGACAGAGAAGTTAGTACCAACCCAAACAGAGCAGAGACAGAGTCAGAGTCACAAAATCAGTACACCATGCCAAAGGTTTTCAGATGCAATATCAAAGTAAAACAGAGTACCAAAACATAATAAAGTCATTCTTACATACTGAAAACAAAAGTCGGAGCCTCTTTATAAATAAATGCACAATTTTTCAAAATTCTTAAATATCGCTCTCTTTTTCAGATTTTAGAGACATCATAATAAAATTTAGCTCATGTCTACACAATGCATGTCAGAAAATAATTGTTCTTTTCCACACAGATTTCATGAGTATGCAAATAAACGATCGAGGTTGGTTTTATTTTTCTCAAGTTCTCATTTCATAAAAAATATGCAAAGTTTTCAGAAAATCAACCTCAGTCTCAATAATCCGTGTAAAGCTTAGCATAGGAACCCCGCTTACCTGACTCATGCAGCGTATTATATATGTCTTGAATTCGACCTCTAAAAATCTCGTCACCTATTGATAGAAACAAAATATATACACCGAGTATTAAACGACAAATGGCATAACTTCCATCTAATAATTAAAATCTAAAATCCCAAACCATATAATAGCAACAACAACTCAATAAGACAACCATATAGTAAATTGGACAGCCCGCATTTCGACCCAAAGTACCATATACTACTCTTAATATTGTCCAATACAACCATCAAAACCAATGTCAACTCAACTCATCAATAAATCACACTTATTTTAGCAGCTCATACTCCCAAGTAATCGCCAACAATTTAACCAAGACGACACTACACACTGCACTCTCTCCGTTCACAACTCCACAACAGGAAAAATCCCAACACTTCTAGATGTTAATCGGCACCCAACAAACTCTCTTCTAATTATTTCTAAAACACCAAACCAACAAGCCAAAATTTATAAAATACACAACGAAGTGAAAAACTTACAATGAAGGCTCAATGTTTACGTGAAACCGAGTAGAACTTCGAAATCATAGTACTACGACAAACACAAGGCGTACCGAATGAAAAACCACCAAAACGCTGAACCACTGAAGTAGCTCTCGGCAACCAGTCAAAAATTTATTTTCCACCCAACAACGTAGCACTAGAAATCAGCTAGATCATCACGTAGGTGAGTAAGTGTAAGAACTGGAAAAGAGAGAATAAACTCAGAATATGTGCGTGTCGTGCGAAAGAGACCGAGAATGGAAATAGCCTACCCGTGGAAACTAAAATCTCCAGTAGCGGCTTCAATGGTTACACGAAAACAAACCCGAGGACCCAAAAAACGCAATACCTAAACCACAAAGCAAAAATAAAAATCTGTAGTGATGAGAAAGAGAGGGTCGGCTGAGAGAATGTAATTCAAGGTCTTAATTGCAGAATAAAAGAGAGGGAGAAGGAGATACCTGTAGGCAGGAAACAAAATACCAAGTGGAAGAGGAAGAGCCGCGTCTGAAGAGGGAAAATCCAACTATAGAAAAAGAGGTACACGAGAGGGAGAGGGAGACGATAATCTGCAGAATGGTGGAATGCAACCGGGTGAGAAACTGATTTTGAGGGAAAAGAAAAATGGAGGAAAATAAGGGCATGAGATTTGGAACCACCAAAACAAAGCCAACGACAAGAAAAAAAATTGAAAATGGAAAGAAGTGAGTAACGTGGGAGAGAGGGATGCGGGAGAAACTAGAAACCGAAGGAGAGAAAAGAGGGGAGATGCCGTCGGGAAGGAAGTTGATGAAGGAGAAAACACTTACCCAAAACGACGCCGTTTCAATGCTCCCAAAGAAAAGGTTGGGCCTTGCTCACGGTTCGGGCCTCATATTACACTGGGCCTTACATCTGGTATCAATCTACCCCCTTAAATTCCCGACGTCCTCGTCGGGCCTATCCATTGTAGGTGGCATGGCTCAAGTCCCACATTTCTGGTTGGGATTGGCTCTGATACCATTTGTAACGCTCCAATGGAAGGCCCAAACCACATGGCCTATGCTCCAAAAGGACTAGTCAATGATACAATTGGAGCCCCATTGGAACCTTATAAAGAGCAAGAACTTCTCTTTCCCAAGTAATGTGGGATCTCATACACCACCTACCCTTATCCATATCATATGGGGTATCACCCTTACCGACGGCATGGCTAGGCGGCACGGTTATCAGCAGCGGCATTGTGTGCCACTACAACGTGCTCCAAAGTAAAACTGGAGATGTACAAGGAGAGTTGCGGAGGTGAGTTGGGAATAACGAGAAGAGTGAGATGAAAAGGGATAGGAGCATTCGAGCAGCGATGTGGGCAACGTCGTAGTCTACGGCATGTGGTGGTGTGGGAGGAGACAACGGCTTGGGTTTCTAGAGAGAAGAGGACGCAAAACAGAGGGAGGAGTACAGGCTGAAAAACTGACTAGTCGGTACGGTTTCAGCCGAAAACTAAAACCGAACAGACTAGTCATTTGTGACAACAAGCTGACCAAAGGGAGAGAAGAGAACCAGCCAGTCTGGTGTAGGTGAGTATGGTCATAGTTTGAGCCTTAAAGAGTCTAATTTGCCATTTTTAATAGATAAGTGCTACAACTACAAATACTGTAAAGCTTCATACCCAAAGAGTTAGGGAGTTACTTCCTGTCACCTAAAAATCATACTCTAACAATATAGATACAACTTCAAATAACATAAGAAGCAGCTCTAAAATGTATAAAACTCAACATCCAAGAATTTCTCCAACATAGATAACAAATTTTCCAAAATTTTCTCAAAGTCTTAGTAAAAGTTATCAATATTTCAAAATACTACTCAAAGAGCAATAACAAATTATCTGAATAAGTCTCTCCAATAATTACTTGTACCATTTGCCACTTATTCCTCTATGCTCAACTAATCTCGCTCGTGCTTTCTATTCTAGTCCCTTGCTAAAATCTCAAAATCACCTGAAAAATAATGAAGATAATTGAGTGAGTTATCAACAACTCAGTAAGCAGCAGACATATACTAGTGTGTAAAAATGATCTAGTTACAGAATGTAGAAATAGATAATTCACAAAATAGCAGTGATAATTTCATAAACATTCCTTTATCCATAATAAAATATTTACAAAAAGACCTTAGGTTCAAGCATAACTGAACATCAAAAACAGATTCAGAGGCCATGTTTACTCTCGTAGTAGGGTTGTGCTTGTCTACGGATAATCAAGTTGAACGTAAATCACTGTTTTGTCAGCAAAGTAATGCACTCAAACAGAAGTCATGTTTATCCCTATGGTAGGGTTGTGCAATCTGCGGATAGCCAAGCAGAACATATATCACTCTATCACCAAAATTGTTTGCACTCAAACAGATGTCACTACTATAACTCGTGGTAGGGCCGGAGGCCACTACTATCACTCGTGGTTGGGCTGAAGGCCACTACTCTAACCCATGGCTGGGTCGTAACCAAAGCATAACAAAATCTTATACCTTAGGGATTTTTAGATGCAATATCATATCATAACAGAGTTATGAGCAGAAACAAATATCATATAATCAAATCAAATATTTCGGACTCATATTCACAGATTATGCAGTAGAGAAACAGAGTACAAAGATTTCTCATGTCTACACCAATCATGATAAAATGTCAGATTTAAAGTTCAAAACAGAGACTAGTGCAGAAAAGTAGCCAAGGTCATTTATATAACAAAATATGCAGATTATGCACCCAACTCTATATAAAAATATATATAAGAAAAAAAATCAAGTATTAGTGAATTTTGAGGTTAAAAATTATTAAACAAAAATGTAAAAGCAAATGAATATCAAAATATCAATCGGTGTCGACAGATGTTTCAACCAATTTTGACTCAAGGTGAAAAAATTTAAAAAACTGATTGAACCGACCGAACAAGTGGGGTTTGATCAGGTTTGACCTCAGTTTTCATGTTTTGAAAACCGATTTGGACTAAATTGAACCAATATATATATATATATATATATTAGTTTTTATATAATATATAAAATATTTTTTATAGTATATTATATATATTATATGCTATTTAATATAACATGAAATTTTAATCTTAAACATGAATATTAATGTTAAGTTATTAATATAAACTTACTTTTGATATATCTATATATATATATCAAGGATAAATACATTTTTATACATTTGACTCATATAAAACGTCTAGAACTTAAATAAACTATAGTTAAATTCAATACTATAATAATATTTGTTAATTATTATAAAATAATGTACTTATACTTTAATATAAATAGATTAATAGTTAGTACATGTAAACATCATTGTATTGCTACCATACATTACCAAGTATAGAAATAAATTAGATACTAATATACTAGCATGTAATTAGACACTATAGTATAAGTTTAGTATAGAAATAAATTAGACACTAGTAAGGGGTGAAAAAAACTGAAAAACTGGTTAAATCAAACCAAACCGAACCAAAACCAAAAAAACTGAAAGTTCTGGTTTCGGTGATGAATTGGTTCATATCTATTCTTAGATTTTAAAAATCAATTTATATTGGTTCGGTTCTAAAATATTTCTAAAGTCGAACCAAACCGAACCGAGCCGATTACACCCTTAGTTTTGACAACAAATAAGTATCTCCATGGTTCTCAGAGCCAATGAACTCTGAAAATAATCAAAGACACAACCTCTTGTACGAAATGCTGACTCGGATGCAGTAGCGAAAACAAGCATTGCCAACAAGCCTTCTCTCCATCAACAAAGTAGGAGAGAAAATTGTATTCCTCACTTTCCATCTGCCTAAAAACCTTCTCAAACTCCTCAACTACCTCTTACGTCATGTATGTTAAGTTCCATCGAGTTGGTACATCAAGAGACAACATTTTCTTACAATCAATTTTCTCTTTTGTGCACATATCTTAAACTTATTTATTCTTGTAGGGGAGGAGCACACATATCTAACCGCATTACGAACCGTTGTGATAACATTATTACACTCCCTCAAACCCTCATTCATAATAAGGTTCAAAATAAGAACACAACATCTTGTATGCATATATTTTCTCCCAACACATTTCCCATAAAACATTGTTTTAAATATTCAATTGCAAGATCATTTAAGCTTACATTATCAACTGAATATTCTCTCAATCCCCAATCAAGGAAGCATGATTCCACGTACCTTCCAATTGTTTCCCTTCAATGATTAGGAATTAAACAAAATTAAGGATTTGTTTGTTCAATTTCCAATCCTTACAAATAAATGTGCAGTTAGACACGTATAATTAAGATTTTATACCAATGTACACGTATCGATAGTCAATAAGATTCTCATGCCACCATCTTTAAACAACTTTTTAAGTTTTCCCTTTTCTGCTAAAATAACTTCATACAATTTCTTATAACTGTGAAGCGATATAACACTTTAAACCTAGGTTTTAGAGATCAACACACCTTTCTAGACCCTTTCCCTTCCACAACTCTAAATGGCAACCCATTTATAATTATCATTTCTACAATCACTAACCTCACGGCCTCTTCAATATACTTGTGGGTTACAAGGGTCCTCATCATACTCCCAATACCATCTTCAACCCCCTCCTCATGTGATGCCTCACTCACCAATGTTTTTTTTTTTTTTTCTACCAATCCAATGGCCCACATTTATGAGGATTTTTTAGACTGCAAGCAAATGGTTTTGCATTGTTGAAGTCCCGTGCCTTAGGCTCATCCATGGGACAACATTTACCACCTTAAAATGGTCCCAAAAAAATGACGGATCATTTAGGAAGTAGATAAGTACTATGGGTATAGGCACTCAAGATCCTGATGTTTGGGTGTCTCTCAAAATGTCTCCGAAGTTTGTGGTCAGTTTATTTGAGTCAACATCAATTGTAGTTGACGAGAAATCCATCTAACATGAGAAAGAAAAAATAATTGCAAATTGTAAAAAAATAATAATAATAATAAAACACGTCCTAAATATGAGAATAACAACCAAAATCATTTCTGGCGTGGTTGTGGACATATGCACACAACCACGCCATTTTGATTTTTTTTTTTTTTTATTCTTGTAATATGCAGGTTGGGCTCCCATTTCATGGGTTTGGGCTTGATGGGCCGGGTATGACCCATGCCCCATGAAGGGGCACATGTGCCTAACGGACCACTAACATAAATGGAATTGAAGACGTGCTGCTGCGTATTTGAGGATTTACGCCTGCAATGGGAGCAAATTTTTAGAGTGGTACCCAAGAGTAACAGTAATCGCAGAGAAGCCAAATATGGCTGATTTTGCATTCTATAGCATTCTAGATTAGTAATTCTAAGTAAGTGTTTAATTCAACACCAGTCTTAAATCACTTGAAGTTCTGAGAGACGTGGCCATGCTGTAGGAACAAAAGGCTTCCTTCTTGTTCTTAAAACAATTTTATTCCATTACTTCGTGTTCAGCATGCTCTGATACCCGTAACCATTCAGACAGCATTGATCCAAAAAATTCATTGATCATATACAAGATTAAATTAAACTTCTTCCTGAGCATATCATCAGTAATCAACGTGAACGAAGGAAGAAACAGTACAGAATATTACGAAGAGATGGGGAAGAACTATCGTTGGGATAATAAATACAAAGAAGCAGATATACATGCCATCAAATCTCTTAGATGAATTGTTGTTACAATGTACAGCCCTACACTGTTCTTACTGTCTTCTTCACATCATAAGGAGCCATTGTACTTATTGAATGAAATAACATGGAATTCCACCTCTTTACACTGTATGCTTAGAAAGATCCGTGCAATTTCGGCTCATTTCCTTGAGGAAGATAGAGGTCTATCTAAGGTTTCAAGCTTCTCCAGAAAGACCCCTAGGAGATGATGGTGGCTCCTCTGTGGCATAATTCCAAAGGTGCTTCAGCTCACCTCTCACAAGACCCAGTATGCCAATAAGACCTGACAACATAGACAGAGATGAAGGATGGACAAGGTCGAGCATATAAATTGGTAGTGACCAAAAAAAAACTGAAACTGTAGGAGAAGAATTTCTTTCTATAGCAAACAGAAAGAAAACTCTACCTAAGGCTAAATAAAGAAATTTATTACCTAGAGTACATGGAACAAGATAGAGATTTATTACCTAGAGTACATGGAACAAGATAGAGAAGTGCAGGCTGACCATGCCCGTCCATTAGACATAAGCCCAGATATGTAAGGCAAAGGCCTGAAGCAGGAAAATCATTCTGTCAGTATTACTAAAAGAAAACAGAGAAACGTAGAAGTGTATGCATGGACCGTATCGCAGCTGCTCAGAGGACCGAATCAAGATTTCATAATGGTATACAATAACTTTTGAAGTCAGAAATCATACATATATTTGTTGAACACTGAACTTCAGCTATCAAGTTAGAAGAGAGTTAACCATACATAAAAATAATTTCATCAGTTCTCAGAAAAGATGCACCACCACCAACCAAATGAAGGTCAACACTAGACAAATTACCAGCACCAGCTGTGCATTAAGGAAAGAGCACAAAGAATGACATGGGTCAATTTCACTAGCCAATTACAACTGCAGAAGTTGTTGAACCCAATCCAAAAGGTCTTTCATTAGCAAGGAAAGTTAACAGGATGTCACCCATTTATTGATTTCATGATCCCTTGCACTACTGCAGTCCCTCTGAGGGACATAGAATGTTCTAGCCCAAGATCCCTAGGCCTGTTAGATATTTGCTGCCATTTAGCACTAACAAAACACCTACTTTTTTAAATAAATGAAAGTCGAAATCCATTTGTTTTAAAAGCATATACACGATCTAGCATATACAGGCATTTGTTTTCAAAAGATGTACACGATCAAGCATATACAGGGTTTCTCTTCCCCCCACTACTCAACGCCGAAGACCAGATCAGTGGAACCCAGCCCAGCAGAAGCTCAAGCACCCACAAAACCCACCACCAGGTCATCCCCATCATATCGGATGCCACCTTGAGCCACCCAGCCCTTCTCCGTCACACTTGGATGGCACTTTTGCAGCTAAAACTGCATGTCTTCCTTCCACTGCACAAGCTGATGCTGGCCAGAAAATAATTTCGATCCAGAGGTGTTTCGTGGCATTGTCTTCAGCTTTGATCTTCCTCTCTCTCACTGAAGTTAATTTGGTATCAAGTTTTTTTTTTTTTTTTTGGATAAGTAATTTGATGTCAAGTTTTTATAAGTTAGATTGTTTTGATATGCTTGGTTATAATAGTAAATCACGGGGGAAAAACCACGGGATGATAGTTTGTGGCGTACGTGACAGACTCAATTTTTAATATTTGGAAAGGAAGTTGGTTAAGTTACCGTACTTGACTTTAGTGTCAAATGCCATGAGAAATCTGCGTTAATTATAGTTAGCCTGTTGAGTGATATTTGAGTTTTTAGTTGATAGTATGGGATCGATAAGAAATTGATGTGTTAATACATGTGCATTGAAATAGGTTATTATTGATGAGTTAATAACTTCATTGTTGTTTGGAGCTAAGAGGTAAGTAACGTGATCACACCCTTACATGTGTTTGTTTATTATTATACTACGCATGGCCATTCATTGAAAGCCCCTTTTTATGTACCTAGGCTACGACGAAAGTAATTTATGGATGTCTTGACATAATGAGTTGTAAATGCTATGATGTTATACTATGCAGCGATGCCACTTACGTATGCCAGCCGAGCACAAGATACTTATTATGACATGCCATGTTGTTATATGCTTCACATGCACCATGTTAAGATAAGATAAAGATAACTCATGAGAATCAAGAATGAAGCTTTAATGAATGGCCAAAAAAGAAGGCATGCTACAAATGCAAAGCTATGGGTTGATGTGTACGCCACAAATAATCATGAGTATGGTGCAGTCTACCAGAGATATGTTATGAGATGCTATGTGATCACCCTTGTGATTATAGGCAGTGGGATTGAAGATGAAAGTTATGAACAAGTTTAAGAGGTTTCCCTTTATAATCACAGGCAGTGGGACAGGAGGTGAACAAGTTAAGCAGTTCTCCTTGTAGTCATATGCAGTGTGAATGGTGCAAAAAGAAAAGTATGATTGGCCATTAAGCAAGTGAAAGATAACTCTACTAAATCATGCATAGAACAGGTTGATTCATCTATGAACATGATGCTTGTTTAGTTAATGTTAGAATTTCCATGCTTATGCAATTTTTCCAAGAAAAACCTATGTTTAATTATGTTTATTGTATGATGCGTAATTAAACGAGTGACTCGCTTTTGTATGATTTTATGTTCTTATATGTTCAAGTGAAGAGGCTGACGTTGATGAGCAGGCCGGCAAGACATAGACCATGTGTCAAGGGATTTCCAACTAGTTAATAAGTGTTTTAACAGTTACGATTGGTTTTAAATTTCCATGCTATGAGACCCTTTTTATTTCATTTTCAAGACATTTCATGATATGTTTTAAATTTTTATGATTCAATCAAATGAGGTAAAGTTTTTCTTGTTATGTGGATCTCTTAGCCTAGCATAAGTTTAACGTTTTGGTAGCATTCCAATACCCACGGAAAGGGAGTGTGACATGTCAGCATCCAAAGTTTGGCAAGGGGGTGGAAGACTAGGAACTATGTCCATGTGACTTTTTATAGTTAGGTTAGGATAAACTTTTAACAGTAATCTCAAGATGTGTTAGAAAACATATAGCGGGCAAGTGTTATTTTTGCGAAATTAGTGGTGAAAGAACAGATCATCTTTCTCTTTATTGCATGCCTGCCAAAGTTCCTTTCCTCAACTTATTTTTGTTTGGGATGGCAAGCAAAGTTGTGGAGATTTTGGCCTGTTGAAGGAGGTTCATTTCAGAGGCAGTGGAGTAAAATGATTTGCAATGCCCAACCATCATGCGATATGCAGGTCGTTCGGGCAATGCCGAGGTGTTGATGGTACACTTTCCCAGGCACTGTCAAAACATTTGCTTTTGAGGCAATTTTAGGAGTGGAATGTGGATGGTGCAAGATTGCATCATCCAAAAGTTGTGTTCTCTACTCTTGAGGGAGTTCTCGACTGTCCTGTACTTAGGAATAAGATCAGCTGATCATCTTACATTCATTTATTAGATCTACTAATCATCATTTATATATGTGTATAGATATATATATATATATATATATATGAGTTGCCAATTCTTTACCACCTTTGAACTAGGGTTGTGCCCACTTTCTTAAAAAATTATTTTTACCCATCAGAAAATGTTGATTCGATGGCAGATTAGTTCCATAGTTAACATACGGATTTTTGTTATCCAAGTTAATGTATATTAGATTTTTTATACTTAACTGCCATTTATTTGGCCTAGTATTGCTTTGAATTTCCCTAGAAGTACAAAAGGATCTTAGGTCTCATGACTCAGCCATTCACAATTCACTTAACTGTGTCAACTCCACCTCTACCAAACTCCACTCCTCCTGCCACTCATTAGCAAATGTAACATACAGGTCCTAAATTAGGGCTTACAATTATTATTTTTATAATTATTATTATTAGTATTTCTATTATTTTCAAGATCTGTTTTGAGATAGTGATTTTATTTGATTAGGTTTCTTCCACTCTCTACACCCCGTATATCCCTCTGTTTAATTTGCCAAGTTTGAATAGTTTCCTAATTGGAAACCAATTCACATGTCAAAAACCCCTCCCATAAATCCTCTCTTTTTCCTCACAATATTCCCTTCAGCAAACCCACAGTACCCTTGCAGCCAGAACTGTCCCGCAGTAAAATCAAACCTTCTCTTCCACACAGCAACCCACCATAGCCTTCCCTCCAACAAACCAAGCACCCACTCACTAGAAACAGCCACGAAAACCGCCGACCAAGCCACCTGAGGCAGACGCACAACCTTTCCTCTCACACCCACCGTTGACCACAGAGGACGTCGGAGCACCACCCAGGCTACCCAAAACTCGCCTACCTCGCACACCCCGCCACCTCGCGCCATTCCGCTTGTGCTGCCGATCACCTTCTGCCACCAGATCCACCGTCGCGCGATCAATCTCCTCTCTCGGTCACGAGCTACGACGTGAGATTGTGGGAACAGCGCTAAGAGGTAAGTAGTATGATCATACCTTTATGTGTGCTGTAAATATTCAGTTTTTGCATGAAAAATGTGATGTTTACCTACACTACGCTATGAGCCAATTCAAGGTTAGCCCCATTTCATGAACCTCTATGAATTACGATGATATGCTTATGAATGAGACTATGTATGCTATGCTGATATGGATTGTCGTTAGAATGGATGATATGTTATGAAAATCACACGTATGCCATGTTTAATGTTATGCCATGCACAAGAGTATGCCATGCACAAGAGTATGCCATTCCATTTAAATTCATGAAGTCAAGCATGTTCTCATGCATTATGAAAGTAAAAAAACTATGAATGACAAGCAAACTTTAAGATTGGCCTTATGTTATGGGTGGATGTGCAAGCCACGGACTTAAGCGTGGTCCACCACATAAAGATATTATGTTTTGTGATAACATGGACCCAAGCGTGTTTCACTACATGTTATGCTATGTTAGACGGTGCCATGGACTCGAGCGTGGTTTACCATATGCTATGTGATAATATGGACCCAAGCGTGTTTTACTACATGTTATGATACATTAGATAGTGCCACCCAAGCATGGTTTACCCTATGTAATGATATGTTATATACGGTCAACGACAATTGGACCAATGCACACATGTTATGATGGCCATTAAGTGAAAGACAAGATGAATAAGTTATGTACGAATGATAGGAAATGCATGGACTTAGTCATTCATGCATCCACGTTACATGTATTGCCATGATTATGTTTGATTTCGCTTGTGTTACTAATGAATGATCTATATGTTATGTGTATGTGTACGACGTATGTAAGTTTTCAAAATTAAGCCTAATGTTAAACTAAGTTACGTTTACACTATGATGTGCTATTACTGAGTCTTTGACTCATTTGGTTGTTTCTCTATTTTTATGTTGTCCCAGATGATGATTTAGTGAATCCAGAGCAGGAGTGCTAGGAGTAGAATAGATTTCCAGAGGCTTAGTGCATGATTTAGACATTTAAGTAGTGTTGGTATCACATAGAACTAGTTTATGTCATTTCTTTTATTTTTCAGCTTTTATGTTATGAAAGACTGTCATGCTAGATAAGTTTTATGATCCAATAGATGATGTATTTTATGAGATTGAATCCCTTTGCCGGGCGTTATGTTACAAATGAACGTAATATTCCTAACCTACGAGAAGGGCTGTTACAAATTGGTATTAGAGTCAAGTCGAGAGATTCTGTAGACTTTTAGAAGAAAGAATTCTAGGATAGGAAATACCTAGGATGACTCCTAGCCAGCTTGAAGTTCAAGAGGTTATTTACTGTTATATTTGATGCTTATTACCATGTTCTTGATTGACTGTATGATTGATGAAGTATTTGTATTATTATTTTCTTATTTGCACGAACTATTTTGTGTAGGGGTGTAAATTTTAACCGAAAAACCAAACCGGACCGGCCCGAACCAATGGAACCGGTCTGGTTTTGGACCGGTCCGGTCCGGAACCAGTTTCTAAAATGCAAAAACCGGCCGGAACCGGTCCGGTTCCATTTCTATAATTTTTAGGACCGGACCGGTTCACTATAATATATATATTTAAATTAATTTTTTTATATTATATAATATATATACTAATATAAAATATAATTATATATATTATAATTATATATAAGATATTATATAATTATCACTATGACCATATATTATTATATAGTATTAATATCACTATTAGTATAGTATATAGTATTAGTAATAGTTTAATATCAATGTATTATTATATAATATATAATATATATTCCATAATGTATAACATATAGTATTAGTACATTGACATACTCTAAGTTAGTAACAAATTAGTAATTAGCATCATAAATAATTTTCTTTTTATTGCAGATTTTTGTATAACATTTTGTTTTATAGCAGTTTTTTTATAGCAGAATTTTTTTTACATAGCAGATTTTTTTATAAAGCAGGTTTTTGTATATAGTAACAGTTTTTTAATAAAACAGATTTTTTTAAAGCAGTTTTTTTTTCTTTTTTTTATAAACAGATTTTTTATGACAAATTTGCAAATTATTTAAACCAGAAAACCAGATCGAACCAGACCAGAAACCGGTAAAACCAGAGGTACCGATTTAGGAGGGTAACCGATGCGTAATCAGTTTTAAAAAATGCAAAACCGGTACATACCGGTTTGATCCTAAATTTTGTCCAAAACCAGTCCGGACCGGACCGGCTACACCCCTAATTTTGTGTGAGGTTAGTTTAGAATGGCACCAACAAGAAGAAGAAACGCGCACCCTGAAGTGTCTGTAGAATCACAACCGAGTGAGCCAGAGATTTTGGCTGCTGCTGCTACAAGATTTTTCGAGCATTTTGTCAACGGTCAAGGCTTGGGTGCCAGGATTCCTAGAGTCGGTTGCACTTTAAATCAGTTTACTCAGCAGCATCCGCCGACCTTTGATGCCAAGTCGGAAGTACTCGATGCTGAAAGCTGGATTAAAAGGATGAAGAAAATCTTCAGGGCTCTTTTCTGTACCGACGAGCAAAGGGTGGAGTATGCCACCTATGTACTGGTGGATGAAGCAGATGAGTGGTGGTCTGCTGCACGGGAATTGATGCAGTTCAAACTCAGCGAAGGAGTACCCGTCACCTGGGATCGCTTCAAGCTAGCATTCTTAGACCGTTTCTTCTCCCTGGCACTCCAGGAAGCAAGAGCCGGATGATTTGCAAAGCTAGTTCAGGGAACTATGACTGTAGAGCGCTATGTGCAACATTTGTGACACTGTCACGTTTCACAAGTTACTTGATTCCGGATGAAGAGAGGAAAGCAGAGAAGTTCGAGCGGGGACTACATCCGAGGATTTGAAGTCGACTTATATCACTCAAGAACCGTAATTTCACCAACTTGGTTACTCGAGCCACTCTGGTGGAAGAAAACATGAGGGTGAACACAAAGCTATTCAATCAAAATAAACACCACTAGACACTGCAAGAGCCTTACCTCAACAAAAAGCCTACTCCAAACGATCGTCGAAGGCCATCTCACAGTAGTCAGTCGTACCCAGTTTGCAAGACATGCAATGCAACCGGGAACTATTTGCAGGGCCAAAATTCTTGCTTCAAATGTGGAGGGCCCAACCATATGGCTCAAGATTGCCCGAAAAAGAACGCATTAGTTTCAGCAAAAGGAAGTGGGCAGAGGGCTACAGCACCAGCTAGAGTGTTTGCCCTTATTACTGGTGATGTGGTAGCAGGTGATCATCTTTGTGAGGATGGAGCTGCAGGACAGGATTTGAACCGGGGAGACGAGGCAAAGGCCTAGGCAATTTATGACATGCTCGTTTTATGAGTTATTTTATTTTTATAAGCTATTTATTAAGCACGTGAGACTCGGTTGAATTTAATAAGTGCTTTTGCATGCTCTCGTTTGAATTCTTAAATATTTTAATAAAGATTGGTTTTATTTATGGAATCTTTCATATCTAGCATTTCCCTTGAGAAGAAATTTTGTCAAGGTTAGTAGCACATCGGGTTCCCTAGAATTGCTAAAGTATTCCTGAAGGTGGCATCGGTGAAGAGAATTAGGAGGTCGGAAAGAAGGGTGAGTAGAGTCCGAGATATTTAGAACCTTTTGACGTGTTGGTAGGGGGATTTGAGTACATTACATCTCGAGGACGAGATTTCTTCTAAGGGGGGAGATTGTAACATACGAGTCCTAAATTAGAACTTGGCATTATTATTATTATTATTTCTATTATTTTTCAGATCTGTTTTGAGATAGTGATTTTATTTGATTAGGTTTCTTCCACTCTCTACACCCCGTATATCTCTCGGTTTGATTTCCCAAGTTTGAATAGTTTCCTAATTGGAAACCAATTCACACGTCAAAAACCCTCCCATAAATCCTCTCTTTTTCCTCACAATATTCCCTTCAGCAAACCCACAGTACCCTTGTGGCCAAAACCTTCCCACAGTAAAATCAAACCTTCTCTTCCACACAGCAAACCACCATAGCCTTCCTTCAAACAAACCAAGCACCCACTCGCTGGAAACAGCCACAGAAATTGCCGACCCAGCCACCTGAGGCAAACGCACAACCTTTCCTCTCTCGCCCACCATCGACCACAGAGGACATCGGAGCACCACCCAGGCTGCCCAGAACCCGCCGACCAGGCACACACTGCCACCTTGCGCCATTCCGCTTGTGCTGCCGATCACCTTTTGCCACCAAATCCACGGTCACACGATTAGTCTTCTCTCTCGGTCACAAGCTACAACGTGAGATTGAGGAAGCAGCGCTAAGAGGTAAGTAGTATGATCATACCTTTATGTGTGTTGTAAATATTCAGTTTTTGCATGAAAAATGTGATGTTTACCTATGCTACGCTACGAGCCAATTCAAGGTTAGCCCCTTTTCATGAACCTCTATGAATTATGATGATACGCTTGCGAATGAAACTATGTTGCTATGCTGATATGGATTGTTGTTAGAATGGATGATATGTTATGAAAATCACACGAATGCCATGTTTAATGTTATGCCATGCACAAGAGTATGCCATGCCATGTAAATTCATGAAGTCAAACATGTTCTCATGCATTATGAAAGTTAGTAAGAAAACACATGAATGACAAGCAAACTTTAAGATTGGCCTTATGTTATGGGTGAATGTGCAAGTCACGGACTCAAGTGTGGTCCACCACATGAATGATATGATGTTTTGTGATAATACGGACCCAAGCGTGTTTCATTACATGTTATGATACATTAGACGATGCCATGGGCTCAAGTGTGGTTTACCATATGCTATGTGATAACACGGATCCAAACGTGTTTCACTACATGTTATGATACGTTAGACGGAGTCATGGACCCAAGCGTGGTTTACCCTATGTTAAGATATGTTATATACGGTCAACGACAATTGGACCAATACACACATGTTATGATAGCCACTAAGTGAAAGACAAGATGAATAAGTTATGTACGAATGATAGGAAATGCATGGAGTCAGTCATTCATGCATCCACGTTACATGTATTGCCATGATTATGTTTGATTTCACTTATGTTACTAATGAATGATCTATATGTTATGTGTATGTGTGACAACGTATGTAAGTTTCCAAAATTAAGCCTAATGTTAAACTAAGTTATGTTTACAGTATGATGTGCTATTACTGAGTCTTCGACTCATTTGTTTGTTTCTCTGTTTTTATGTTTTAATGTCCCAGATGATGATTTCGTGGATACAGAGCAAGAGTGCTAGAAGTAGAATAAATTTCTAGAGGCTTAGCGCATGATTTAGACATTTAAGCAGTGTTGATATCACATAGAACTAGCTTATGTCATTTCTTTTATTTTTCAGGTTTTATGTTATGAAAGACTGTCATGCTAGATAAGTTTAGATGAGGTATTTTATGAGACTGAATCTCTTTACCGGGCATTATGTTACGAATGTACATAATTTTCTTAACCTACAGTAAGGGGTGTTACAGCAAACCTGTGGATGACTCTTTACTAGAGGTTTTTACATCTTAAGCCAAAGAGCCAGCTTGGTGATCTGTCCAATGATTACGGGAAATAGAATATTATCTACACTAGAGCACGAGAGAATGGCATAATTGCAGTACGTATGGAGTTCATGAGTTATACCCCAAACTTTGTAAAGAGTTTATTTTGCTATTTAAGGTTATTATTTTATGTGGAGTTTTAAGGTAAAAATTGAGATGAAGTTATTATGAGGCTTTTAATATGGACCCATTGTTGAGGTTTACATTTTTGAGTCTAGAATTGAGTCCCGGGCCCACAAATTAAGCCCAATTGAGGTTATTGGACAATATTGGATAAGCCACAGGCCCAGAAAATTATTTCAGGATGACTCTGGATTTTATTGGGCCCAATAGGTTGATTGAAGGCATTTAATTTATTGGGCAAGCGGATCCATTTATCAGGTAATGGGCTTGAGAAATTATTTATAAACTCATAAATGTTTATTTGACAAGTTGGGCTTATTTTGGACTCAAGACCTGGCTCATTGGAATTCATTAAATACTTGGCCCATAAAAATATAGGCAAAGCCCAAGAAATTAGTTAGATCTATTTAATGCCCAACCTACTTTTTAAGCCCAAGGGAATTACTAGAAGCCCACAAAGGACCCAAGAAAAAGCCTAGGACCCATTGGGACATAGAGGATGATTTAAGTGTTTTGGGTTTTTAACTAGGCAGCGCATAGGTTGTGTGCCTATTTTTCTAGGTAATCAATTACGTGCCAGAAATATTGGATTAGCGCTACGAGGTAAGTAACATGATCATACCTTTACGCAATTTGTACAGTAAACGAATATTGTTCTCTAAAAGTATTATGTATGTATGACCCTTTGATGGATGCCCCTTTTTAAGAACTCAAGTCATGAAGGAAGTGATTTTTACTCCCATGATTTTATGTACATGTTTCATGTTATTCTGCGTTGCACATGCACTACGATATTTTATGATTTTATGTGATTCCCATGCATTACAATATTTTATGACAAGTCATATTTTATATAGTTCCCAAGTATCACAATATTATATGAACAGCTATGATTTTTTGTGAATTCCATGCACTATGAGAAGATATGATAAGACAAACTACGACAAGAAAGCATGCAAGTCTGATCATGAATGAGGTATGATTCATGAATGTTATGATATGTACTATGGTACCATGAGGTAAGGGCATATTGCAATGCCAAGATAGACATGCTGGTAGTGTGCCCGGTGTTGTCATCCACATGTGTGGATTCCTAGCCTGTGGCCACAGGCTGAATTAGAATCTTCACTAACCCTAACTCATGGGAGTCAACAGTGGGTACCGGGCAATAAAGAAAGTGGAAGGCAAGTTAAGGCATTTTTGCACACTTCATGTTCACGTTTGTTTATGTATTTATAAGTATGCACTTTTTTCAAGAAAACCCTATGTTTATATTATATTTACTATATGATGTATTGTTTATTGAGTATTCGACTCATTTTTTGTGCTTTTATGTTTTAACCACCCCAAGTGAGGATTATTATGAGGATAGAGCTCCAAGAAAAGACTTGACCCAGGGAGACAAGGCATGGGAGAGGAGGCAAAGGCCTAGACAGTTCATGATATGTTTAGTTTCATGTTTTCAGTTTAATAAACAAATTTTGTTAAGCACATAAAACATGAATGATTTTAATAAGTGCTTCCACAAACTCTTTTTTATGTTTTCAATATTTTAATATAGAAGGATTTTTGTTTATTTTATGAAATCTTTCATACCGAGCTTCTATGTTAAGTGTTCAAAGGTTGGTAGCATTCTAGGTCCCCTAGATTTCCAAAAATGGCTTTATTCATAACCCTAGGGGGAAGGGGTGTTACAAATATTAGGGTGAATACAAATAATCATATAAACAGTAAGATCATGCTCAAATTTTATTGAGTTTATCATACGATTATAGATCTGATTCAAGTTCTACTTTGTTAGATGGATGCCACAGTACTCTGTTTAGATGTGGAAGAAAAATCACTGAGATGCAAATGCAAACAAATTAAAAATGCAGATGTATGTTGCAAGAGCACTCACCAAATCCATACCCAATCATCAGCCAAAGAAAATATCCATTTGACATTCCCTTCTTATTTGCTTTGTCATATCTAAGACAAAAAAAAAAGCCAGAAAAAAAGGATTAGAATGAAAATTATCCATGAAAACAATTTTCGGAGTAAAGCGTAAAAAAGCTAACAAGAATTCTTTAACAACATAAATGCATCATCCCTGTATCTAACAAAAGCTCACAAAGCATAAAAAACCTAATTAAGTTTCAGACGCTCAATCCTAAAAGCACAAGTATCCGTCAGTGCAGCCTTAGTGATCAATGTGTGGGTTTGGAATGAGCTGTAAACTCAAACATCCTGAATTCAATTCTGTACTAGGGAGTTCTTTTGATTAGATACATGGTCCCGGCGGATAGGGTTATGTATTCTGGATTTACTTTCCAAGCCCTAAAGGGTCTTGCCTTGGTGAGGTTCCACATCATTACAAGAAATTTAAAAGTATTGGCCATTCAACAATGCATTCAGAATGAGCTTTTGATTGAAACTGACCACCCTAGAGTCCAGTAAGCTCTAGTGAAAAGGAATCCCTGAAGTTTATAACATTCTACAACGCAGTAGTTTCACATCACAGTCAAAGTACACCAAACTATTACCTGAAAGCAAAAGATATAAGCAATCCAGGAAATATAATGTCCCCAAAGCCAATCATATCATAACCACCCCAGGGGTCAAAAATACGAGGGACTCTCAAAAGCATGGGAATGGATTCTCCACCACTGTTGTCACCTCGAGCAACCTACAGACAACAATGAAAACTCATATTCAAACACCACATATATAAAGAAGTCATGCATTCATAATACAACCATCTAATATATTATGTAATCACCAAAAGTTTTGAATATCACAGAGATATGGAAACGCGGAAAAATTCATCATACAAAAATTTATAGCAAAGTGAGACGAGTGAAAAACATGCACGCACACAAAGGTATGTGTGTGTATGAATATACACACATGCTTGCTCAAAATGCCATCATTCATCACATGGTTACAATGAAGTTTAATAACAAAATCCATTGCCTAGTCTAAACCTTCTTATCTAAGTTTTTTGTAAGTATAAAATCAAATGCAAAGAGTTGCACCTGCTGAGAAACATTCTTATCTAAGTTTCGTTCAGAAAAAGAAGAAAACACCAACATTCAACCCATTGTTATAAAAAATTTGCCACGTGATGATGGGAGGTGTGGAGTAAGAATTTGAATGGAAATTAAGGTACTGGAGATGGTGCTCATGAAGTAGGAAAGGAGAGAAGTGGAGGACTGTAGATGAGAGGGTCAAGTAGTAGCATATCTCCATGGTCCTACCCATGTAAAAGGCCTAGAATTATCTATGTTGCAAGACCCACCTTGGTCAGTTCCCAGTCTGGATTGCCAAAAACAGTAATAAACTATTGTAGAGATCCATACGTGATCAATATAGAGCAGTATCTAGACTAAAACTTGCAATTTCTGACAGAACAAAGAAAAAAAAATAAAGTTCCAGGCATTAGTAATTTTTAAATATTAATTTTGCCACTCCCTATTGAAAAAAAAAAAAGCATATAGCCAGGGTATTTTATTTCCAAATGCTAGTTATCTACAAATGTAATCCCTGTACTTTACAGTATATCATGTTAATGTACACATTTAAAATAAATTTCTTATTGTACATACGTAAAGTGACCCAAATGAATGTTTCATAAGTAACCAAACTAGTGATTAAACTAAACGTACCCCATACCATGTACATAAAGTATCAGACCTAGTTCCCACCAGAAAATAAAATTTGATATGTTACAATTAACAATGATATAGCCGTTACCCCTCCCAATAACAATTAGAATAAATGAACATAAGATTTTTATTTCAATTCATAAATATACATACATGCTTATAGTAGATAGGAATTTTATAATATTCATAAACACAACTAATTTGATAGACCTTTGTCAGAAAAATAGGCAGTAAGTACTACAAGAAAAGAATTAGGAGGCTATGCACAGCTAGTCCATGGTATAATATAGGTATCCCCATTTTTCCCAGCTTGTCTAAATTTGCACATATATATATATATGTAGTCCGGGTTAATCACAATCAAATTACTCAACAGTACAAGAGTATCATGTTATGTTCATTAGCAATTTTATATCCAGACAATTCAAAGAGTTCCAGTACTTCTTTCTGAATATTGTAGATTATTCTCATTAATACCAACTGACATGAAAAACCAGTACATAAAAATAATGTTGGAAAATAGAATAATTGATTCTCTCAATCTTTGGTATATTTGTATCTTTGACTTCCCTAGGATTGGGGATAACCATTAAGGAATCCCACTGATATAGAAATCTGTTTTAGGAAGGAAAGTTTCCTATTTTATTTCCTTATAATTAGCTCTGTAAATCAGCCATGTAATCGTACATATAGTCTGTGTAAAGGCTACAATTGATAATATACAATTGATTCATTTTTCCCACATGGTATCAGAGCTTTAGGCTCTTTTCTGGGATTCTTGGCCTTCATTGCCGTGAATCAATGTCTGAAATCAAAGTATCCAATACTATGGCACAATCTGAGGACGCCCTTTCACATCAGTCATCTGGCGACCTGCAAAACATTCAGGCAGCATATAGGCTGAACGGAAAGAACTACTTGAAGTGGTCCCAATTTATTCAAACCTATTTGAAGGGAAAGGGAAAGCTTAGCCATCTCCTAGGGACTGGACCAAAGGAAGGAGATCCACGGTATGATGCGTGGGATGAAGCAAATTCTATGATTATGTCATGGTTATGGAATTCGATGAACCCGGAGATTAGTGACACTTGTATGTTTTTATCCACAGCTAAAGAAATTTGGGATGCGGTTCGACAGACGTACTCGAAAGCTCGTGATGCAGCTCAAGTATACGAGATCAAGGTCAAGACCAGTGTAACTAGACAAGGCAGTAAAACTGTAACCGAATATGCCAACTTGCTGAAAAATCTGTGGCAGGAACTTGATCATTACCGGTGCATAGAGACTAAATGTGCATCAGATGCTGCCATCTTAAAAAGTTTTATTGAAAAGGATCGAGTCTACGACTTCCTCGCAGGACTCAACGTAGAATTCGATCAGGTCAGGGTCCAAATTCTCGACAAAGAAGAGGTACCATCTCTCAATGAGACAATCTCTCTAATTCGTGCTGAGGAAAGTCGAGTTATGCTGGAACCCCAAGTTCTGGAAGGTTCAGCCATGGTGACTAAAACAGAACAGCAACCAATACAAGAGAACATGAAGAGAGATCCATTGAGAAACTCCGGACGAGATAACAAAGATGCCCTCTGGTGCACTTATTGCAAGAAACCACGGCATACTAAACAAAATTGTTGGAAGCTGAATGGTAAACCATCAAGCAAAGAATGGAGTTATCAAGGAGGATTGTAGAGGAATCCAAACCAGGCCTACTTCACCACGACTCAACCCACAAATCAACCACATCAAGAAAATTCCCAAAATCTGGTTGAGCTCAATAAGGAAGAGATTGAGAAATTCAGGGGACTTTTGGGATCATTGGAGAAGCCTACTGGTGCATGTTCTCTTGCATTCTCAGGTGAGTTCTCTATTTCTCAAGGATTAAATGTCTCAGATGAACCTATTAGGATTATTGACTCAGGAGCCACGGATCATATGACTCACTCTTCACTACATTTTAACACTTATACCCCATGCCCAAGCAATCGAAAAATAGCCGTTGCCGATGGTTCTCTCACTACAATAGCTGGTCTAGGGGATATCCGTGTCAATCCATCTCTTATCCTAAAAAATGTTCTTCATGTCCCCAAATTATCCACCAACCTAGCATCCATCAAAAAACTAACTCAAGATATTAACTGCAATGTGGTTTTCTATCCCTCTTACTGTGTATTTCAGGACCGGGATTCGGGGAAGAGGATTGGACTTGCTAGGGAGAAGGACGGGCTCTACTATCTTGAGGAATCAGGCATATCAAATATTGTCAGGAATAAATTATCTCTGTCACTGTTATCATCATCCAATAGAAACACCATTTGGCTTCATCATTTTAGACTAGGACATCATTTGGAGTTTTAAAAACTATGTTTCCTTCATTGTTTAAAGGGCTGAATTCTGAACTTTTTTTCTGTGATGTATGTGAGTTTGCAAAACATAAACGTGTACCCTTTCCAATAAGTAATGAGAGAAGTTCAGTTCCATTTGCTTTGATTCATAGTGATATATGGGGACCCTCCACAGTTCCAAATGTTTCAGGTTCACAATGGTTTGTCTCTTTCATCGATGATTGCACTAGAGTCTCTTGTATCTTTCTCCTCAAAACCAAATCTGATGTAAGCAATGTGCTCCCAAATTTTCATAACATGGTTCAAAACCAGTTTGGTGTTAAAATAAAAAAATTTAGATCAGATAATGCATGGGATTATTTCAATCGTATCTTATCTCCCTACTTCCAAAAAGAAGGTATTATCCATGAATCCTCTTGCATTAATACCCCACAGCAAAATGGCATTGCTGAGAGGAAGAATGGTCATTTGCTAGCCACAACCCGAGCTTTCCTTTTCCATCAAGATGTTCTAAAAACTTATTGGGGGGAGGCTGTACTCACAGCTACATATATCATCAACCGACTGCCATTGGGGTGCTAGGGTTTAAAACACCAATGGAGACACTTTCTCAGTTTTATCCCAATCTAAGAATAACAAATCATCTTACTCCACGAATTTTTGGTTGCACGGCCTTTGTTCATATTCATAGCCATCAAAGAGGAAAACTGGATCCAAGAGCAGTTAAGTGTATTTTTGTGGGGTATTCATCAACCCAAAAGGGGTACAAGTGTTATCATCCACCTACCAGGAAGTTCTTTGTTTCTATTGACGTCACCTTTGAGGAGCAACAATCATACTTTACTCAGCCTTATCTTCAGGGGGAGTCCTTTTCATTCATTGAAGATAAGGACAGAGATTTGTTTTTACTTGAGTTACCATCGAATCCTTCAATTCCTCAAACCTCAAACTCAGCCCCTGAATCTGTCCAATCCACTTCCACAGCCCATGAATCTGTCCAATCCACTTCCAAACCTGCTGAACCATCTCAAATGGTGACAGAGAATGATGAATTTCATGACTAGAAGATTTGTGCAGGTTTACTCAAGATGAAGAGATCTGGACCCTAATTCTGAGCAAATTCCAGCTTCAACTCTAGATCTTGAGAATGAGATAAGTCCCGATATTTCTCCTCCATCAGCTCATGATCATGATCTTCCTATTGCTATTAGGAAAGGCACAAGAGAATGCACTAAACACCCATTGTACCCTTTATCAAAGTTTGTGTCATTTAGAAAATTCTCACAATCACATAGGAGTTTTCTAGTCAGCATAAATACCATTCCTATTCCTAATACTTTATCTGAGGCATTATCTAATGAGAATTGGAGAAATGCTATGAATGAAGAGATGCAGGCACTAAGAAAAAATCAGACAAGGGAAATTGCGGATTTACCACCCAGGAAGAAAGTTGTGGGATGCAAGTGGGTGTTTACAGTGAAGTACAAGTCAAATGGTTCATTGGAGAAATACAAGGCCAAACTAGTGGCAAAAGGATACACGCAGACCTATGGGGTTGACTATCAGGAAACATTTGCTCCAGTGGCTAAGATGAGTACGGTAAGAGTGTTGCTATCACTAGCTGCTAACTTTGACTGGTACTTGGAGCAATTCGATGTAAAAAACACCTTTCTTCATGGTGAGTTGGAGGAAGAAATATACATGGATGTTCCTCCAGGCTTCAAGGGAAATCTGAAAAGTAATAAAGTGTGTAGATTGAAGAAAGCACTTTATGGTCTTAAACAATCACCAAGGGCTTGGTTTGGAAGGTTTACCTAAGTAATGCTTGCCACTGGATACAGACAAAGTCAAGGAGATCATACACTCTTTCTTAAGCACTCAAATGCAGGGGGAGTCATAGCTCTTTTGGTATATGTTGATGACATAATTGTGACAGGAAATGATGAGAAGGAGAAGGAAGCCTTGAGAAGGTGTCTTGTCAGAGAATTTGAGATAAAAGAACTTGGAAGACTAAAGTATTTTCTGGGAATTGAAGTAGCTCATTCCAAAGAAGGCATCTTTATTTCACAACAGAAATATGTAACTGATCTTCTAAGGGAGACAAGAAAGTTGGCATGTAGACCCGTCTCCACACCAATTGAGCCAAACCACAAACTTGGAGAGGCAAATGAAGATCCAGCTGTAGACAAGGAAATGTACCAGAAACTGGTAGGAAAACTTATATATCTTGCTCACACACGGCCAGACATTGCATATGCCGTGAGTGTGGTTAGCCAATTTATGCACAGCCCGAGAGAAGTTCACCTACAGGCAGTGTACTGTGTACTACATTACCTAAAGGCCAATCCTGGCAAGGGAATTCTATTTAGAAGAAATGTCGGATTTATTCTAAGCATACACCGATGCTGATTATGCAGGCTCACCAATTGATAGGAGGTCTACTACAGGTTATTGCACTTTCCTTGGAGGCAATCTTGTGACCTGGAGGAGTGAGAAGTAGAATGTGGTAGCTAGATCAAGTGCGGAGGCAGAATTTAGGGCGATGGCTCAAGGAGTGTGTGAATTACTATGGGTCAAGATAATTCTGGAAGACCTTAGAATCAGATGGGAAGGACCAATGAAATTATTTTGTGACAACAAGTCGGCCATCAACATTGCTCACAATCCTATTCAACATGATAGAACAAAGCACATTCAAGTGGATAGACACTTCATAAAAGAAAAGTTGGATAGTGGATTAATTTGTACCCCATATGTGTCAACTAATGGCCAACTCGCGGATGTACTCACAAAAGGGCTTAGCAGCGCAGCATTCCAAGGACTTATCTTCAAGTTGGGAATGAAGGATGTATATTCACCAGCTTGAGGGGGAGTGTTGGAAAATACATAATTGATTCCCTCAATCTTTGGTATATTAGGAAACCTATATATTTGTATCTTTGACTTCCCTAGGATTAGGGGATAACCATTAAGGAATCCCACTGATATAGAAATCTGTATTAGGAAGGAAAGTTTCCTATTTTATTTCCTTGTAATTAGCTCTGTAAATCAGCCATGTAATCGTACATATAGTCTGTGTAAAGGCTACAATTGATAATATACAATTGATTCATTTTTCCCACAACATACCTTGTCTCCACATTGGATCAAGAACAGGGTCAGAGGGATCAAAAACCGCTAATTTGTATAGAGCCATCGAACCGGCCAAACCAGCAACTAGAGCTGTATGCATTATATGGACAGAAAGCAAACGACCCGGATCATTCAATACGACGGTATGAACACGATACCAAGGCAAACCCATGGAAATACCCCTTTCTCAACGAAAAATAGACACTATGTAACTTTATTGCATTGGAAAAAATTATGCTATGTACCCCCCCCCCCGCTTTTTCAGTAGATTATCTCGAAGAAAGGATTAATATTTGTACTATTCTTATTCTTTTAGTAATAATGGAAGAGTTCTGTTTGTAGGAACAAAAAGAAGCAGATCTATTCTATATCCGATAAGTACCAATACACAATGGTAGGGGGGAGGGATCCCACGTTCATTTTCTATGAGTCCGGATCTCACCCCTTCATCCTTTGTGGTAAGTTCATCCCAATCATCCTGGAGAAACAAAGGAACGCATACCTCTAAAAGAACTTCAAAAACGAAACTTCAAATTTATCCACAAATATGCCAAAAAACACAAGCTGCAACTAAAACCCATCCAAACAACTAAATCCCAAATAGACTTGCTGCAATATTTCTCTCTCTCACTCTCCCCTTGACAGCAAGAGCTGCTTAGAGGGAAACTAGCAAGCAGTTCCTTCCTCAGTCTGCCTGTATATCATAATGACCAAGGGACACGTCGGCCACATCTACAGTATACTCTAAAAGGACAGATTAATGTTACAAATGGAACTCATTGTATAGCTTATGAGCTTATGAGGCCAAGTTTGCCTTGTAAAGATTCCATTGAAAACTAGGCAACATGCTCCTTAACAACTCACCAATCCAACGTGGACTTAGTAATTAGGTATGTCACATGATTTACAAAAAAATCCACATATCCTTCTAGATATTTTAGGACTTATAAAAAAAATCAAACTCAAAGTATATTATGGTATAACAAATAAAACTTGACATAACTAAATGTAATATCAAGTATTTTTAGGTCCAATTACAGAAAACAAGCATGGGAAACTCGAGCCACAATCACCAACATAATAAAAAAACTTAAGGCGCCACAAGACATCCAGTCATCACAAGCCGCTCTAAAAATTTTTCTTCTTTCCAATGTTCCCGTAAATCAATATGCATATAATAGAATGAGTTTCATAGCTTGAAATAAGAGAAATGAACTTGCAATTTCACAATAAAAGAAAAAGCAATTACAAAGAGATTAAAACTTACCACAATCATAACACTCTCGTTGAAGATTGCTTCTGATATGAACACCCAAAAGATGTCATAGATAAACGCACAACAAAGAAGTACAGTAGCAACCTGCAGTATCAAAATGCTATCATGATATCATAATGAATTTGGGATGGAAAACACGAACACAAACTACTTACATACCTTGACATTGGGTAATCGGGCGATCTGTAAGACTGTTATAATCAAGCAGATACCCTGAGAAGAATGAATCAGCGTCATAGTGGAAAGAAAGAAGCAAGAAGGATTTGAACAACTTTGTGTCTCAATTTCAGATTGCTTCATGTGCAGCCAGTATACAACATATTTCAGCAAAAACCAATAGATTTAGAAAAGTACAAAACATTATTGTTTGTAACAACGTGACCAACATAGGAGGCAGACCCGTTTTCCTACAAAGGTGCATACTACATATTGTATAATATTGACAAAGCTCAGTGACACAGGACTTTGAATGCTCGAGGTTTCTGTGCTACACACAACAGCTTATACATGACCAAACTAGTTCGGATTACGAAGACGAGTAAGATCTATTCCATCCTACAAGGCTATGATCATTCTAGGTTAGAATTTAAAACAGGTTAAGATTTTTTTTAAAAAAAAAAAAAAGAATGAGAAATATAAAATTCCAACTGTGTAAATTTAGGCATGCTTACATTTAGAACCAACTGATATATCTACATTCCTCTCTGACTCATCTACTGCTACAAATAATGAAGAGCTTTAGAACCAGAAAAAAAATCCATGACGACCTTATGAGAAAGGAGAACGAACCAAGATTTCTAATTAAATATTACATGGGTTCTAAATCCCAGCAGAAATTCGTACACCAAATACATTAGCCTGATCCATTGCACACCTGTCCTATGTAAGATAACCAAATAAAAAAACTACTACTTCATCTTGCATGCCAATTCCAACATGTAAGACTAATACAAAAGGAAGAAAAGCGGAGCAAATTTCATATCCAATTCAGAACTCAACATAAACATGTATCCGGTAGTTTGAAATTCCGGATTTTAGTAAATCAACACATTTCTTTCAAACAAGATAGAAGAAAATAGCCTAGCACACAGGTACTGAATCAAACTTACAAGAACATCTTGACCGAACCATGAATACGATGCCTTTCGAGTAGCAGCCCAGAAAATTGCAAATGCCATACAGAACAATAGGACCACAAGTGACACAACTGAAACCTCCCCAACAAGAGGCAAATTCACTATCGTTTGCCCATAGTTTCTGCATTTTCTGCTTAACAAACAGTAAAATAATAAATGTAATTCCCAGTTAGTTGATAGGTTTAGCAGAAAGAAAAATTAGAAATCTGTGTACCTTAACATCAGGCTAACTATACAAGCATGCATTCCCTGAAAAAAAAATTATCAATGCAGCAACATTGATGTGATTGCAAAAGCAATATAAACAAATAGAAACCCAACAAGAGAGAATGATATATACCTTCCCTGAAACAACTTAACTCAACTCAACTAAGCTTTAATTCCAAATATATTGGCCAGCTCTATATCCTCCTTGACTGATCTAAGAGGTAACTCTTCTCATATATGTTTACAATAAGCATTTCCAATTATGAAAGGTGGCATTTACAATAAGCTTTAATTCCAACTAAGCTTCATCTAACTTCTCTTCTCATATATGTTAACAATAAGCATTTCCAAGTATGAATTTATTGTCAATAAAAAATGAAAGTTATATAATTAAGGATCCATTTTTTCAACATAAAATATTTATATTTATTTTACATGGTTTAATCCAGATATTTGCATAACTGATGTTGGAAAAACTACCAATCTTTTGCTGTTTGATTGAAGCCCTAAGAATAATCCTTTCCAATGTTTGGCTCATAGGGAAAATCATTAACCAACATGATCACCAACCAAGAAATGATTATAGTTAAGTTTGCTACAGTTGCAACGTAATGAGAGAAAGAACTACTCCTAAAGCATTCTAATGGTCTTCAAATTTTCCCTTTCATGGTTTATATTTAAGAAATATAAAAGTTGAACGAAATTCCACAATGGATGAGTATGTGCTTGGTCATTGAGTTATGTGCTTGGGTAAATCCACCTACAAGGTTAAGCTTTCAGGTTCAATGCCTTAACGGTATGTTGTTCTTGGACTCCACATGCTTGGCTTATTTGGTTTTGGTTGTTGGGCTAAATTGAGCCATTCCGATCTGTTAGACTTGTTATGTTTTTGTTGTGGTGAAACGAAGCTCCAAATTGGTTGAGTATATGGATAATGTAGTTGTTGAGAGTATCCACCTGCTGACTTGAGCCTTTAGTTGGATGCTTTAACATGAACCACTAGAAGTTGATACTTCACTAAAATATTTCTCCATTTTTTTATAAGTAATCTTAAATCTTAAAATAAGAAGAACCCAAAAACCATTAAAGTGAATATAATGTTTAGACAAAAACAGATATTTCGGTCATGCAAGAATTATCTCAATTCAGCCTGAGAAACAAGATAAACAAATAAATACCTAAGTAAACAGACACTGAAAAGAGCTACCTTACCTCAACACCACCAATGCAGAAAAGTACGATCAGCACCCACACGAACCAGGAAGACATAAAAAAATATAAAAGCAGCAGAAATGCTGATGCCATGATGACAAAAAATATAGCACCCTTGGCACTAATATCGAGGACTTCCTTCTCAAGATCATCAAACATCGTCTCAGCTTTGGAAGATTCCTACTCAATGAAAGAAAATACACTTCAGTTCCAAGAACTCTTCCCCGTAACCACAAAACAATATTCGATAGTTGTAGAATTAAAGAATGGGAAAAAGAGAAGAGAAAGCATTTTGATGTAAAACCAAAGTCTCAAAAATATAGAATAAATGCGAATATGGGATTTTTTTTTCTTCAAATTTATACAGTCATTCATGTCTCACACTCAATTCACTAATGACATAATTATTCTTTCTGAAGCATGCACTCATAGTGTAGATGTTTCCACTTCGAAAGTGTAGGAGATGGAAGGATTATGTTCTAGTTCTAGCAAGGTATCTAAAATTCCGCTCTATAATTTCAACAATTATTCAAAGGCTTCTTTAGTGAAAACTTGAGATTTTAGCAGACTATCAATGAAAAGATAATATATTTTTTTTGTTAAGTAAATAGATAGCTTTATTGAATAGAATGAAACTAGGCAATGCCCAAGTACACAGGAAGTATACAAAGTGAGACACCTAATTACATTCTAGTGAGCTGAAAAGAAGATAGAATATATAACTATGATGTATGAAGGAAATTGAAGGACAATGAAGAAACAAAGTTAGGAATAAGTAGCCAATATGATATAAATAGAGGGAAGTGTGGCAATACGAGTAAAGAAGAAAATAAGCTGGCACCGAATGGATCGATCACATTCAAAGAACAATGATACTATGAGGTAAGAGATTGACTTAAATCAAGTTGGTGGAGCAAAAGTTTATGGGACCGGAAAGCACTCGGGAGGCATAAAACATAAAAAGGTAGATGTTGCAACGAAGGGCATGATGACAAGAGTAACATTGAAAATGGCCTTAGATAGGGCCAAACAGCTGGACCATTAGCTGGGCCTACTACTTAGATAATATACAAATAGAGTAGAAACATCATTTGCAGGTGCAAATATATAGTAACTATCTTATTTCAACAAGGTGTAAACATAATCCCAATGCTGACCCATAATTACATCTTCGACCCAAAAATTCAGATATATGGTAAACATCCACCTACCTGTATGATGTAGAACCCCCAACGATTTATGGAAACAAAAAGAAAATAGAATATAAATAGCCTGGCAGGTAGGGTTGGAGTACCCATCAAGGGCCACAAATTAAAATGAAAAAATACGACTTCAAAACTGAGCTTCCTAGAATATTCATTTGCAATAGAATACTTTTTTTTTTTTATAAGTCCATTTGCAATAGAATACTTCAAAAGAACATTGCATTTTTGCAAGAGTATAGAGATCAAGGGCAATAAAAATTCTAGATTTTTTTCTCTACGTCATCTGATGGCAATTTCAGACTCTCAACAGGCAAAGGCATCCATTAGCACTAAACTTTATATCAAGTTACCAAACAGTCATTTTGCATAACCAAGCTCCCTATGATGACATAAATCAAGACAAATCTGTGAGAATAATCGAACTTTAAGGTCAAAAGTTTTGGACAATGAGTAGAGGGTTGAACAAGAAACCTTTGGAGATAGTTCATTGTATCGCTCATCACTCTGCTGAGAACCAGTGAACTCTGACCAACATGAAGCACATAAAATTGTTCCAACAGCCATCATCCATAAGAACACCACTGACAAGTCTACAACTGGACGCTTGGGAGCATATAATAAAAGCTCCACTGCAAGAGATGATCTCCAATTAACCACATGTACACCATGAAATAAAAACAAACTTTGTGATTGAAAAATAGGGCCCATCAGATCTATAGAAAAATAGGTCCAAATGTAGAAGAACCCAGATTGAGTATAGACATGGGGTAAATGAGATCCCACATTGAAGGGGAGAAGTTCTTGACCTCAATGATTCTAAGGAACTCCATTAGTAACATTGACTATTCCTTTTGAAAAATAGGTCCAAATGTAGCTTGGTTCCTAAGATGGTTACAGTTGGTGTGGTTATTGGTGGTGGGGGCGCAGATTCAATGATTTTGATGTTGCTATTATAAAAAAAAGGTAAGACGAATTTGATGTTTTCCACTTCTGAAATAACAAACATAGAGAGTAGTAAATTTACATGGAAGGATGCAGCAGTTGTATTGTACATTGGCAGGGGAAGATGGTTAATTTTGATGGCCATAATCCAGAAAAAAATGAAGATTAAGACTTTCCTGTATTCCAACCCAACCCACTTAGTCAAGCATGCCTTACACCATGTAAACCAGAAACAGAGGCCAATTATTTCAATAAAGTGCCTTTAAGCAAGACCATTCCAATATGACAACAGAAAAACTCGTTCCATGTGATGTCAGATATCAATGCTAGAAGAAAGTTCACATCACAAAGATCATTGCTGCTTTACTAAATATACTTTCATGACACTCTTTTGTAATGATGCACATCCTTCCCCATTGTATAGAACAATCAAGAATATGTCATTTGCAAAAGATGAAAACAGAAATAGCACTTCTCCAACATCTTCATCCCGGTGATAATCCCAGACCAGCCAAATTACCCACCACTTCCCTAATTAACTCATGTTCCTGTGAGTCAAGATGTCTTTGCTTCTTTTAAAGGTATTAGCAGTCCATGTAAATAATTGATGCACATGCATAGATAAGTATAGCAAAGTCTGATAAAATGAAAACTTTAGAGACTCACCTTTCTGTCCGTTTGCCAAAGATTTGTTAAGGGCCTCTCCTCCTGACTTTGGGATCATCACAACAGGAATAGATATATTTAAAGCAGTGTCATTATCAGCGCAGACCATCTTGTAAAGATCTGAAATGATCATAACACAGCAAAAAAAAATTATTATAGAAGAAAACAATAAAAACCAATAAATTCATTGACCAAAAGTCCAATTCTCTGCTTCAACATTTTATGATATACAGGAACATCTTTTGCATTGCAACAATGAAAAATGAGAGAGAGAGAGAGAGAGAGAGAGAGAGAGAGAGAGAGAGTCAAGAAAAAGTCTGTAAGTTGTTTGAAAGATGTCATCAAATGGCATTTAAAGTCAAATTCAAAGCAACTAAAACCCAGCCCAGCTAATTTTCTTATTTGGCCAACATGAAAGCCATTTTACACATAAAATCGCTCTTAATAACCTTAAGCAACATGATAGCATTAGAACAAGGAAAAATGGTAGCACAGTTTGGCTGATTTCACTTTTGAACCAAAGTTGAAGCTTGTTATAGAAAAGGTTAACTTCCCAAGTGTCCCTAATGCTTCAAGCTAAAAAACACGGTTTACATTAAATTTATAACTAACAGTTCATTTGTTCAGAGGATTTAATTAATACGAACTTCAACTGAGAATGACCTAAGGACTTAGTAAACATACTCTTTTTTATAAGTAAGAAGAATTTATTAATCCACATAATTAGGCATAGCCCCAAGTACACATGAATTATACAAGAGAAAACCTAATTACAAGCAAGTGCGGTGAAAAAAAACATAAAAGTCATTAAAGCTAGTCCCATTCAATACAATAGCCGAAGCCCCGATTAACAACGTATGGAACAAAAAATCTCTAAACCCTCCCATCAAGAGTTCCCTATTACCAAAACAGCGACCATTCCTCTCATTCCAAGTACACCACATTAGGCATAATGGCAGCATCTTCCAAACAGCCGCGATTTGACGATTGCCCCGAATTCCTCTCCAAGAAGACAATAGACTTACCACCCTCCGAGGCATTACCCATGCAATACCAAGCCTACCAAAAATTTCATCCCATAAAGCCTTAACCACATCACAATGAAGAAGAAGGTGGTCCACTGATTGTCCATTTCTTTTACACATAAAACACCAATCCATTACAAAAATGCCGCGCTTTCTCAGCTTATCAATAGTCAGAATTTTCCCATGGGAAGCCAGCCAGCCAAAGAAAGCAACCTTGAGAGGCACTTTACTTCTCCAAATGCACTTCCAAGGGAAATCAATAGATGAATGGAATGGGTCGACATAACCTTATAAAAGGATCTGACCGAAAAATTCTTATTCCCCCAATGAATCCAAAGCAACCAATCCTCCCCTCCAGCCTTTAAATTCAGTGCATATAACACACTGTGAAATTCAGTAATATCCCCCACCTCCCGATGCTGAACAGCTCTAATAAACCTCACAGACCACTGAAGAAAACCATTTGAAATGTCCATGTAGTCAGCCTCAGAAGCACCCTTATCCAATGCAATCCTATAAATAGAAGGGAAAGCACTCTTCAAAGCAACATCACAACACCATAGATCATGCCAAAATCTAATCCGCATTCCTCCTTCCCACCTCAAATCCAAAATTTCTGCAGAAATCTCCCCATCCATTGCGGATAAATTTCCAACTCCCACACTATACGCCTCTCTTACTTCATTTGAGCACCAACCTTCCCAAATACTCCCATATTTAACATCAAAGAGCATCCCCTTCCCGATGATACAGCCACAACCATTTCCCTAAAAGTGTCTTATTGAGAATTCACAGCTTTCTAACCCCCAGCCCTCCACAAGATAAAGGGGTACAGATCTTATCCCACTTAATCAAATGGAATTTTTTCTCATCCTCTAAACCTCCCCCACAAGAAAGCACGAAAAGTATTTTCCATTTTATTAGCTACCCTTGCAAACAAAAGAAATAAAGATAGAAAGTTTGTTGGAAGGTTACATAAGGTGCTCTTGATTAAGGTGATTCTACCACCTTTGGACAAATAAATCATTTTCCAACCAGCCAATCTACATTCAATCTTTTCGATAATCCCATCCCACATTGCCTCGGATTTATGAGGAGCCCCTAAAGGAAGACCAAAATACTTCATAGGCAAAGATGACACCTTGCAGCCCAAAATATCAGCCAATTCCCCTAAATTATTAACCAAGCCGTTAGGGACCATTTCAGATTTTGATAAATTCACCTCAAGACCGGAGACAGCTTCAAAACAAAGAAAAATAGCCCTCAATGAACAAACCTGATCGGGATCCAGCTCACAAAAAATCAACGTATCATCAGCAAAGAGGAGATGTGAGACATTTATGCTACCATTGGATGAACCTCCCACTGAAAAACCCGAAATAAAGCCCCTATCCGCCGCCTCCTACAACATTCTACTCAACACATCCATTACTAAAATGAACAAGGAAACAAAGGGACCTCTTGTCTCAAACCCCGAGAACTATTAAAAAATCTCGCGCGGGTACCATTAACCAAATCTGAGAATCTAACAATTGCGATGCAATGTTTCATCCACTTACATCATCTCTCCCCAAAACCAAATCTACTAAGAATATACACCAAAAACTCCCCATTTACACGATCAAAGGCCTTCCCCATATCCAATTTACATAGACTACCTAGAGCGCCGCCTCTAAATCTACTTTCCAAGCATTCATTAGTGATGAGGACCAAATCAAGAATTTGTCTTCCCTTTACAAAAACATTTTGTGACTTTGAGATGATCTTCCCCATAACTTCACTCAAACGATTAGCTAGAACCTTTGAAATGATCTTGTACGCTCACCAGACTTGTAGGACGTAAATCTTTCACCTCCACTGACCCTGCCCTTTTTGGAATAAGGGCAATGAATGTAACGTTAAGACTTTTCTCAAATTTCATTAACGAGCGAAATCCAAGAAAAACATGCATGACATCCTTCCTAACAATGTCCCAACAAGCCTAAAAGAAAGCCATTGTGAAACCTGGGCCCGGTGTGTTGTCTTTGTTCATCCTTCTTAACACGATAAGCACCCCATCCTCTTCAAATGTTCTCTGTAACCAAGTCGCACTTGACTGATCAATCGAATCAAAAACCAGCCCATCAACCTAAGGTCTCCAAAGGTATTGCTTCGTGAGAAGCTTATCATAGAAGTGAACAATCTGATCCTTAATTTCAGCGCTGTCCAAAAGTACCCTACCTTCCAAATGAAGGACCTCAATGGCATTATTTCTTCGATGGGAATTAGCTACTCTATGGAAAAACTTTGTACACTTGTCCCCTTCCTTCAATCAATGGGCTCGTGATTTTTGTGTCCATGAAATCTCCTCCATAAGAGTGATTTTTTCCAGCTCAGACTCGACAACAATTTTCCTTGCCTTGTCTTCTACTGAGAGGACCCCATCAACCTCTTTTTCATCAAAACAATGTAGCTCCTCAAAGAAAGTATTCCTCTGATCAATAATGTTCCTAAAGACTTCCATATTCCATTTTTTCAAATCATTTTTCAGGGCATTAAGTTTCCCAACTAAAATGAAACTAGGAGCACTCGAAAACTAATATATGAGGACCACCATGATCTATGTTATCCGTAAATCCATCTACTTTCAGCCACATGTTCTCAAATTTAAAGTATCTCCGCCCCTCATGGAGACCCCCACAATCCAATAAAATGGGAAAATGATCAGAGCATGGCCTAGGAAAGCGTTTTTGGCATAGGTCAGGAAAGTGAACCTCCCAAGAAGGAGAGACAATAAATCTGTCTAGCCTAGACCAAGCCCTCCCATTTGACCAAGTGAAATATCCCCCTGCCAAAGGTAAATCAACCAAATCCAACTCAAAGATTATTGCTGAGAAGTCAGCCATGGCCGAACCAATATGAGATTCCCCCGACCTTTCACAAGGAAACTGAATGATGTTAAAATCCCCACCAATACACCACAGGCCATCCCACCAACTGCACAAACCAGCAATCTCAAATCTTCTATCACTGTCAACATTAGGCCCATATACACCTGTCAAACCCCACTCAAAACCATCATCCACATTCATGAAAGAACAAGCCACCAAGTATTCTCCAACATACTCCTCCACCAAATTAACTACTCTCTTATCCCACATCATTAAAATACCTCCTGAGGCTCCATGGATGCAAGAGAAGCCCATCTCGTGTAAGAGCAGCCCCACAAACTTATTATAATATTTCTATCAATAAACTTCAGCTTGGTCTCCTGCAAACAAATTATGTCAACATTCCATTTCCGAATCAAATTTTTCACTCGTAGGCACTTGCTCGGGTCATTCTGCCCCCGAACATTCCATGAAAGGATCTTAGGTTTCATAAAACACCAAAATTCGCCCTATCTTTGTGCCTTCCCCTCTTGGCACTTCCTTCCCTTGAGTCGTAATTGATAGAACATGAAAGTCTCTTAAGCTCCCTTTCTTTTTTAGAAACTGATCTAGCCGAAAGGGGTTGTCCCGCCTCAATAGCAATGAGAAGAGCTTTAAATTGATCTTCAGAACCTTCACAAAAAATCCCTACACTAGAGGCAAAGAGATGGTTTAAGTGGATGATGGTTTTGGGTGGGGTTTCATCTACCTTCTATAGAACCCAATCCGAATGTAAACTAGCCCATATAGGCGCTAGAGGCAAAGAACATATAGGGCTAGGCCCATCCCCAGGATCCTCCAATCCATTTATAGAAGCAACTACCCCAGACTCCTTGCACACCAGCTGCAGATAGACCCCTCCATAGACACATAATCCGAAAGCATCTCATCATCCGAGAACACCTCATCATTTCCTCCAAAGTACACAAAACCCTAAAGGAATCCACAACTGTGTCGACATCTGAAGATATCCCCATAATTGTGTCAACGTCTGAAGGTGTCCCCATAATTGTGTCGACGTCTGAAGGTATCCCCATAACTACATAGACATCTGAAGGTATCCCCATAATTGTGTCGACACCATAAGTAGATGACTGAGGGCAAACAGAAGGTTGTGAGGGTCCATGGTAAACATAATCTATAAGTTGCTCTTCTGACTTCACAACTGGTGTAGAAATATCTCCATTTAATATCTTGTCCTTATGAAATGACAACTAGTCTCAATATGCTTAGTCCTTTCATGAAACCAATGATTCGAGACGATATGTAGCTAAATGTGATAATGACAAAATAACTACAAATGTGTCGGAGTAGAAAAGCAAGTTTCCTAAAGAAAGTGTTGCAACCACGTCATCTCGCTATTAGTGCAAGTTGTTACCTTGTACTTAGTTCCTACACTAGATCAAGCTCCTATTATTTATTTTTTACTTTTCCATGTGACAAATTACCTCATAAAATGGTACAATATCTAGTTGTAAAACTTATATCTGAGAGAGCCTTCCCAATCAATATTTGAAAAAAATTCTAGTTTAAGGTACCCATTTGGCCAATACAACAATCCTAGTCCAAGAGCTCTTTTAATATAGTTAAGAGATGAGTTATGGCATCCCAATACAAGACCCTTGGAGCTCCCAAGAGTCGACTCACACTCGTTGCATCAAAGATTTATGTTCTAATGATAGTGACATAATTATGTTTTCCAAGAAGTGTAATAATACCTACCTATATCAGCAAATATCAGATTCATCCTTCAAGAGTTCACAATTCGGGTCCCATAAATAATTACTGATTACAAATAACTAGGACTGGTAGGTTTAAAGCTTAACAAATATAAATATCTTTTGGACTTCCATGGTAAAGCTTCAGTCACTACATGAAAATTGCTGAAAACTACTTACATCTGGTGCTAAAAGTTTTAACAAACACCAGAAGTGGGAAAATTTTGTTAAAATATAAGATCGGGTGTATTGAAAATTTCAACCTTCTTCGTCATTTATCACCACCAAGGCCGCAGCACCTCCTGACTGTGCAATTTCTGCCTTTTTCGTGAAGTCGCAATCACCACGTACAGACAAGACAATAAATCCAGAAAACTGAAAAGGCAGAAAAAGACCACCCTTAGCCTGATGCTTCAAAAATTAACTGTCATCAATTTTGACATTAATATTTGGGAAACGATAATGCTTTACCAGCCATTCACTCTAACATCAACTCAAGGACTAAAATTTCTTCTAAGTTTTTTAGAACTTTCAAGGTTTTCCCACAATTGTAAAAATTTTCATGTGTATAAATTGTCATTCTACATTACGTTCCAGCTCACATTTTAGAAGAATAGTAAGATACCTAAGGAAAAGGTTAAAGTAGTCAGTTGAGAGTTTGGTTTTTGATTAACAGCTAAACAGTTTATCCAAGTTAACAATGTAACACTGATGCAAGACCTTTGAAGATGAATTGGAACAGCAGTTTGCAGGATTTGCAAAAACAGCAGGCAATCTGAGAGCTTTTTCGGCATTAGAAGGCAACACGGCCCCAAATTTTGCATTCAACCCATCTAAATTTTCACCTTCAGCACCCGCGACCCAGTTTTTGACCTTCACCTGGAAGATTTAATTGCAGTAAAGAGACCAAATCAGTTTATCTGCCATGTATATTCAGGCAGAAAAGAAAATGTGTGTACCAAACAAAAATAAGAAAGAAAAGAAAAAGTGTCAACATGAGTTGGAAGAACCAAACTTCAAATGGAAAAAATCTAATAATATTTGTTGACTTTCAAAACAAATGACTTCAAATTTTCTGAGGTGAGAACTACAAGACGATTCCCCTTGTTTCTTTTGCAGGGCAACTAGAGAGAATGCTCAGACTTTTGATTGTAAGGAAGTACCGACTTTCAAGTTTAGGCTTCCACTTTCGGATCACATTATGCTTGATTGCTCTTGACTCAACTCATTGCTTCTCGTTTTCAATGTTCTTGACATCTTAAAACCATTGTGAGAATTAAGCTTTACCAAAAAAGCATGATTAGATACATATAATTGGCTAGGGTTGCATCTCTATCCACTGCAATGCAAAAATTCAGGGAATAGAATTTTACCAACAACTTCCTATACCATAGACCAAGCCAAAAACAAAAGCGGTGATCATCCTGATATTTGACCCAGCATGTTTACAGAATACATCCCAGCTTATCCTAATATGCCTACATAACCGAGCTCAATGAGCACACTTAAGTGCAATAGCATACTTTTTACCCAACTCTAATACATACTTGGCGTCACAACTCTTCCAAAGCTTATCCAGCTTCATTGATAAACCACTGTGCTAAACTAATGGAGAGTAAAATTGTAATCATTTATAAACTAATACTCCCCGCAGATATAGGCCCAGACACCCTTTTAAGGGTGGGAGAAAACACGTTCTTCCCTTTTTGGTAAATAGATATAAATGAATCAAAAAGATATTATAAGCACTAATTTGCCGTCCTGATTTCCCAACAGTATGGCATAACCCAGATAAATAAAAGTGGGCTCTAAGAAAAAACTCAGTGGACAACCACAAACGAGGTAATTCCTAAAACCCTAGCAACTCAGAAGATATCTCCAGAAAAACTCAGAATCCTCAGACGTAGACTATTCATCATGCCATAAATATGATGAGGTGGAAAAACCATTCTTATATAAAAGGTTAGTATATACACATTTAGCCCCTCCATGCCTACTATAGACAATGAAAACCAAGTTCAAACTCAGAACTACCTACTTTATAAGTTAAGCTCTATTGATAATCAAAGGGTGCTACTCTAGTACACAGGAAGTATAAAAGATACACACCAAAGCGGGGGGGAGGGAGGGAGAGGTACATGAAAATCTTGAAAACTAGAAAAATAGAAATACGATGTTGCGCAACCATCCAATGGTATAGGGTTCTAAAGAAAAAATATTTTATTTTTGCAATCGTATAGGGTTCTATAGATGTAAGATTTACAGATCCTTGGGTATTGCTTTTAGGCGCACATCCAAACTCCAAAAGCATTATACAAGCAATTGGCACAGGGAAATTTACCCACAACATTGAAAACAGAATGTCATTCTCCTTCCTCTCTGTCTGTCTTACGTAAATATCAGCAAAGAGATTGTTTCCAATATTTCTAGTTCTATATTCAGTTTCGCATGAAGACATGCTCTTTTATGTTTTCCATCTTTCATCTATCATATCTATACCTATTTTTCAGAAGTAAAGAAATTTCTATACCCTTTTTTTCATCATATCTATACCTTATCCGCCCCAAGTTAACTAATGGCCAATGAGGCATGCGTTGACATGAAAAGTAGTTGAGGAAAACAGACTACATTCGTGCATGAATACGTCTATAGTTTTCCAGAAACTTGGCAAAAATTTACTTCTTCACAAACAGCGCTGAGTTTCATTCTGGCGGCCGTACTACCCAAACGGGATACTTGACACGTTAGCTACAGCACTGCACCAAATCTTATTTTGTTCAGTATTCCAATAAATACTGCAAGAGTAAATCGCACAACGTACTTATGATGCCACCCACGACTATATTACAATTGTCATCGTGAAAATCACAAGATGAAACAGACGTCATATTATATATGTCGCATTCAATCTATCTGACCATATAGAAAATTGGAGAAACAGGAAATTAAACTAAATCAAAATATTGTAATGAGAACAATAAACTGTGTTCCCAGGAAAGGAGTGAGTGAGGGGAGGGAGGGAGGACAACAACAATACCAATTGGAAGGGATTGTTGCATGACGGAGACTGAGGGGCGTCGTCGTGGTCGTGATTGACATCGTCAGCGCCCACAAACGAGAAACCGATGAGAAAGAAAAAAATCAGGGCCGCAAAAACGCGGGGATAGGGGCAAAAAGAAGACGACGCCATGGCCGCCGAAAAGGAGGGAGCTTCGATAGGGAATCAGGAGAGAAGAAAGGGGGAAGGAAATCGGCGTTCTGTTGGATCTTACAATTAGTTCCAACGAGTGAATCAGGGAAAACAGATGGATGCCACTCGGTCTCTTTCACTGCAAGTCGTGACTCGCAAGAAAGTTACCGGTTACACCGGTACGCAGTCAGAGAGGATGACGTCGTCGACTCCCTGAGTTACCCCCGAGTTCAACTTCTTTGAAGTCTGCACCAATCACCTCTTGACGCATCTGTTACCAACTTTATACCGGATAACGAAAAATTGTACTCCAAGTAGGTGAGAAGAACATAGAGTCCACATTATTCATACAACAGTATTTAATTTATAAAATAATTTAATTTTAAATTTCTCTTTTAAATTATATCTCATGTGTAGTAATACTATGCCACTTAAGTTTGCCCACTTGATATGCCCCTAATGTAAATTGTATTTTTTTAAGTATTTTTTAAATATCTTTAAGCATTTAAAAAAATCAATACACTAATAGTCACTTCCTTAACCATTAAGTAAAAAAATTTAAAAATAAAATAAAATATATGAACAGTCAAATTGAGGGGACAAACTTGGGCGGCATAATATCATTTTCCTTCTAAATATTCTCATGTTTTTTTAAATATTCTCATATATTTCTTTCTTAAACATCATTCAAACACAAAATATTTTTCAATTTTAAATTCTCATTTTTTTCAATTAATCATTACTTAATCATTACATCTTTCTCAAATTTCTAAACAAAACATAAAAAATAATATTATTTTTTCAAATTTCAAAACAAAAGTTATATTATTAAAAATTATATTCAAATAATTTTTTAACTTTATAATAATATTATTCAACTTTTTCTATCTCATTTCTCAAAAGTCAATAAAATATCTTAATTCAAGTCATTTCTTAGCTATTCACAAATATGTTAGATATTCTAAGTATCAAAACAGTCAATAAAACAATGTGATACTGTTGTTCTATTACATACTATTATGTTATTGAATTTATATATACAAATATTAATTTCTAATGACATAATATCTTATTGAAAGATAAGACATAAAAATCCTATGTTCATATTCTAAAATTACATAATAATCATTTACAATTGGAAGGGTAACGTTAAAAAAATTTCATGATTAAGTAGTAAATCGGTCTCTTAATTCTATAAGCTTATATTAAGCTTAAAATTTGAATTTTTGTTGTAACACACCTCACATTAAGTAGTTAAACACTGATATGCTCTCTTTAAGTATAGCTCCTCCAAGAAAATAGGAGAAAAATAGAGAAGTTTTTTAACATTCCAAAACACCGCTACATGACACACTACGTACATATATCGTTGAGTAATATTACATACAGTCGTGGAATACACAAACGCCATATAGTAGCTTTGAAAAAGAGTGGGATCTACTATTAAAAAATTAATTTCTTTTCATGTGAGTCTCATATTTATTTAATTTTTTTAAAACGATTTCACGACTTACACGTTCACAACTGCAAGTATCATTTCTTTATATTGTTAACGGAAGCTAACAAAACGCCGTAAGGCCATGCCTAACAAACAAAAAGCCACTTCTGAAATATCAACCAAACAAGCATACTAAATAACACTAACGGCCCAAGAAACAAACTCCTGGCCCATCTACGAACACAGACTAAAATACTAAGACTACATAACACGAGTTAACTGGGCTTGGCCCATCACGGAAGTAATTCTCCAGTTGGCATCGGTCAGACCCAAGTTAACTGGTCTTTTTATGTTGTTGTCGAAGAACCTTGTCCTCGAGGTTTTGAGCACTGATGCAACTCTATGACGAAAGTTCCAGTCCTTTCTGACAGTATTTCTTTGAAAGAGGCACCTAGTAGAGCCAAGGAGACGAGTAGCGAATGAACTTCAGACTGATGTGGTTGAGGATTTGGAGATGAACCGTACACCTGGTATGCAATCTTTGATTCCAAATCCGTAGCACAGGTGTCACCCAGAAGCTTAATCCAATTGGAGTCAAAGCATCGTCATCAGTGATTAGCTAGTCCGACCATTTACTAAATTCCTCAGATGCTATGGCAGCATTACAACTACTACTGTCTGCCTGACCAATCTCAATAGAGGTACTTACAGAAAATCAAGAAAACTCATAAGTGAATCGGTATGCTAGAAATCAGTGTTTTCCTTGGCGTAATGACTTGTTGCAGATCGAAGAGATTCTGAATGAGAATTATGTGTTAATGGCAAAGATGCTCTGTAACACTCCGTTTCCGAGGGTTCGGAGAGTTAATTCATGTCATCTGATAATCAACTTTAACAATACTAATATATTTTTAAAAAAAAACATCCAAAACAAACGTAAATACTTCAAATTAATAAACTATACATACTTACATACCGAATCTTTAATACAACAATCCAAATAAAAATATCAACTTCTCTCACGTCTCAATTAACAAACTAGAATAAAAACAGAATTGACATAAGTCTCCATAATCCGTCCAAACATATTGAAATCAACCTACTAAATAAATAAAATCCACCAGCAACACTAGTACCACGAGGTACCCAAAAACTATCCATAGCTAATCTTGTCCACAAACTCTAATAATGATCCTCAGCTGAACCATCAATGTCGTCTAAAAATAATATGAAGATTAAGGGGTGAGTTATCAACAACTCAGTAAGCAGAGAAACATATACTAGCATGTAAACATGAGCATTTTCAGAATTTAGAATGCAGAACAAAATAGTTACTTTCATAATGCATAATCAAAGCATGTTACCAAAAATTTCAGAGCGAAGCTTTCAAATAAATTTCTTATTCAAAATCGTTTGGCATGTCAAAAATCTGAGACCTCATCTTCATCATATCGAAGCATCACATCGGGACAGATACTATGTTTAACCCCCATGGTAGGGTTATAAACCACCATTATACCTGTGGCTGTGTCGTATCCACTATTATAACTCATGGTTGGGCCGTATCCACTATTATTACCCGTGGTTGGGCCGTACCCACTATTATAACCTGTGGTTGGGCATCCACTATTATAACTCGTGGTTGGGCCGTAACGGAAACCGAGCAGAACATCAGAATCAGACTTTAATCAGAATACATAATCAGAATCTCATGTCAATGTTTTTAGATGCCACATCATATCAAAACCAAATACTGAATAGTTTCAGATAATTTCACATGTTCGAAATAAACAGAATCAAAACATCTTCCTTTATTCACAACGAAAACTTTTAGACTTTCATATTCGCTCTTTTTACATAGTTCAAAAACAGAATGCACAAAATTAACTCATGTCTACACTAGTCATGACAGAAAATATTTTTTTTTTATATAGAATTTATGCATATGCAGAATAAACATCTGAGGTCGTTTTCAGAGTTCTTTTAAAAAACAAACATGCTTATTTTCAAAGTCAACCTCATTTCGTTTCTTTTATACAAAACTAGTATATGAACCCCGCTTACCTGGACTACTTAACTTTTCAAAAATTTTCTCAAAAATGCCGAACAAAATTAATCGTCACCTATAAAATAATCACGTAATCTTTTGTAAATTTTCAGTCGATCACGTACTTCAATATTTAAGCCTAAAATACTAAAAATAACCTACTTTAATTTCTTAAAAACCTAAATTTTCAATCCCCAAAAAGTCATCACTTCCCAAATTCCTCGGTATCCAACTTGAACTCTGACTAAAATATTAAATTCTAACTTATTTACTATTGAAAAATCAAACTATCAAATTTAATACTAAAAAGAATAGTTATACCAAAATATTTTGAATTATAAAACAACAATGATTTAATAAACTAGATCATGATAAAATTATAACATTATCGTTGACTTTTGAAAGAAAACCTTACTTAATATCAATTTAAATTACTTAAAATATCTCTGTAAACATAAATATATTAGAGGTTATTAACTCATATTAAAAGTTTAAAACACCTAACGCAACTTGTAGCTCAAAGGGTGATATTGTAATTTTATTTAATTAAACAATACATTACCCAAGCTTCATTAGAAACTTTGCCAGTTGAAAACAAAGAAAACATGTTACGTAAAAGCAAAAATAGTAGTTTGCGAGGCAAAGGCTCACCGAGAGACTGAGAGCTCAACGGGCGGCGAGCTGAGAGGTTGTCTACGGTGGTGAGGGCGGTGGTTACGACAGAAAAAGGGGCGGCTGAGCACTAGTAGAGAGAGAGAGAGAGAGAGAGGGTGATGAGCGAGCGAGAGAGAGGACAGTGGGAGACAGAGCTCGGCTTACCAAGGGGTGGTCACGACAGACCTGGGTGTACGACCAGCGTCTTGTAGTTGTTCCCGCTTGAGGCTGAGCAGTTGGGTGGCGGTGCTGGGGTTCACTAAGGAGGAAGGCTAGTGCTCTATTTTTTGATGGTGCAAACAGAGGTGGTGTTTTACGTGGAGAGGGTGGTGGCGCACGGCTTGAGTGGTGGACTTTGAGTGGCTGAGGTTCAATGAGTGGACTGAGTTCGGTGGAGAACGACACGTTGGCTTGACTGTGGGGGGTGGCGGGGTTGCTAAATGCAACCAAGGCTTACGGTTTGGTGCTTTACGGAAGGGTGGGGACTGGGCTGCAATGGCAACGGTTTCGTGTGTGCTGAGGGTGTGAAATGAGGGCAGCGGCAATGAATCTAGGGTTGAGAAAAGCTTAACTTATATATAAGCTATAAGTAGAAAGCAGAAAAAACCTAAATAAAAGGAAGGGATGGGCGTGCATGAAAATAGAAACGGCTAGACACCGTGCAATGAGAAGTCTAGACTCGATCTCACGGGTTGGGCCCTTTAGCCTAAAAAAAAAACACTTGTCTTGTAAATTTTCCGGATGAACATCCACTTGGTCCATCAAAAGATTTTAAACCTAATTATCAAACTTATTGAAATATTATATTCCACCAAAAATATCTTAGGCCCAAACTCTCTTCCAAAAATTTTACTCGTAATCCCAAATGCTTTTTTTTTTTCATAACTATAAACCCAACAATTTTGTAAAGTGGCTTGGCTGGGCTCGGCTATTACATGCTCCATTAGTTGATGAAGATATGAAATGAGAGTCTCTTGAATGCCTTTCACGGGGTCAAAGAGATGAGCAATGAAGATCTGATGAAAGTCTCGAGGATGATGAAAACATGTGACCAACTACTCCACTGTTACAGGGTAAATGACGCGCATGGGTGAGAGGCCTTGTCACAAGTTCTCTTTCAATGGAAACCTGTTGAGACTTAGGCTGCGTTTAGATGTTGAACTGAGTTGAGTTGATATGATAAAAATTTTTAGGATATTATTTTTTAATATTTTTATTATTTTGGGATTTGAAAAAATTGAATTATTTATTATATTTTATGTTGGAATTTGAAAAAGTTATAATAATGAGTTGAGATGAGTTGAGATAGGTTTGGTAACCAAACATACCGAGCCAAATGCATATTCTGGTGCAATAGTCAACAAGACTATTTCACCCCTCTTCACCGTCATCACAGCTCTATCGAGCCCCTCAATCACTTGCTCATCCTCGGTCTTGAACTCAAACAACTCTTCTCCATCATTATGAAGAATCCAGTCAAAATCAAAACCAAAACGGTGAAATGCACTTGCCTTTCTTCTCTCAAAGGGCCAATGAGTTGTTATTATAAAGACCTTCAGGGAAAACATAGACACTATAAGAAAATTCCAGGAATTTCGTTCGGTTTCAAAATTTATCCCATACCACTCAAAAACAACCCTACTAACTTTGTACGAAGCTTTACTTGAAACTCGGGCATCACATCCTTGTTTGACTACATCCCAGTCATTCTCATAATGATTCATTGTGACATACATGTGACCACCATCAGATGCAATATGTGCACCGACACTACATATAACAACTGAGCAGCCAATAGCCTTTGCGGAATTGAGGCTGCAACACCCTCCTTCCCTAGGGTTAAGGATGTCACGTGTTTACATGAATATAGCCAGGCAAAAGATATCATTTTTAAATAAAACAACTAAATAATAAATAAATAAATAAAGCCTGAAACTAAATCCAACTGCTCCATCTAGTCCTGGCTCGCTTGCTCGTACTAATCGTCCTCACCTGAGTGGTTAAAAACATGAAATAAAATTAAAATGAGTCAAAAACTCAGTAAGAAACTCATCACAACATAAACATAATAAACGTAAGGTTTCCATAAAGTTTTTCATGCTGAGAGTTTAAAATCATGAATGATCATACTAATATTTATGCTATACATGATTGATTTATCTAAATTAACTTACTGATCTGATTTATCTGTCTGGCTAACACACTTAACCCTGTGTGCGAGGTTGTGCACCAGTCCCATGTCTCGCGGTCGTAAGGGGAGCCGCTGAGTAGTATTCTAGCATATTACGATGGACCATGCTTAAGTCTGTGGCTTGCACATCCACCTTGAAACTGCATTGATACCATGCATCTGAATGGTCATCTAATTTTATTGATCTTATCATATCTTGTACTTGAACTTAATATAACTTACGTGTCTTATGCGAAGTGAGATGCATAACATACATACTACGTAATTATAATTTCTAAATTTGAACATGATGGGGAATTATATGATCGAGTGCTATGTTGGATGACATGTTTGCATATATCATGACATACGTGGTACATGAACACTACCTTCCAAGAATTGGTTTTAATAATAATTTATCTAAAGTGACAAGTGATGATCCTAATTTGTGATCAAATTACCTACCTCGCTGCGCTGCTTTCTGAATCTCACTTCGTAATTCATCACATATACGAAGTATTAAACGTCACTAAATTTATCTAGAAAAATGTATCCTAATATCCTACTTAATTAAATTCACACTATAGAAAATAATAAAATAAATATTCTGTTTAACACAAAAATCAATGAATATTGATATTTTAAATACTAATAACATATTATAATTTAGTAAAATATTTAGGCTATATTAAGTTCTAATAAAATACTCAGTTATATACTAAAATTAATAACTACTAATATCATATAATTATTTAAATAATAATATCATGTCTCGTCTTTCAAATATAATCCAGTAAAGAACATATTTTTATTTAAATCTATAAAATGACGGTGAAAATACTTAGTTCATAAAATAGGCTTAATAATACTTAATATTAAAATTCTTGTAAACTATTATTATAGTCTAATAATAATATAATACTCAGTATTATATTTTAACTCCCTTAAATATTTTATGTAAGAATAAGATTTCTGAGTAACATAAATATTCAATTAAGATCAAGCATACATAAAGCACAATATAATGGTTTTCTAGATATATAATCAGCCCAATGTAAAATATATCTAACTTAATAATTATTCATAACATGAATACTTGATATCTCCACAACAACTAGGAGATATTTTTGAAACTGCTCAAAAAAGCTCTAAAAAAAAGGGTGGTGGGTGTCCTTCTCTTTCTCTCTTGAGGAAGTGTAAGGTTTTAGCCCCCTGCTTTTGCAAGGGTGTTTGTCTCTCTTTAGTTGGGAGTCTGTCATGAAGCAACTTGAGAAATGAAGGAAGAGGAATTGTCAAAGAGGTGGGAAAAACTTCATCTATCCTTGGAGGAAAATTTTGCTTTCCAAGTAACTAGTGAGGGAGGGCAAGACAGTGTGGATAAAGGAAAATTCTGTCTTATAGGGGGAATACTAATAGATAAGGGACTAAATAATGAAAGTTTTCGTGTTACTATGTCCCAAATTTGGAGGCTGGAGGCTTGGGTTCAATTCAAGGATCTTGTTAACTATAGGTTTTTGATTGAATTCCAAAACATATCTGATAAAGACAAAGTACTAGGTGGTCGTCCTTGGTTTTTTGACAGGAATTTACTATCTCTTAATGAAGTGGATGAAACAGTTCGACTGAGTGCAATTCAATTTAACTTCGAACCTTTTTGGGTTCAGCTACATGGTCTTCCTCTTGCTACCATGACAAAAGAACTAGGGACTCAATTTGGTGCTTATATAGGAAAGGTCATTCGAGTGGATGCAGATTCAAATGGAAGGGCATTGGGTAAGTGTTTAAGAGTGAGAGTTGCAATTGACTTAAATAAACCTTTGTTAAGAGGGAAATGGTTGATGCTGGATAAAAAGAAATATTGGATTTCTTGTAAGTTTGAAAGACTCCAAAATATTTGTTTCCAATGTGGTATTCTATCTCACAAAGGTAGAAACTGCATAAAACAATACATTAGAAGACTTGTTACAATTCGGACCTTGGCTTAGAGCTCAACCTATGAATTTCTTTATATTTGATTTTCAAAAGTATGGTGGCTCTCATGTACCTAAAAATTAGCAGGGGAAGCGGTATGCAGAGGTTAGAGAAGAGGATGAAAAAGGATTTCAATCTATCAAAAGGGTTGATAATCAAACTTCTTTAAAGGGGAAGGACACTGTGAGTTCTCCTAAGGAGGAAAAAACATATTGCTTAGTAGCCTTAAAAGGAGATGGTGGTCAAGGAAGTCTACAATATGGTTAGTCTATTAAAGAGTAGGTCGAGGAGATGGTAATAAAGTCTCAAATTCTAATAGATTCTGTGATTATTAATGACCAAATTGGTTTTAAAGGGGAGTCTTCTATCATGGAAATGGAAACTACTTCAAGCCCTACAAAAGATATTTCTAACAGATCTATTGAAATTGATGATTACAGTTTTGGCTCTAGACAGTAAAAGGAGACCACATGGAAAATGAGGGCTAGGTAAGTAAAACTTCAGGAACCTAAGGGAGGGGACATTATTACAAAGGAGAGGGGAAAAAGAGAATTGTATATTCATATGGAATTACCTCTGATGGCCAAGAAAAAAAGAATAATGGATGGTATAGAAACAAACAGTTTTGATAATGAGTTGGTGGAAGTTGCTAAGTAGCTCCACCAACAACCATGATAGGCCTTAGTTGGAACTGTAAAGGGCTTGGAAACCCCCGTACAATTAGAGAACTTCACATGTTAGTGAAGACTAAGTGGCCCAAATTTGTTTTCTTAATGGAAACAAAATATGGAAGGAAAAAAGTGGAGGAAGTAAGAAAAAAGGTGGGTTTTGATTCCAGTTTTGTGATTGATAGTAGGGGTTTAAGTGGAAGGCTAGCTTTCCTAAGGAACACTGAGGATAAATTCAGTCTTGAATCTTATTCTCAGTATCACATATCCATGATTTTCAGAAATGAGGAGAGTGATGAAGAGCTGTTAATTTCTAGATTCTATGGCTCACCTATTACATCTTAAAGAAATGATAGTTGGCAACTTTTGAGGATGCTCAAACCAAAGAATGACAAGGCTTGGATCTGTTTTGGAGATTTTAATGAGATAATGCACCAACATGAAAAGAAAGGAGCTGCAAGGAGACCATATCAGCAGATGGAAGAATTTAGAAACAATGTGGACTGCTGTGGATTGAGTGATCTGGGCTTCAAAGGTAACAAATTTACTGCAACAATAGAGAGGGGCCCCGATTCACAAAAAAGAGATTGGATCGAGCATTGGGTAATTCTAAATGGATTAGGACCTTTACTAATTACTGCATACAGGTTCTAGCAGCACAAACTTCTGATCATAACTCCATAATGATGAGCTTCGGGATGGGAAGAGAGAGGTATACCAATAATGATCACAGAAGGAGAATGATTTTCAGATATGAGGTAGCATGGAAGCAATATGAGGAATGCTTTAAAATCATTAATGACAATTGGACTCAACAATCTTTGAACCAGGATTCACAGCTCAGATTGACCAAGAAATGCCTGGGGAGGTGTAAAAACTCTTTAATACATTGGAGTACAACTTCTCTTAACCATACCAGAAATGAGCTATAAACCAAGTTGCAGCAACTTTCTCAAATCTAGTCATTAAACACAGGTGCCAACACTGAATCAAGTATTACAACAAAAAATTGATCAATTACTGGAAGCAGATAACATCAAATGAAAACAAAGAGCAAAGAAAGCTTGGCTCAAGAATGGAGACACAAATTCAAATTATTTTCATAGATGTGCTAATCAGAGGAGGAAAACAAATGAGATCAATTGTTTAAAAAGGGATGGTGGCAGAATGGTTAGAGACATGGAGGATATTGCTGAGTGCATTGACCAGTAAAGTGGGACTGGATGTATGCTTAAGTTATATGGAAAGTAAAGTGGATTTGAGTATGAATAACTTGCTCTCAGAAGAATACACTGCCATGGAGGTGAAACAATCCATTTTCCAAATGAATCCATTGGGTTCACCTGGCCCAAATGGGTTTCCTGCAGAATTTTATCAAGTGCATTGGTCCATTGTGAGAGATGATGTTACTAAAGCAGCTTTGGAAGTACTTAATTTAGGAGGGGACATCAGTAGTATAAATGATACCTATATTGTACTCATTCCCAAGCTCAAAAATCCAAAGTTAATGATGGATTATAGGCGTATTTCTCTATGTAATGTGTTGTATAAGGTGGTATCCAAGGTTATTGCTAATAGATTAAAGAAGATTTTGCCTCAAATCATCTCTCCAACCCAAAGTGCCTTTGTTTCTAAAAGACTTATTCTGGATAATGTTATTATATCTTTTGAGGCCATGCATTCAATGTCTATTAAAGGAAGAAGCAAGCAAGGACATATAGCAATCAAATTGGACATGAGTAAGGCCTATGATCATGTGGAATGGAGTTTTTTGAGAAGGGTAATGCTAAAAATGGGGTTTAATGAGAATTGGACCAAATTAGTGATGGGATGTGTTTCTTCTGTGTCATACTCTCTTATTATCAATGGATCCCCACAAAGATTTTTTAAACCATCTAGAGGTATTAGACAAGGGGATCCTTTATCCCTTTATCTATTCCTTTTGGTGGCAAAAGTCCTTAGCTCTCTACTCAATCATGCACAATCAGTTAAGAGCATTCATGGTTATCCTATGGGAAAATGTCAGATTATTATCAACCATTTATTTTTTGCAGATGATAGCTTACTCTTTTGTAGAGCCAATGTTGTGGAGTGGACTAATATCAACTCATTGATGTGTCTTTATGAAGGGGCCTCAGGTAAGATACTAAATAAGGATAAAACAACAATTTTTTTCAGTTCAAATACTCGAAAGGAAACAAGGGATTATATCTTGAATATTGCTGGAACTCGAGCAACTACTAGTTATGAAAAGTACCTAGGCTTACCAGCTCTTGTGGGGAGATCAAGAACTCATGTTTTCAAAAGTATTCTGGACAGAATTAGGTGTAGGATGAGAAATTGGAAATCCAAATTTCTTTCCATGGTAGGGAAGGAAATTCTTCTAAAAGTTGTGGTTCAAGCACTTCCTACCTACTGCATGGGAATGTTTAAATTAACAAACTCATTATTGTTGGAAATCAATAGAGTCATGAACCATTTCTGGTGGGGACAGCAGGATGGGGATAGGTATCTTGGGGTCAGTTGGGGAAAGCATAATCAGCAGGTGGTATGGGTTTTAGAGATTTGCAAAGTTTTAATTTAGCTTTATTGGCTAACCAAGAATGGAGAATTCTGCATTCTCCTGATTCCCTAGCAACAAAAGTACTCAAGGCAAAATACTTTTCAACTTCAAATTTCTTCTAGACTAAAGTTAGTAATAGACCTTCATTTATGTGGAGAAATCTATTGGCTGCAAGAGAGCTTATTGTACAAGGCTCCATGTGGAGAATTGAGAATGGTCAAGATACCAAAATATGGAAAGATAGGTGGCTTCCTAAACCATCTTCTTACATGGTTCAGCCCCAAAGCCAGATTTTAAATGAGGAGGCCAAGGTAGCTGATTTGATTCTAGTGGACAACAAGCAATGCAATAAAGAATTGATATTAGACATGTTGGGTACTGGAAATGCTGCCACCATCCAGAAAATTCTTGTGAGTGCTACTGGTACAAGAGACAGACTTATATGGTTAGGCACTAAGGATGGGAGTTTTACTGTTAAGAGTGTGTAACGCCCCAATAGAAGGCCCAAACCACATGGTCTATACTCCAAAAGGACTAGTCAATGATACAATTAGAGCCTCATTGGAACCTTATAAAGAGCAAGAACTTCTCATTCCCAAGCAATGTAGGATCTCATACACCACCTACCCTTATTCATATCATATGGGGTATTACAATCTACCTCCCTTAAATTCCCGACGTCCTCGTCGGGCCTGTCCATTGTAGGTGGCACGGCTCAAGTCTCACATTTCTGATTGGGATAGGCTCTGATACCACTTGTGGCGCCCTCAATCCCCCTTATATAAATACACGGGGATCGAGACACCAGGATGGTGACAAACGGTCACGCATCCCAACGAAATGTGCTCAAGTGTGTGTGCAACATGCAAAGGTGCACAATAAAAGTCACAGCGGATAATATAAATAAGTCAACTAAGTACCAGAAATTTAAATACAAATATTCAAAACAATTTACCTTTAAAGAGTTATACAGTCATCCCAAATAAATTACAAGGGCAATATATAAATTGATAAAATACAAAACTCGATAAACAGGAGCAATCCCAGATCACTCCACCAACGGTGCCAAGCTAAGGCTCGTCATCCTCATCTGCATCAAAATCTGCGATACCATAAAATGGTACCACAAGTAAGTATAAACCAAACAACTCTCGGGATAAAAATACATTAATGCAACCAACATGCATTCATACGACAAAATCCACTTAGCCATAAAATACCGTTTTTTCCCAGAAAAATGATAATTTCCAACACACGCCAAAATCCCATTTTGGCCCAAATTATCCGTAAAACATTTTCCCAAAAAATGATTCACACAAAACAAACCCTTCATCGGACACTGTAGGCGGGAATCGCAGGCGGGACTCTACCACCGTCCCTGCTTACCACAATCCCTATCTCGTGCACTGTAGGCGGGAATCACAGGCGGGACACAACCACCATCCCTGCTTACCACCATCCCTATCGCGTGCACCGTAGGCGGGAATCACAGGCGGGACTCTACCACCGTCCCTGCTTACCATCATCCCTACAGTTCCTTTCCACATAATGAATACTTAACACACAACGAATACTTAACAGAGCACTGTAGGCGGGAATCACAGGCGGGACTATACCACCATCCCTGCTTACCACCATCCCTACCGCGTGCACCGTAGGCGGGAATCACAGGCGGGACACAACCACCATCCCTGCTTACCACCATCCCTATCACGTGCACCGTAGGCGGGAATCACAGGCGGAACTCTACCACCGTCCCTGCTTACCACCATCCCTACAGTCTCTTTTCCTTTTTCTCAAACCAGTCAATCCAGTCGTTTCAAACACACCCAAAAATCATTTCCCACATGAAAATCCAGTTTTCAAATAAACACATGAACATGTATGCAATCATGCGAAAACCCAGTTTTCAGTTACAAACATGAACATGCGTGCAAATGCAGTGAACAAGACACGACACCAATATCCAACAACCAACAAATCACAATGCAAACATACAATCAACTCCGTCCGCAATCCATCCGACCCCCGAACTCCTCGGACTCAGTCCGGCATAACCAACTAGTTCACAGTTAAAAAGAGTTAGTGCAAAAATACATTTAAATTACGAAAGTTCTTTGAGAAAATACTTACAATGCTATATAATAATTTCCGAAGGATCACGAAACTGCAAGAAGTGGTGGCTCAGCAACGTAACAGTGTAAAATACACTGTGGCCGTGGGTCTCAAAAACCCACTTTTCAACGGAGACAAATCAAGACCCAAAATTGATAGGGTAGGGCCTAGAGAGGTCGGTGAAGCCAATGGTGGTGGTGGTTTGCTGTGGGTGGCGGCGCAAGGGGTGGTTTTAAGGCCAAAAAGTCGAAATCGGAGATGGGCTTGGTTGTGCTTCACCGGTGACGGATCGGAGCCGGGGTTGGGTCCATTGGGTTGCCAAGAGGTCAGGGATGAAGTGGTAGGAAGATGGTGGCCGGAGGTGGCGCGACGGTGAGGCTGGAGCGAAAGTGACGCCGCGGCTTTGTGGGGTGCGTGCGGGCTACCGGCGGCGAGGTAGGGGCTGGGATTTGGGAGGTGAGGTCGCCGGCCGGTGGGGGAGCTAGTCGGCCGGGCGGTGTCGCGCACGGCGGCGCGATGACGGTGCTAGGGGCTGACGAAGGAATGGACGGAGGGAGAGGGGAGGGGGCTGGGTCGCGCGGGAGGGAAGGAGAAACAAGGATGAAAAAAGAAAAGAAAGAAAAGAAAAGGAGGAAAAGAAAAGTAGGGAGAAAAGAAATGAGGTCCAATCCTCATAACTTGGGTCACGAAAATGATCCAACGAAAACGATTTTAAAACAGCTAGTGAAATAAAATATTTCAAACACAGTGATTAACATGAAAATAAATAATTAAACCCAATAATAAGTTAATTTAACTCGAGAAGAAATTTAAACACATAACAATAATTAATTTAAAGAAAGCACTTCAAAAATAATTTTCGTAAACTAAAAATCATAAAAATAACTCAATTAAAAATCCAATAACTTTAAAATAAGAGAAATAAATTTTGAATTCATAAAAATAATTCCTTCAGTAAAAATACACTAAAATACAGGGTGTTACAGAGTGCCTATCATCTTCAGATGGAACTCAATGAAATCCATCTTGGACAATCATCTCGAGGAGCTCAAAACAATAAAGACTGGACTTGCTGTTGGAAATTAAATCTTCCTAATGCAGTGAAGGTTTTTGTGTGGAGAGCTTGTATGGAGTCCCTGCCAACAAAGATGAACCTTTTTAAGAAAAAGATTGTAGACTCTCCTCTTTGTCCTATATGTTACATGGAAAAAGAAACAGCTGCTCATATTCTATGGAATTGTGCTTCAGCTAGAGATGTATGGAGTCAAGGGCCAACACTTTTCCAAAAGAGCTCATTGAGAGCATATAGTTTTATGGAGATTTTTGAATCTCTAATTGCTAAATATGACAATCAACTTATGAAACTATTTGCTGTAACAGTAAGGGACATTTGGTATCAAATGAACAAGTCAATTTTTTAAGGAATCTTTTTGCATCCCACTTTGTTAGCTCAACAAGCAGTTCAAGAGGTAGTGCAATTTTGTCATGGTGTCCTCAATGGGTTTGGGTTGCAACCAAGAATGTACTGGAGGTGGGAGAGTTTCTCGCACGGTGGAGGGGAAACCAACGTTGGTGGTCCTTTTCTCGGCAGCTTTGGTGTGTGACTAGTTGTTGGCCGTGAGGAGCATCATCCGATGGAGAAAGGTGTGCGGCTGGGCTCAGAGTATGGGTTCGTGGTGGTAGCGTGGATGCTTGGCTAACGTGATGGTGGTTGTTGTTGGCGTGGAGAAACATGCGGTGATTCTCGAACATATGAGGTGAGGAAGAGATTGTGAAGAAGGCAGCAATAGACGTGTGTGAATTTATATTATATATATATACATGTATATATATGTTACTTCTAGAAAGGAAAACCCTAGTGCATGTGCATGCGGATGAGAACATGCATGGTGGGGCTGCTGCACTGCGGCATTACTCACAGTTGGTAGAAGCAGTTATTATGCGTGAGTTGTATTCCGATGCATGTGTATGTATATATACACACTGCTGGACTCGTGGAAAAACCCTAGTGAAAGAGGAGTGAGAAGTCCACTTGCATGGAGTCAAGATGTTGAGCATATGTACTTGGGCCTTGGATCCTAAGGTTTTCTCTTGGGTCCTTGTTTTGGATTCTAAAAAAGTAACACTTAATAATCCTAATACTAGCAAAGTCTTAAATTTTAAAATGAACCCATTCTCACCTAATAAGTATTTTTGAGATTGAATTAATCTGGGGAGCAGTCACTGTTTGGGAGCAGCCATTTTGCACACCCTACGTGGCATCATCCAAACCACACATCTCCCACACATCATCCAAACCGGGCAGAGAGAGAGAGAGATGATGGATGAGAGGTGGAGAGCGAGAGAGAGGTGGAGGGCGAGACAGAGAGACAGAGAGACAGGTGGAGGGCTTGGCTGGCTTAGAGGTGCTCGGGGAGGAGTTGCAGTGGTCAGGGGAGATGCTTGGTGGGGTTAGAACCGACACATGGCAGCGATAGGGCCGTTGGTGGCCCCGAGCCTGAGCTCGTGTGAAACCCATTTTATAGGTAGTTTGTGTGTGTGCGACGGAGAGGGAGAGGGAGGTTTGTGATGGCTGGGTCTATGAGAGGTGGTCGACGGTGTGAGATGGTGAAGGTGCGGTGGCTTGGGTGGCCGCGTACTGCAACGCAAGTGGAGAGAAATGGGTGAAATCCATTTCGGTTGAGTTACCACAGGGGAGAGAGAGCTGCGCGTGGGGGAGATCGGTGGTGACTGGCTTGGTCGCCGGTGTGAGGGGGAGTCGCCAGTGGTGGCCGTGAGGCTGGACGGTGCCGGATTGGGCTGAAGGGAGAATTGGGCGTGGGAGAGAGAGAGAGAGAGAGAGAGAGAGAGAGAGAGAGAGAGAGAGAGGAACGGGAAAGAGACTGGAAAAAAAATTAAAGACCAAAAGCAGCCACATAGTGTGTGGTGCATTGTGTACACAATTACAGTGGCTGCTCTGTAGCACTTCTCTTCGAGATTATATAATAATTTTTGGCATAATACAAATTTTAAATGGGCCCATTTGGTCCAAGATTTTTAAATGGACTTTAACCTAATTATCAAGCCCCAATAAAATTCTATAACCCACCAAATAAAATTTTGGGTCGTGCCCTTTTTCAAATTGTCTAATAAATTGTAATTGGGCTTTTCAATATAGTACATCAACATAATTTAGGCCCAATAAATTCTTCCTTGAAATATTGGGTTGGGTCGTTACAGAGGCACGCGGATGGTGTGATTCTCATTCCTCTCCCATGGATTAAGGACCTTTTTAATGTTAACAGCTCGCTCCTCCCTGGTGCCAGGAACAACTACATTAATAAGCTTACAAAGAAAAGCTTCATCCCTTGCCGATCTAATAAAGCATTTTTAGATGGAGCTATGGGAAGATGCTTCTTAAAAAAAATCATCCGCCAGGTAGTTGTTAATGTGGGTGACATGAGAAGCTTTCTCCAATACATTAACCGAGTGGTGGATAGTCATCGTTGCCTTGAGAAATGAAGAGAAATTATTTTAAGCAGTTAAGTATTCGTGCCTCAGATGCCAAGCTACCTCTTCTACAACACGTTCATGAACCTTAAAAATTTGTGTGGCGTCGAGGCTTTTGTTCTTAGGAGTTGCATTAATATCCCACAAGCATATTTGAGCCTCATCAAGGCCAGTTTTCATCTTCTTGTTCACCAACTCACTTGGTCGAGACCTAACAATGCCTTCCACAACCAAACACGTCCCAAAGACTCTCCCACACCCAGGCACCAAAACCTAACAATCCTTAATTGACATTTCCACGAACAGCTGGGGTGCGATTCCCACCCCCTTCCTTACAATTGGAGCCACAACCCTTTCTCGTATAGGATTTAAACAACCAATAACACCAGAAAGATTGAGTAGCCGTGCACAAAGATACGCATCAGTATATTGACGAATGAAATAATGAAATAAGGGCGCACTGTAAAAAATGAAATAACCTTGGCATACAAGTGATATCCGATTATGCAATTCGATTGAACAAAGATGGTTGAACATCATCGAGAATTGCTAGTCCTCCTAGATTCAGAAGTAGCACCCCAATCTTCTCTTCCATGGCATGCGAATCAGATACTATCTAAGCTCCACAGCGTGTGCTCCACAAGGACTTCTTAAACACCATCCCAAACTGCTTGTCGTCCCGCTCGATTGGACAATTGTGCACCTCATCATTGACCGAAAAGACGAAGATCTCGACGGGAAGGGCCCGATAGAAGGTGGGTCTGGGATTGAAGTGGCTGTAGAGAGTACCCATCATCATCATCATCTTCTTCTTCCACTTATTTTTAAGCATCATCTGTACTCAAATGCTCAAAAATTCTGGGCACCTCTCCACTGTATGCAGATCTCCATCTTCATGAAGTGCTGCCCAATCACCTTCTAGACTATAATATGTCAGGACAAGATCAGCATCAAGGGGTAATTTTAAGTGACTGGGGATCTTTGTCTTTAACACCAATATGCAAAACATCAGTTTTCCATTTTCATCAACCACGTTGGTGACAAGATGATAAACCCTTTCCCTTGCTTGAGTTTTTGCAATAGTGTGCTCGATAAAGACACCACCTAGGTCAAACTCCCATCTTGCTCTCAGAAAATCAAGGATGCCCTAGTCCTTGTTGTTGGTGTCGAGAATGGTTCGAAACCATGGGTCTCTTCCTTTTCTGGCCATGGTATGAGTTTTGCTAAGTACAACCAGTGAAAGGGATGATAAATCTGAAGGTTGAAAAAATGAGACGAGATTTTTGTTCAATCGGGCTTGCCCTTTCTCTTCGACCTTCACTGCATCTTGTTCCTTCTGTATTTCACAGATATGATCCTCCAACTGGTCTGCAATTTTGTTTACATGTTGTCGAAATACTTTGTGCATTTCATTATGCCCTTCCCGAAAATCATTCACTGGAGAACTTGGTAGCCTTATGATTTTGTTCCACCAGCTCCTTGATTTTGAGTAATGATGCAAACATTTATTCCATAGATTTTGATAACACGGAGATCGATGCCTCTCTACTACTACTTTGTTAACACACCTCACAAATTAAAGTCGTGAAACACTGATTTGCTCTCTTTGAGAGGAGCTTCTCCAATAAAATAAGAGAAAAAATGAGAGAAAAAAAAAAGGAAAGAAAATAGAGAAGTTCCTTTAGCATTCCAGAATACCACTACATGACGCTGCCTCCAATACATATACAGTTAGACATGATAACGAAAGCCAGCAGGACGCCATAAGGCCATGGGCCAACAAACAAAAAGCCTGTTCTGAAATACCAACTAAACAAGCAGACCAAATAACACTAATGGCCCAAGGAACATACTCCCAGCTCATCTACGAACACATACTAAAATGCTAAAAGACTATATAACATGAGCCCATCAACATGGCCCATCATAGAAGTAATTCTCCAGTTGTAACACCCCGCCTAAAAAGCACCTAAGGCCTTGACCTTAGTAGTCTTAATTCTAGTTAATTAGGAGTTGTGCTATTTGAGAATATGAACAATTTTGAATATTTGAGTTGGCAAGAGGGCCGTACACTTTGAGTTTAGTAGAATTATTAGAAGTGCAATATTGATTTTGAAGAAAAGGAAATTTTTAGAGCTTGATTGGTTTAGCAATATTATTTCGGAGAATTTTTAGTGCTTTATTAATTTTGAGGATAAGAAACCAAGATGCCCATAAGGGAATGACACATGACATATTGGATGGTTGCCACATTAATGGGCTAGCAATTTGGGTTAAATATTTGATGAAATTGGAGAAGGCTCAAAGAGTGATTTACTAAGGGCCCAAACTTTTTGGGTATAAACGCTTATGAGAGGCAATATGATTTTAGGCCCTACTTGATGGACATAAGACTTTAGGGTCCTAATACCTAAGGATGTGATGGGCTAAGGATAATATGTTAAAAAGTCTTAGACCCAACTTAGGAGATATAAAGTTTTAAGCATTTCTTGGAGGACACTAGAAAGTAGGCCCAATGTAAAGGACATAAGGCCATTGAGCCTAACTTAGTAAGAGTGAAGGCCTTAGGTCAAACTAGGAAGACATAAAATTTTAGGTCTCACTTATTGGACACAATAATATGGGCCTAACTTATTAGACCCAATATATTAGGCCCAACTTAGTAAGCATAAGGCCATTGGGCCTAACTTAGTGAGATTCAAGACATTGGCCCAATTGAGGAAAGACCCAAAGATTAGAACTCAACCTAGTATGCCTTTGAGGCTATATATAGGCCCCACAAATTTGGACATAAGGTCCATATTAGAACTCAACCTAGTATGCCTTTGAGGCTATATATAGGCCCCACAAATTTGGACATAAGGTCCATATAATAAACCACTCCAAAGCCCACATCCATGGCTTGCACTTTTGGCCCAACCAAAGCCCAACCCTTGAAGCCCAACGCCTTATATTTTATTTCATTCTTCCAATTGAAGTCCACATATACCATACCATTGATTTCCCTCAAGTCCAAGAAGTGCCACACGCCCCTAAGGTTCCCACTTGACCATAATTAAGCTTATAACTTGAGTTAAGGGCATTAATCAACTTACACATGATTAGTGACCTTTAAGCCGTGTTTTAAACTTAATTTTTCTTCAAATCATTCCCCACATTTTTTTTATCTGAACTCTATTGATTTTATTATTGATTTGAATTGTTCTTAGACTAATTTAGAAGTTTAGACTTGATCCAACACATATTAATAGAAGCAAAGCCATGTCAATGCCCAAATCACCACCAATCGGCACCTAGGTGCACCCTCATGTGCATTGCACCATATCAGCCCCTAGCCCATGCCTTTTACACCATTTTCTCAAGAGAAATTTCATCATTTACACCCCACCTTAACCCTCCTAGTTCAGTTCTAGCATTGGACGAATTGGCTCCAAGAAACCAAGCCAAGAAACCCAACCAATTCCATTACAAGCCTAGTTGAAACCAAACAAAGTGGCCTTGGATTTTTATTGAGTTTTCTGCTCTTGGTTGAGCCACTCTCCATGCCACCACCCAAGTCCCTTAACCACCTGAAAAGTCACTCAATGGTGGTAATAATTCCCCCAATTCAGACCAAGGAAAAGAGACAAGAAGTGAATCAAAATCTGGATAGTTTTTATTCAAAACCGTTGGCCTCCTTTGTGTTTTTCTCTTTTTATTTTTTTGGTTTTATATTCTGCACCAATGCAGCCCCCTGCACCTATAGACTCACTCTTACACCTGACCATGAATAAATCATGAAAATATAGGGCACTATTTAGCTAACCAAGCATGACACAAAGCTGAAAACTTCACTCATCACTCCACCTCCCACCTCCACCAATCCAAATCCTTATCTTCATCCAAGGCCAACATCTCCCTCCCCTCTTAAAGCCTATAAATACCTCACTCACTTCCTTATTTCTCCACACCTCTCCTCCTAGCCTTCTCTTGAGTCTTGAGAGCATTTCTTCCCCTTAGTGAGCAATAGAGTGAAATCGAGTGAAGTTCTTGAGAGTTCTTGAGTGAAGTTATTTTGAGATCTTTAAGGGCTGCGATTTCTATAAGTAATCTTATCCTATCTTTTTTTAAGTGTTAGAATGACATGTTAGGCTTTAATTTATGGCATGGGAATGAGGTTTTGATTGATTTTAATTAATGTTTAGCATGCTAATGTCAAACTGGTCAGATTTGATATTTTGATGAAATAAATTACTTTGGGTCAAATTTTAGTCATGGCATGACTTGATATGATTTTATATGATTCACTAATGTCTTAGAATGAATTTCGAAGGTTTAAGTATGCCATAATAGACTTTCATTCTATCTTGTGTTGATCATCTAGTATGCATCAGCTTTGATTAGTTTATACTTAACTTATGGAAGTTTTGATTAATTTACCTAGGCTTGAATAATGTGCATTTAGAAAAGCCTTGTAATTGGGATAAGAATTAAAATGCATGATTTAACTAAGTTTTGAAACATCTTTGGGTAAGGAAAGCTAGAAACTTCATGCATATGGATGGATTAGTGAAGATTAAGGTCTTAAAGTCATGTTTAAGTATTGGGATGAACTTGTATGATCTGAGCCTAAGTTTTTAATTTGTCTCTAAGGTTATAATTACTATTGGCACTTGATGAATTTGAGTACACATGCATCCATAGAGGTTGAATAGTTGAAATCACATCTTAGCCTTGATAGAATGCATGCCACGGGTTGGGTATGATTGACATAGTTTCACTTTGATTCTTAAAGTTATAAGGGCATAGATGGTTTTGGAATATGGAAAATATGAGGTTTATGAAGTTTGGTTAAATTTGGGGCTTATTTGCAAATAGTAAAGATTTAAGGCCTTAGTGGCAATTTTGCTAAGTTTAGAGGCAGTTTTGTAAATACTGAATTTTTGAACCCTTTGATTATGAACATCTTCCTTAGAGGTTCAAATCCTAATTTAGTATAACTTTGATTACAGACGCTTCGATTCTCTAAACTCAGAAGATTCGTAAGTTAGCTTCTAACTGACTCTTAGATAATTTATTTATGATTCTTGTATAAGCGCCACATTCATATTATAAATGTCATTTTGAGAATGAAATATCATATGACACATCTTTGAACATTTGATTACTTGTTTACATGACATGCGAAATCCTCACCATTTTAGCATATTGCATCTATAAATGTAATTTTCACATGAAAGCTTGCTACATATGCACATGTCATGAAATATATTTTTCAAGCATATCATGAACATAATTTTTGTCATGATCCCAAAAGCTGGGATGAGGAATTATCCTAGTGGAACTCCTATGTCTACTCTGGAGTGAGTAAAAATGGAAAGGTAACTCCTGAGTTGATGAAGAACAGTCAACGGGTTTCGAATGGGTTCTTTTTAAAAAATGCCTAAGCGAAGTCAAATTGTAACACCCGGGCCTAGCGCCAAGCCTTTTTTTATATTTTTGAGTTAAGTATATGAAAAGCCCAATTGAAATTTTTTCGAATACTATTTTATGGGCCCAAATTGGTTTTTAACTGTTATCAAATTTTTTCTAATGGAATTGTCATTGTAGTTAGAGTTTTTGAAATGGACTCTACCCGATCACCGTATGGCCCAGTGCCAAACCCATCCCAATTTGGTGCAAAGCGCACCGTTTAAATGATCAACAGATTTTTCCAGCAGTTTCCTCTCCATCCCGAAAATCCCTCATTTTTTGATCTCCAACTCCTCCTTTGCAAGACACTACCCATGCACGTCTACCCCTTTTCATTCTCTAGGGTTTTCATATCACCCATATAAATATACACATATATCTCATGCCTTTGGAAACTGCCTAATTATCGTCATTGCTGCAACCAGCCATAAGAATCACCCAGCTTCTCCTTGTTCGACGCCAACCTCCATCTCCACACTCCTGAGTTCTCTCCTGCACGGCGAAATCAGCAAGCCCACTGCCCAGCCAATGCGTAACCATAGCACCAAGCACCTTCATAGAACCACCATGCAGTCGCTGCTACCTTCTTCAATCGCCATCACTGAGACCCATATCGGCCTCCATCTTTGATCACGTGAAAATTGACGCCACCACCATAGCACCCGTGGCCAACCACCATCGTGCATGACCCACACCACTATAAATCTCCACCGGAAGCAACAAGCCCAGCTGTTGCACACCGCTTCATCGTAGAAGCCCAACACGAGCCGACCACAGCTGCTCTGCCCTGCATTTTCGTGCCCAGTCGTCGATACACTTTGGACCTGAAGGGCTCTGTTTTTGCACGCCAAAACAAGGGAAGCATCCCCACTGTGAGCAACGTCGTTAGCCCCTCCACTTCGATGCCACTGCCATAAGAAGACGTCGGAGGACGAGCCTCCACCTTCGGACGCTGCCTTGGTTGATGCCCAGCCCCAGACCGTCGCACGCCTCGCCGCCTCATGGTGAGTTTCCGTTCTCTCTCACGTCGAGCTCTCTCTCGGTCCCTCTCTCTTTCTACGTGAGGTCTCTCTCTCTCTCTCTCTCTCTCTCTCTCTCTCTCTCTCTCATGCCCAGCTCGCCAGCGTATCCACCCCAACCGCCATGCCTAGCCGCTTTTCGCCACTCGAAACTTCTCTCGGTAAGTTCTCCATTACTCTCCAACCACAACGACGCTACCTTGTTTCTACTATAAGTGTTTAGTTGTTCCCGTAAACTTCTATAGGTAACAGTAGGTTTAATAAATATTTTGAGTTATAATTACAATTTTACCCTTTTAGCCAAATGTTTCTTGAACAAGTGTTTTCGGTAGGACATGTTTTTCCATGGGGCTACGTCGTTTCCAATAAATATTCTAGTATTCTATATGGGTTTTGTCTCACGTTATAGTACAAAATTATATTAGTTAATATTAATGTTTTAGTCGGAGTTGTTAAGTGGGAAAATGATGAATTTAGAAAGTGATGGTATTTGAGAGTTAAGAGAAAATTTAGGTTTTGAGGTATTAAAATAGGTATTTCAGGTTTAGATATTGAAATACGTGGATTGAAAATTTATGGAAGTTACGTGATTATTTTATAGGTGACGATTGATTTTCGTTCAGTACTGGTGTGGAGAATTTCTGATAAGTTAAGAAGCCTAGGTAAGTGGGGTTCATATACTAGTTTTGCATAAAAGAAATGAAATAAGGTTGACTTTGAAAATAAGCATGTTTATTTTTGAAAAGAAATATGAAAACGACCTCATATGTTTATTCTGCATATGCATAAATTCTATATAAGAGAAAGTATTTTTTGTCATGACTGGTGTAGACATGAGCTAATTTTGTGTATTCTGTTTCTGAACTATTCAAAAAGAGAGAATATGAAAATCTAAAAGTTTTTGCTATGAATAAATGAAGATGTTTTGATTCTGTTTATTTCGAACATGTGAAATGATCTGAAGCTTTTCAGTATTTTGTTTTGATATGATGTGTCATATGAAAAACTTGGCATAAAGTTCTGATTCTGTATCCGAATGTGATCTGGTTCCGATGATGTTTCGTTCTGTTTCTGTTAAGGCCTAGCTACGGGTATAATGGTGGTTTATAACCCTACCACGGGAGTGAAACATAGTATACGGCCCAGCCACGGGTATAATGGTGGTTTATAACCTTACCATGGGGTGAAATATGGAATACAACTCAGCCATAGGTATAATGGTGGTTTAACCCTACCACGGGGGTGAAACATGGTATACGGCCCAACCACAGGTATAATGGTGGTTTATAACCCTACCACGATGGTGAAACATGGTATACGGCCCAGCCACGGGTATAATGGTGGTTTATAACCCTACCACATGGGTTAAACATGGTATTTGTCCCGATGTGATGCTATGAGATGATATAGTTTGGATATGCCAAAGGATTTTCTTTTTGAGAACAAGTTTGTTTTTCTGCAAATTTCGCTCTGATGTTTTGTACCAAGTTTTGTTTATGCATTTCGAAAGTAAATATGTTGTTTCTGCATTCTGAAAGCAAATGTTTTGTTCTACATACCGAACTTTATAAATGCTCATGTTTACATGCTAGTATATGCTCTCTACTTATTGAGTTATTGATAACTCACCCCCTTAATCTTCATAATATTTTTCAGATGATTTTGAATTTTTCATCTAGGGATCAAGATTTTACAGCTTTGGGTAAGATGATTTAAGAGTAGTAGATTAAGTATAGAAATTTTTTGATGAGTATTGGTGATTTTTATTAAGAAATGTTATTGTGTTATGATGACTTGGCATTTTGGAAAATTGGTTATATTAAGGAAATTAGTTTGAATTGAAATTCTTTATGATATTGGGAATTTGGAATCTATAATTATATTGTTGAAACGTGAGTGTTAGTGACAGGAAGTAACTCTCCGACTCCTGCGGGACCGGGGCGTTACACAAATGTTATGATATCTAATGTTGGTGGGTGTATATGTTATGATGTTATGATGATGTTATGTTATATTACCAATACATTGAGAACGAGTCTGCATACAATATAGTCTCAACGTGAGTTATACTACGGTCACCAACAGGTACTTACAGTGCACATGGGGAACTGTGACGATACCATACGTTACGTTGTTAATGTTATGATTAATTATGAACTGCTAAAAACGATGAAATGTTTTGATGAAATTATATTTTTTGACGATTGAAGTAAAAAAGTTCTCTGAAAGAAAATGTGCATCAAAATTTTTCTGAAAATGCTGAGGAATCTGGATGGGAGACAAAATATGGATTTTTTTTTTCTACATATCATTGCATGCATCTCATGTTTATCATTAATCATACATATCTTATTTCTGTACAAGTTGGTTGTTTAACTTACTAAGATCTCAAGGAATCTCACTGTGGTAGTCCCACTACCATTCCCTCCAAAATGGTAGAAGTTGTGTCAGGATTGGCATACGACATGCATGATGAACCGCTGACTTCAGATGGTTGAAGAGGAGCCCGATCTGGAAAAGAGGTTGGACTTGATTTGAACTTTCGTAGCAACGGCTCTATATACTATAGAGCAAATGCAAGAGTTAGTCTAGCTATGTAGATTCAGTTTTATGGAGATTCTATCTCTCACATTATGTTGAACTCAAGTGGACCTCTTAAGTGAGGAAGTACCAATTTATGGTTTATAAATCATTGGAATGTTTAGTTAATTCTGGCATCAATTATTTTTATCACCCTTATTTCCGCTGTGATTATTGCATACTGCTAGTTGCATATTAAGATGCATTACATATTAACTATAATGAACTGAGGTATATAACCTTGTGTTGCATGTCCCGACTCGCCAAGTCTTCGTTCCATCCCAAGCGGAGGTTGGGGGCGTCACACCAATTGGCATAGGTCAGACCCAAGTTAACTAGGTTTGTTACATTTTTGTTGTTTGAGATTTATAATTTTATTAAAGAAATCTCACTTCGCAACAGAGCTTCGGCTAGTTTTCTTAATCATAAACGGATAGGATCTATTTGATGAAGTGCAAAACCACAAGATTGCAAAGCGATTGCATTGAAAACCCAATGGGTATTTTGGAAAAAATAAATAAAAACTCAAATCATAGGACACTAGACTTATCGGTCGGTTTTAGCCATTTCCCAATTTAAAGCTAATATTGGTTGAAGGTCGATTTCAATGACTGAACATTCGATCAAGGGAGTCAAACAATTAAAACACATCCCTTTTAGGCCCCGATTGGGTTGCAAGATGCTCTCATCTCATCTCAACATCTAACTATCATAAACAAAAACACTTTTCAATTTTAAATTTTCAACATTTTCATCTAATAATTACTTAATCGTTATAACTTTATCAAACTTTCAAACAAAATACAAAAAATTATTCAAAGTTTTCAAATCCCAAAACAAAAATAATATTAAAAAAAGAGTATTATAACAATATTTTAACTTATAATATTTATATTCAAATTTTTATCTCCTTTCTCAAAATCCTATAAAACATCTTAACTGAAACTATTTCACTATTATTCACAAACCATTTCACTACTATTCACAGATCATCACATCTCATATCATCTGATTATCCAAACGAAGCCTTAGGAGAGGTTTGGATTCAAAACCCACCTCAACTTATCTCATCTTATCATTACAACTTTTTCAAATTCACACACAAAATATAATAAAAAATTCAACTTTTTCAAATCCCAAAACAACTTTCTCAAATTCTCACACCAAATATAATAAATAATTCAACTTTTATTCTACTATTCACAAACCATTTCAACCCATCTTAACTCATCTCTAAATCCAAACCTCTCCTTAATGATATAAAGTGATCTCTCATCTATTGAAATAAATGAACTACAGAGTTCGAAGAAGGCAATGAGTGTTTGTAGTGGAGTTTTGGACTGGGAGGGGAATGGGGGAGGATAGGTAAGGGATGATGACATACAATAATTGTCGAGGGTTTTTGTTTACATCTCCTTTCTTTTTCTTTGTTTCTTTTCTTTTTTAAATGTTTGGGAGTCCAATATACCTTTGCCTACGGGCTTGTTACACGACGGTGGAGTGATATGATTTCAGATCTCACTTCGAGGATGAGGACCTCTAGAAAGAAAGAGAGAAGAGAGATAGAGAGAAATTGGTTTGTTGTATATTATGCATAAGGGAATAGTTCCCACTATATGCTCTGATTGTAACAAACTCTATGAAGCAAAGACAAGGTTATTGTGCTAGGTACCAAATAAAAACGACAGACACCCTCCATCTACACTACAATATGGACTGAATTTAAACCTAGGCCTAAGCCCTTACATACACAACCAAATGAATTGACTCTTTATTTCTAATAGACTAAAATAGAAAAGGGCCCAACAGGTGGAAGCCCATAAGCCCATAAGCCCACAACCACTTAACCTAAACATATCCTCCTGAGACCACTTCAATTCTTCCTTCTTCAACCCTAAGTCTTTTCCCCTCAAGCGGCACCCTAGTAACCTCCATTGATAGTGGCTTAGAGTGTAATAATGCCCCTCTCTTAAAAAACCTTGCCCACAAGGTGTGAGAAAGTGTTTTTCAGTTTATAGTAGTTCTCCCAAGTCGCATATTCCTTCCCTTGACCTTGCCATCGCACCAATAACTCTGTCTCTGGCCTATTATTTAGGGGCCGCATCCTTCAATTCAATACTTCCTCGGGCTCCGGCTTTAGGATCCCATGGGGGTTTACCAGAGGCAATGTCGTCTCTGTCGTTACCCTCTCTCCCAACTGACGCTTGAGTTGGGAAATATGGAACATGGGATGGATCTGTGAGGTTGGTGGCAGATGTAGTTTGTAAGCTACGTCCCGTACATGTTGCTCCACCAGAAATGGTCTGTAGAACCATGGGGCTAACTTGATCCCATCGATGATTAACCAAGGTCTGTTGGTAAGGCTGAAGCTTGAGGTAGATCCAATCTCCAACCTTAAATTCTTGTTCTTTCTTTTTTAAATTTACATATCTTATCATCCTTTCCTGTGCTTTGTTAAGATTGTGACGGTGGAATTGGGCAATGTAGTCCCTAGATCTTAGTTCACTTCCTCTGCCCTTGTAGTCCCCAGTATGTAGGATGTGAGTTTAGGTGGGGGTTACCCATACAAACCCTCGAAAGGAGTGAGCTTTGTTGCTAAGTGTTGAGTGGTATTGTACTACCACTCCGTTAAAAGCACCCATTTCACCCAATCCTTGGACCTATCCCCCATGAAACACCGTAGATAAGTCTCCAGGAATTTGCTCACCTCCTCAGACTGCCCGTCAGTCTATTGGTGGTATTCAGTACTGACTTCCAGTTGTACCCCTTAGGCCTTGAATAGTTCTCTCCAGACAATACTGGTAAGCGTACTATCCCTTTCCGAGACAATGGATTGTGGCAATCCATACAACTTAAATACATGCTTAATAAACAACTGAGCTACTAACTTAGTAGTGTAGGGGTGCCTCAAAGCTATAAAATGGATGTACTTAGTTAAACAATCCACTACCACCCATAGGGTACTAAACCCATTAGAGCTGGGCAACCCCTCTATGAAGTCCATGGTAAAATGGGTCCATGGTTGAGAGGGAATTGACAGGGGTTGCAACAACCCACTGGGAAAAGAGTGGTATGATTTCTGCTGCTGACATACCTCGAAATTCCATATAAAAGCCCTTACGTCAGATTTCATTCCTGGCTAGTAGAATTCATTTTGGGCTCTTTGAACAATTTTATCACCCCTAAATGTCCCACCACGTACTACTATGTAGAAATTGTAGTAATTTGGCCTTGAAATCAGGACTCTTGGCAATGTAGATTCTTCCCTTGTAAAACATTACCCCATCCCTCACTGAATACTGAGATGACATCTGTCCTTTTAGGCATTTATCAATCAGGTTCTATAAGTCAGGATCCCTTCATACCCTTGTTTGATTTCCTCTAGCCACTCTAAGGAAGGGACTGATATTAGTGCTAAGGAAATCTCATTTTCCTCAATTTTCCTAGACAAAGCATCTGCCACCTTGTTTTCTGGACCATTTTTATATTCCACTAAAACATATAACCAAGTAGCTTGCTCAGTCACTTCTGTTGCATGGGTGTCGTAATCTTCTGGTCTAGGAGGTAATTTAGGTTGTGGTGGTCAGTTTTAACCACAAAGGATATTCCCAATAAATAGGGTCTCCAATTCTAAACAGCTGTGATTAGAGCATACAACTCCTTCTCGTAGGTAGATAATAAAAGGACCCTGACTTAAGTGCCTAATTGAAAAAGGATATGGGTTTACCCTATTGCATCAAAACTGCCCTAACCTACTTCCCAGAGGCATCACATTCTAGAAAAATCTGGAAGGGTCAACACTAGGGGTTGTGTCACTGCTTTTTTTAATTCTATAAATGCAAAATCTACAGCCTCATTCAACTGAAAATTATTCTTCCTCAATAATGCAGTGAGAGTAGCAGCTATAACCCCATAGTTCTTGATAAACCTCCAATAATAACTCGTAAGCCCCAGAAAACCCCTTAGGGCCTTTAGGGTCTTTGGCTTGGGCCAATCCACCATTGCCCTCAGCTTATCAGGGTCTACTCTAACCCCCTGGTCAGAGATGATGTGGCCTAAATACCCCACTTCTCGGTAGCCAAATTTACACTTTGACCCATTTGCAAATAGCTGGTGTCTCCTCAGCATGTCTAAAGTCAGCCTGATGTGTTCTAGATGCTCTCCCTCATCCTTGCTATAGACTAGGATGTCGTTAAAAAATACCAACACAAACTTCCTAAAAAAAGGCCTAAAAACCTCGTTCATCAGACTTTGGAATGTGGATGGGGCATTGGTCAGCCCAAAGGGCATGACCAAGAATTCATAGTGATCCTCATGAGTGCGAAAGTCCGTTTTATACACATCCTCTGGCTTCACTCTGATTTGGTGATAACCAAATTTAAGATCCAGCTTGGAAAATAGTTTAGACCCACTTAGCTCATCTAGCAGATCCTCCACTATAAGAATAGGGAATTTATCTTTGATTGTGACTTTGTTTAAAGCCTTGTAGTCCACACACATTCTCCAAGTCCCATTTGTTTCCTAACCACTAAAACTGGGGAGGAATATGGACTTTGACTGAGCTGTATTATCCTAGAGCCCAACAGTTGCTTAACAATTTTTTCTATCTTATCTTTCTGAAAAACATGGGTACTTGTAGGGTCTCATAGATACTGGCTTAGCCCCTGATAGTAAATTAATGGAGTGGTCTTGGGTTCTCACAAAGGAAGTCCCATGTGCTCCTGGAACACAACAAGATACTGGCTCAATACTGCCTTTATATGGGTCCTACATACATCTGCTCACATGTAATCTCTCCTTCATTTATCATTTGTAAAATCACACCTTTCCTTTCTAACTTACTTATTTTTTTGTAGGAGCTCCCTTCCCATAGTTGTGCAGATACCAATCCCTATAGTGTAAAGGGTTGCTCTTGAACTGAAAAATCCATGGGAAGGTTATTAAAGTTCCAAGCCACAATGCCTAAAGATTGTAGCCACTGTACTCCCAAAACCATATCACATCCCACCAATTCCAACACAAATAGGTCTACATTGAAGTAAGTTCCCTGTATCTAGACCTTAAGCCCCTTTGCCAGGCCTTCACTGGTCAATTTGTCTCCATTAGCTATCCCGACCTTCACTTTTTCTTCTACACAGATGGGTAATTTGGCCCTCCTTGCCACGGTGCTATCCAGAAAATTATGGGTGCTGCTAGAGTCCACCAAAGTTAAAACCCACTAGCTATTTTACCCTAATAGTTCTAGGATTTGAGGAACCTATAAGGGTGTGTAGGGATATTTCAGGCTTAGAATTCATTTCAGGATCTTCCACCACTTCTCTACTCTCATCAATAGTTACTAGTGGTTTGGTTGTGTCTGTCTCCCCCTCCTCTTCCTCTTCTACTTCTTCGATTAAAAATAGCTTGGGGTTTCTACACTTGTGTCCTGGATTCCATTTGCAATCACAGTAGTAGCATAATCCCCTCTCCCATCTTTCTTTCATTTGGCTAGGGTTTTTTTTTTTACTAGTTTTATGGCTTTGCTCATATCTTGCTTTGGCTAGTGGTGAAACCCAATGGTTGGGTTTTTAACCCAATGGTTGGGTTTTTAGTCCCTTTTTATTGATTTCACATTCTCTTCTTGTAACTTAGCTAAACTGAATGTTGTTACTAGATTTGGGGGTTGAACATTCATACCTACAGTCTGATTTCATCCTTCGGACCACTAAAAAAATAACTCAACTTATGGGGGTTGGACAACCTTTTACCTACATAGTCTGATAAAGATGGCCTCAAACTCCACCTTATACTGCTCCACTGACTCTGTTTGTCTTAGTCTAGTTAGGGCCTTCATGGGATCGTCATAAGAATTAGGGTCAAATCTAATTAGAAAAGCTTTTACAAAAGCATCACAATCAGTTATGACTCCAGTATTTTCCAGATCCTAAAAACAGACCATGGCCCTCCCTTCCATGTGAAAGGAAGTCAGTCTTAATTTGTGTTGTGGCATCATGTTATAGAATAGAAAGAATTGGTTAGCTTAATAAAGCCAACCTAAGGGGTCTTTCCCTTGGAAAGAAGGGAAATCAATCCTTACTGATCTAGGAATTACTTCTCCATTGATTTCCGATTTATCCCTGAGGAAGATTCTTCTTGGTGAGGGCTTGAATTCCTCTTTTGTAATTCTAATGTTAGTGCTACAAGCTGCTGGACCACAGCATCAGACTATCTCTTTAAGGCTAACACCTCTGTCTCCAATGTTTTCAGCTGGGATTTAGTGGATTTCTTCAGTCCACTCAGCCCCTCCTGCAACTGATTCATACGAGTCTCCTCAGCCATGGTGGTGGTGGATAGTTGCTGAGGATGACCAGCTCTGATGCCAATCTATTACACGACGGTGGAGTGATGGAATTTCATATCTCACTTCGAGGGTGAGGACCTCCAAAAAGAAAGAGAGAAGATAAATAGAGAGAAATTGGTTTGTTGTATATTCTGCATAAGGGAATAATTCTCACTACACCGTGAGCTATATGCCTCGATTGTAACACACTCTATGAAGCAAAAACAAGGTTATCATGCTAGCTACCAAATAAAAGCGATAGACACCCTCTGAAGGGCCTACACTACAATATGGACTGAATTTAAACATGGGCCTAAGCCTTTACATACACAACCAAATGAACTGACTCTTTATTTCTAATAGACTCAAATAGAAAAGGGCCCAACAGGTGGAAGCCCATAAGCACACAACCACTTAGGCCTTGTTTAGTTGCAAAAAACATCTAATCTCATCTTATTTAATCTGATCATTACAACTTTTCCAAACTCCCACATAAAATACAATAAACAATTCAACTTTTTCAAATTCTAAAACAAAAATTATATTCTAACAATATTTTATTCAACTTTCATCTCATCTCATCTCATTTGTGTAACTAAACGAGGCCTTAACCTAAATATATCCTCCAGAGACCACTTCATTTCTTCCTTCTTCAACCCTAAGTCTTTTCCCCTCAGGCGGCACCCTGGCAACCTCCATTGATGGTGGCTTAGAGTGTAACGGAGCTCTCTTCACTCTTCAAGATCAATGTACTCTCTTTTGCTAATGTTTGAGTTTTCTTCATCAATCTTTATATGAGAATACAAAAGATATAGAATTAAAGATCTTCAACCAACACAATTAGATTCACTACGCACATAACGTAAGAGTCTTGCTTATCTCCTTTGCTTCTCTTTGAAGAAAGGAGAGTAAGGCAGTGATAAGAGTCCTGGTTACTCTTTGGTGTAGCTGAGGGTGTGAGTTTTCACCGGTCCATAGAGGGCTGAGTGAAGAGGTAGAGATGGAAGATATGGAAGGAAGGTGGAGAAAGTTTCAACTTTAAGGTGAGGAAAACCATGCTATTTTAGAGATCAATAATTTGGAGGAATTGATGAAACAAGGTGACAAAAGTATTCTAGGCAAATTGTTCTCTGATCGAGTTGTAGGAAAAGAGGTGATTGGTTGATGATGGGGAAGATATGGAAGGTGGGAAAGACTTTCTCGTTTCTTGAACTAAGTCCTAATCTATTCCTTATTTCTTTCCAAAGCCATGTAGACAGAAATAAAGTCCTTAAAGGCAAGCCTTGGCTTTTTGACAATTGCCTGTTTTTATTGAAACTGTATGATGGACTAACACCTCAATAAGATGCAATTTGATAAGGAGTGTTTCTGGATACAATTACATGATCTCCCATTAGTATGCAATTTGTTGGTACAGTTAAGGAGATAGATGTCTCAGAAGATTGTATGACCTAGGGACATTTTCTAAGTGTAAAGGTGGAGATTGACATGAGGACGCAACTGTTGAGGGGAAAGTTTATTCATCTGAAGGGTGACAGACTATGGATGCCTATTAAGTAAGAAAAATTGCCACATGTATGTTTTAACTGTGGTATATTGGTTCATGGAAACTCAAGATATTCAAAATATCAAAGTGAATCATCACAGTACACGAAAGAGAAACGACAATTTGGGACATGGCTTCGTGCAACCTCCATACCAAGGGGTAATCTTTATAAGAAACAATCTGATAAAGGTATAGATGAGGCTATTGAACATGATGTTGTACGTCCCCTGAGTGATGATGGTGAAGGGGAAGTTGGAATTTCAATGCTGCTAATACACGCGACATGTAGTTCTGTGAGATTGAAGGATTCAGAAAATAGAGAACCAGATATCGAGCAACATGGGGGGTGTCAAATATGACCTTCAACACACTGGAGTGCAAAAGGATGGTATGATAGGTATAAATAATTGTGGATGTTCTGATATGGATGCTGCCTCAGGTTTGATTCTTAATATGGACCAAGGGAGAACAATTAGCAGGGATGAGCAGGATGATTTAACTTGTGAACAAAAAGAGGTCAGGAAAAAGGCCATACTGAAGGGTTGCAGGATATGGGTCTGAACAGAAGTGTAAGGGGCAAGAGGGAAATGGTAGTCATATCGTAGTTGAGAAATTAAGCACTGCAGACTATGCCCTATACACTAGCACTATAGAAGGGGAAAAGCAGTCTATGAATGAAAGGAGTAAGTCTGTACAAGGAACATGGAAAAGGAGGGCTCGTAACAAGGGGAACACAACAGTTATGTCACTCAAGTCAGGCAACAAAAGAGGCATCACAGCACATGGTGGGGATAGTGGAAAGGCTGCTGGGGTGAAAAAGGGGAAGTTTGTGATAGGGCAGGATGAATTGACAAAATCATTGGTATTGGCGGACGCCGTGGAGCAGCCCCGTCAAACATTATGAAAACATTGAGTTGGAACTATCAGGGGCTTGGGAACCCTTGGACAGTTCAAGAACTTTGCCATTTGGTGAAGGAAAAAAAAACGCCAAGTAGTTTTTCTTATGGAAACAAAACTACTTGCCAATAACTTCGAAAGAATTAAAAGTAGGTTAAACTGTGTTGGTTGTTTTGTGGTGGAACCAGTGGGTAGAAAAGGAGGAATGACAATATTACGGATAGAAGATGTAGATGTAGATATAGTAAATTTCTCTAAACACCATATTCATTCAAGAATTAAATTTGAAACAGAAAAAATGGACTGGTTCTTAACAGGCTTTTATGGGCATCCTAAACTATGTAAAAGAAAGGAAGCATGGAAGTTATTATCAGCTATAATACCACCTACATACAAGCCTTGGTGTGTCATAGGTGATTTTAATGAAGTGCTTTTTCAATCTGAAAAAGTAGGGGGAAGGTTGAGACCAGAATCACAAATGAAGGAATTCATAAATGCTCTTGAGAGTAATGCTCTTTTTTATTTAGGATGGAAGGGGGATAAATATACATGGTCTAATAAAAATTTTGATGGCACTTTCATTAAAGAGAGATTGGATAGGGGGTGGCTAATACAAAGTGGTCTGAAGTGTTTAGAAGTGGGGAGGTGCATATCTTACTAGTTATTAAGTCAGACCACAGGCCTTTACTGTTTGTGATGGAGGAAAAGAGGCAGGTATGGAGGAGAAAGCAAAGAGTATTTAGGTTTGAAGCAAAATGGACTTTAGAGAGGGAAGGAAGTGTTGTTGTTCAAGGGGCATGGAATACAGATGTAGCTGGGATGGATCCTCTCCTACAGGTACAACAAAAGTTACATGCTTGTAGAAGAGACCTAATAAGGTGGAGCTTAGTTTTGGTTCAGGGTGAAAGCAAGTCCATCAGACAGAAGACTGAATTGCTGAGAGTGGAGCAGCAAAATGAAGGAGCCCATAATTCAGAGAACTTAAGAAGCTGCAAGAGGATATTAGTTTGTTGATAGCAAAAGACAATATAAAGTGGAAACAAAGAGATAAATTTGATTGGTATCAAAAGGGAGATAAAAACTCGAAGTATTTTCATGCATGTGCTAACCAAAAAAAGAAGAGAAATTGGATACACTAGATTCGAGATGTCCAGAACAGAGAGCTGGCTGATAAGGCAGGTATAGAAGGGGCCTTCCAGAATATTTTACAGCAATTTTTACTTCCTCTAATCCATCATTGGAGGATATTGATAGTTGTACCAGTGTTATTGAGCCTTGGCTGTCTGCTGATAAGAATGAAGAGCTGGTTAAGGAGTATAAGTTCATGAAGCCTTGAAGTAGATAGGTTCCCTCAAATCTCTTGGCCCATATGGTTTGAAGCTTACTTCTACCAAACATATTGGGATATTGTAGGGGAAGAGGTATGTAATGTTGTCTTAAACTTTTTAAATGGGGGACCATTCAATTCCTACCTCAATTATACTTACATATATATATATATATATATATATATATATCTAATCCCAAAGGTTAATTCTCCTAATATAGTAAGTGAATTTTGACCTATCAGTCTTGTAATGTTCTATATAAACTTGTATCCAAAGTTCTAGCTAACAGGTTGAAAAAGGTGTTGAATGGTCTCATCTCCAACAATCAAAGTGCTTTTATTCTTGGGCGCTTCCTTACAAATAATGTTATGATAGCCTATGAAACAATGCACACTATGAAGACAAGACAGAAAGGCAAATCAACAAGTATGGCAAGAAAGTTAGACATGACAAAGGCTTATAATCGATTGCAATGGAATTTTCTTGAAGCAATAATGAGAAAGATGGAGTTTCCAGAGAGGTGGATCAGGCTCATTATGACTTGTGTAACATCAGTCACATATTTAGTACTTGTTAATGGGCAGCCAAGAGAAATTATTGAGCCAACTAGAGGCTTAAGGCAAGGGGATCACATTTTCCCTTACCTTTTTATACTCTGTGCTGAAGGCTTAAGTGCTCTTATAAACTCAGCTGAAAGAAGGGGATTAACTCGAGGGTGGCTGTCTCAAGAGGGCGAATAAGGGTCAACCATTTATTATTTGCTGATGATTGCATTATTTTTGGTAGGGCCAATCTGATAGAATGGTATAATTTTCAGGCACTTTTACACTCATATGAGCAAGCTTCAGGCCAATTGCTCAACAAAAACAAGACCACAATTTATTTCAGCTCTAACACTTGCAGGGCTGTTAGAAGTTAGATCATTCGAGCAGCCGGGGTTAGGGAATATGGTTCCTATGAAAAATTCTTAGGTCTACCACCTATGGTGGGGAGATCAAAGTATAATGCTTTTAGACACTTAAAAGAGAAGATATGGGGGAGATTGCAAAGCTGGAAAAATAAATTCCTAACACAAGTAGGGAAGGAAGTGTTGCTTAAAGTTGTGATTCAAGCTATGCCAACCTTTCCTATGAGCCTATTCAAATTACCAAGGAAGTTGTGTATGGAAATCACTTCTATTATGTCTAAATTTTGGTGGGGCCATAAGGAGAATATGAGTAAGATTCAGTGGAGGAGCTGGGTTAGAATGGGGGAATCAATGAAAGAGGGGGTTTGGGCTTTAGAGATGTAGAGTCTTTTAACAAGGCTAAGCTAGCAAAACAATGTTGGAGACTTCTCAAACAACCTCATTCTTTGGTGTCTAAAGTCATGACAGATAAGTATTTTAAGCATGGGGATTTGCTGAATGCAAGGATTGGGAGTGGACCTTCTTTTATTTGGAGAAGGCTGTTATATGCCATGGATTTACTTAAAGATGGTTTGCTGTGGAGAGTTGGCAGGGGGGATAAGATCATAGTTTGGAAAGATAGATGGCTGCTTGTTCTTGCTACATACCAGGTACAATCTCCATTGATTACTTTGAATAGAGAAGCCACTGTGTATGAAATTATAGACCATGAGCAAGGGGAATGGAAGACTCAATTGATTACTGATATATTCAGTAATACTGAAGCTGAGGCCATTTTGAGCATACCACTTAGTAGATCGAGTCTTGAAGATCAACAAATATGGTTATATGCAAAAGATGGGAAGTTCTCTGTAAAGAGTGCTTACCATTTAGAACTATCAAAGAGGAGAATGATTCAAGGAGAGACCAAGACATACTGCCTACGAGGGTGAATCTGGTTAAGAAGCAGATCAATGTGGATAGACTATGTCCAATTTGTGGAAGGGAATATGAGACTTCTATACACATTGTATGGAGTTGCCCTACATCAACAGATGTGTGGTCTGAGATTGGTAGTCTAGTGCATAAATGGGGGTGTCATGAAGTCAGATTTATGGACTTATGGCAAAAGCTAAATGAACTGTTATGTCCAGAAGATTTAGGTGTCGTGGCATATGGTATGAGACTACTCTGGTTGAGAAGAAAGTCACTCCTCTTTGAAAACAGATTTGAGCATCCAAGAATAATTATGCAGAAGGCTATGGTCAATAGGAATTTAGTGCTGCACAGGAACAACTCAATGTTAAAAGGCATCAATATGCATCTGCTCGAGCTGTCAGTCAGTGGAAAACACCAAATGGTTTCATGTGCAAGGCCAATTGGGATGTGGCACTGGATTTACAGAAAAAGAAAATTGGCTTGGGGATCATTCGTCAAGAATAGTGAAGGGATTGTCTGGCTGTGTTGTGCTCAACATTGAAGGGTTTGATACAACCAGTAATTGCAGAGGCTCTGGCCTTGAGGAAGGCTTGTGATTTTTGTGTTGATTTGCGACTGTCACAAGTTATCTTTGAAGGGGATTGTCAATTGGTGGTCAAACATGTCAATTGTAAGGAGGAGATAGATACCAGCTATGGCAGTATCGTTGCAGACATTCCAAGTTTGTTGTCTAAGAGGCCACCGTGGAGCATTTGTTTTACCTACAGAGAATCTAATTCTATAGCACACATGTTAGCAAAGTTAGATTTGTCATTAACTGAGGATCGAGTTTGGATTGAGGAAGTCCTTGTTCAAGTAGAGAGTTATGTAATGACTCTGAGTTTATTGAATGAATGGTAATGTCAATGGTTTGATTAAAAAAAAAGATTCACTACGCACATTCCTATTACGAGATCCTTCCTAACAGACATTTCAAAACAATCCATTATCAATGGCCTGTACTACTACTTATGAGATAGGACCATTTAATTGGTCCATTTTCTAACTCATTGTAACTTAATTTCCCATGTTGTATTTTCTGCTTGGAGAATTGTATCTTTATACACAAAAAAAACTTACAAACTTATGTGTTCCCACATGGCGTTGACACGCGTCACTACCATGTTAAAAACAACTTAAAAATGAAAGGGATCTTTGTTTCCGAATCAAGCCGCTTGAAGCCTCGACCCCTGAAACCCTAGCCCCAACCCAGGCTTGACCCTGAAACCCTAGTGCCTTTTACGTCCAATATGCATGATAATCACCATCAATTGGTCATCCATATAAAATCTGGTGGTGTGTGACATCGAAAACATGACCTTTCTAGATTTTCCCGATGGTTCTACAACTTTGGTGATGGGTTTTAAGCTTCAGAGATCTAAAATTTGGGGATGCAAGCTCTCCACCTAAAAACTGACATCTCGACAGTAATATCTTCATTTTTCTCATAGTGTATACATTTGTTTAGATTACTCTGTTAATCCATATTCTAGACCCACCCTGTCACGTGAAATCTGAGCCATCAAAGTAGAGATGAATGAGGCAGTTCTTTGAATCTTAATGCACTAGTATCAACAAGCAACTTCAACTTCAACGTCTAAGGTCTCACTCTTACAAGCTAATTTTGATGACATTATTTTCCATTGGTATCGGTAGGTTCATTGTGTTTGCAATTTGCTGCCATTTGTTTGAAATCTCAATATGTATGTTTGCAATTTTCGGACTATCTCCAGTTTATAGGGTCTCTTTGTTGGGTTGCTTTGTTGTGTATGCTCGAAGTGTACACGTTGGTGCTGTGCATGCTCAAAGTGTGCACATTGGCTTGGCTGGTTTAAAGTTATTGCTTCTAAAAGCGCACACAAGTTGTTGGTTGGTTTTGCTAATTATTTGGTTGGGAATAGCTGATTGGATTTGCTAGTTAGTTTTTAATCGTTAGGACCATAACTTTGTGTGTGGAAGATGTTGGCATCAAGTAGTCACAAAGAGTAACAATAAAAAATTGAAGACTTCCGACAAGAATAATAACTTCAGAAGACGGTTTTTTACTAGTAGAAACTGGTAGGTGGAATGATTTGCTAACATAATTTACATTAGTACGCTATTTGGGAGATCATTATATAATACTTTTGTTGGGTTGATTTGGAGCTTCCTAATTATGGCAAGAAGATGCTTAAGCGTTAGTGTGATATAAATGAACATTGAGTTTGAAAGTTGACCATATCCGTGCAACAATGGAGCTATAATTAAGTACGTACGGTGCAGTAATGTAAATTGAAACAACTAGGCATCGATTAGAAAGTACAATATATAGGGTAGCACTCTTGTCTTCATGGGTTATTTTGACAGCACTTTCGTATTTTCTTTGCTATTATCTATTGCAAAGACAGTTTTATTATACATGATTTTTACATGAAATGAAAATGGTATTTGGTATGTAGAATTTCTCATTTGGTATTAATATCTATGGCAAATGCATCCAAAAACATGAACTCATTTGGACGGTGACTGAGACGCCGGGATATGTAACACAAGCCTACACACCCCTCATACATGATAGATAATATGCTATGCACCTAAGTATACTAGCAGTATGCAATAGCAAAGTAGCGAAAAGTTAATAAAAGTCAGATAAACTAACCAACACGATAAGCAATTGCAAAGCAGATGACACCATACTAATAATATAACCCTAAACTTGGTCATGGTCGTCGTTTACTACACCTGTCACAACTTCTACCATTCCGATTGGAGAATGGTAGTGGAAACTACCACAATGAGATTTCAAGAAATCTCAGCAAGTAATCACGCAACATACCAGAGTTAACAGAAGCATACAAAAGGTATATCATGAAATGCGTGCATGGACATGTACTTGACTTATGCCTTTGACCAGAACTTGACTTATGCACTTGACTATTTTCAAAAGACTTGTAACAGAGACTTGAGCTTTTCATAAAAACTTCATAACCTTTTCTTATTCACGTGAACTTATTTAGAACTTGTCTTATCAAAACATATCACAAGATTTGCATTGAGTGATCCATATCATATCACGAAATTTTCATCAAGTGATCCTTATCTTATGAGCTCTTATCTTATCCTTGTTCAAAGGGTGGATGCAACACGGTTCCCCTTTGCACCACATGTTCCTGCTATTACCGCACCATCAACAGTCCATACACCGTGATGAATACTTCATAAACAGAGATTCATATTAACTCAACCTTACTTCGTCGGGTTACATGCCTTATGCACCCACTAGCGTTAGACGCTTCCTCGCTCCGGCATCCTTTGAAAAGAATCCATTCGAGGCTCGTTGACGATACTTTGTCAACCTAGTGGTTACCACTCCATTTTTAAGCACTCTAGAGTGGACAAAAGAGTTTCACTAGGACATTCCCCCGCCCTAGCACTTGGGGTCGTTATAAATCTTTTTCTTTGAAAACATTTTTCTGAAAACACTTATTTAAAAACACCTTTTTGAAAACACTTCTACAAATGCATGTGACATGAGACTTAAACATGCTTACTCATACTTGACATATGACATGCGAAATGTCGTGCATGAAATAACCAAGCATAACATGTTCATTTAATAGGATAATAACATAAACCATATGAGATATCATAACACATATATGGAACCATGAGAACTTGCTTAGGCTAAAACTCATAGGCACAAAAACATGAAGATTCATCTCATAAACATGTTCCAATCCTCAAACATATATTATAAAAATCAAAATATAGTAAACTAAGACATGAAATCATAGATTTTTGGCTAAGTCTAAAACTTCCAAAGCATGTTCAAACTGAAACATCATGTTGCATATACCATCAACCTCAATCAAGTGAAAATCGAAACTCATGGACATATTTCATAGCAATTTCATTACAAAGCCGAAACATAAAATTCCTTCCTTAGAATTACTCAAGATCGTATTGATATATTCAAACAAACAACTAAGAGATAAAAAACAAAGCGATCAAAAACCATGGAAGGATTTACACAATCATATACGAATATTAATCAAGAGTAAGTTGAGTGTATACTTACAAAATCCACGTAAGGAATACTAGCAAGTTGTAAATCCGAGCATACTATATTAGAAGAGCATCTAAAACCCTACCTCATGTTCTTGAGTGCGTGTGTGGATTTCTAGGGCATCACTTGGTCTTATTTAGGTTAAAACCCCTTCATTTCACTCGTAAAGTAAAACAAAACCTAAAGTAAACAAGATACATGTGATGATCGAAACATGGAGGTTAAATCCCCTCTTCACTAATTGGCCTCAAGTAGTTTTCCTTGAAAACCCTAAGTTATTTCCAAGAAAATGGTAGAACGTTTGTGTGGTCTATCTCTCTCTAATGAGATTTGAATCTCATTTTCGGATCGGAAATGACTTATGTGTGTGCAAGACTTAGAGGAAACCGATTCTTACCTTGCTAATCCTTGATAGTGCCGAAAACCCTTCTCTTGCAAGGATCCTCCTTGTTTGGTTGGAAAGAAAATACAAGAAAATGAGGGAACTTTCAAATGAACTAGGGAGAATTGTGTGGAGAGAATGAGAACTCATGCAAATCCGAAAAATGGCAAGGGAAAAGCCCCCTTGGCGTGAACCCTTCTCTTTTTATATGAGACCCTTCACTTCCCTCCTTGGTTGTATCCAAAGTCCTTTCATGGATGACAAGTGGCAAAGTTTCTTCTTTCCCTTTTCCCTAGTGCCAAAATGCCTCTTGGATTTCCCCATTTGGATTGCATTAGGAAGGGACACTTTGGGGGGTGGCGTGTAGGACTCCTCTTCCTTAGCCGAAATTCCTTCTTTCCCCTTTATGCCCTTCCTTTCCTTAAACAAGCAAATATCTCTTCAAGGGTAGCTTGGTAAAACCATACATGCCTCTTCCTATTCCCAACAAGTAACTCTTGGCATGGAAGACAAGTGGCATTGGGCGTGTGCCATAGCCCTAGCCGTCCTCTCCATTTCTTTTCCCAAGATGTTGCTTCATCTTCTAAGTACTCCTTCCCTAGGTGACCTTTCATATATTATTGGTCTAAAATGCACTAAGTGACAAGTGGCAAGTGAATGGAATGCTTGAGAGTGTGCTAACCGAAACCCTAAGGGCAAACTTGTCCTTGATACAAAAGTCTCTTCACAAAATCTTCTAGAAACTTGGTGCATACTTGACACATGGCAAAATATTAGCCAAATTCGAAATCCCATAAGCCCCCCTTCAGTTTCCTTTGCAAAACTTCTAGAAAAACTCCATTTCACTTCCCTAGGCTTCCATATCCAAGAAACCTACCTTGGAACTCGAATTCTAGACAAAAACAATGGGCTAGGCGTGCAAGCCCATCTTGGTGCCTTCTTTCACCTTTCTTTCCCCCTTAACCCACTATCAAGACTAGGTTCAAGGTGTAGCATTCTCATGACACATGGCACTAGTAACTTAGAATTGGATCATGGGCCTAAACCATTGGACCTAAGTTTCTAAATAGAGCCGAAATTCCAAAGTAAACTAAGGCCACTCTCCTCTTGGGCTCAAGTTACTACATCAAAGGTTCTAAGGCCTTCCAAAGTAACTAAGGCTCCTAAAATGCCATGGCAACCTAGAACGAATTCTAAGGGTCAAGCCTAGACAAAATTCAGGTCATCACATGAGTTATTTTATAGTCAAGTTCCTTTATATCAGATGACATATGGCTTGATCTCCAAATAGGAGAACCAAGGTTCAAATCCCACACCCCCTTTATCAATAATAATAATAATAATAATAATAATTGTAAATTAGGACGTGTTTCACACCACTGGCTACTCGAACGACCTGCAAAGAACAACCTGACTGCACTGGATGCCCAGGATAAACTTAGATGATTAAGTTGGAGAAGTAATCTCAATATAATATCTCAATAATACTTAGAAGAGTATTTGTTACCTTTGTATACCATTTATAGAGATGCACAGGGGCGTGTCCAGGAAGTCGATGACCATCTGTTCCCTATATTCATCTCTAATTATCCCTTAATCAAGGATGAGGAGATAATCACCCTGATTTATAGGGGTTATCCATTTCAGGATAACTACCTTCATCTTGAGGCGTTATCCCTTTGTGGATGATGTCGTCTCCCTTGTTGATATCATGCTCCCGTGGGCTTTTGGACCATGGGCTCTATAGGTCAACATAGCAAGTTGGGCCTACTTATGGGCTTGGTATCCAGAGGACCCAAATATCCCTCCAGTTACCTCGCTAATTTTCTTTGTGCCAGCAGATAGGAAATTCATTAGTTTCGCACCTTATGCGTCCATGATAAGTGTGATTTTTGTTACTCTTTTATTTATGAAAAATGTCAGTTTTTCTTCAATTCTATTGATTTATTTTTATTTTTATATATTTTTCTTTATTTTCTTAGATTTGAAGGAATGAGAAGATTTAGTGTGAAATGAGAGCATTTTGGTACAAAAGAAGGGACTACGGATCCAGACCGAAGAAAGTGCGACCAGAAGGTGCGATCAGAATTGGTGACAAGAGTTAGGTGATAAGCGAGATATTTTACCTTCTGGGCGAGAAGACTTGGTGCAAGGCTCCGGGCGACTAGATTGAGTGACCAATCTAAACAACCAACTTAAGTGACCAACCTAAACGACATCGTGGGCAACAACTAACAAAGACGATCAGCTTTACCGTTCGGTAGGTTGGCGAGAGGAGTCTTTAATCTAGGTCAAAAACCTTACATCTTGGTCATTGAGCAAGGAAACTAGTTATATTCGGAGCACACAACATCTACCCGGTGGGACCCTTCCGAGTTCCTCAATCAATCTGCTGACCACCAAATCCTCCCGAACTCCGTAAATCAAGCCACTTATTACTAAATCTTCCATTTTAGATAATTTCGTTATTCTTGGGATAATTTCTTTTATGTTAACATTTATCTTTAGAAACTATTTTCCAAATCTTTAGGCTAGAATGTAGCCGCATTGATCTTGTTTCCGGATTTAAGTTTTGACATCTATTTAATCCTATCTTGTGGGATGAATAGAAGAGGAGGAGAGCATAAGTTTGAGAGTAAAAATATTCTAGAGTTTATCATTTAAGTTTCTTTCAAGGAGGCAAATCTGGAGGACAGAGGCGAGAGCTGCATGCTTCATCAACCGACTCCAACGAAGAACACTAGTTTTATTGTTTTTCTTTTCAGTTTCATTATGCATTAATTTTATTTTCTAGAGTTTTGATGTAGTCTAGCATTGAACACACAATTTATATTCTAAGTTATTTTATTTTCAATATTTTCATGATTGAGTGTTTATTCCTTGTCCTTAATGCTTGCAATTTTCTAGCTAATTATTGTTCGATCGATTGAATCGCAATGAGACCGAGAGGTGATTTGTGATTAGAGCTCTAGGATTAAGCGTCATTAGTTGAGCGAAAGTAGAGATATTTACAGCGATTGTGTAGGATTTGCTAGGTGAAATCAAACGCTCTAGATCTATTCTTATTATCTTTAACATCTTAATTTTAATGTTATTTTCTTTAGTTTAATTTAGATAATCTATTCTTCAAATTTTAGTTTTCCAAATAGTAATTAATTTAGTAAATTTCAATACTCAATAACATAAATAATCATTGTGGGTTCGACATCTGTTTTCTTTAAAACACTTTACTACTTGTTACGATTATGTGCACTTGCAGATATTTTCAGCCCAAGAGTCCACGTGATATTCTTACCCCGCTGGTTTGCAATAGGTAATCGATTAAGCAGATTTCGACCTTTCCTACCCTGTCGAGGGTCCATGAGAGATAATTTATAGGCTTAAATTCAAACCAATTCTTCAAAATATAGCCCACGTTAGCCATAGATGTTCACGCTAATTTAACACCCTTATTTGAAAGAAATGGAAACTGTCAGCTCAACCAACTTTTCGGATTCCTAAGAACCCTCATGATTACCCTTCCTGATCTTTCTTGATTCACTTACTTATGCCCGTACTTCTTCTTTTCGCACTTCCTCCCCCTTCCATCTTTCCTTCTCCCTGTTTGAGCCCTCTGTTTGTGTCATCTTCAAGAATGCATTTTTCTAGCAATGGTCAGCCCCGGTTCTTTCCGTACTCCCATCCATTCTTCTAGCCCAACTCCAGTGAAGGGCTCTCCTCCCCCTTCCGCTAAATCTTCCCTTAGTCGAACCCCTACCTCCTATGAGGGTTTTTCTTGGCATTCCACCCTGTCTGAGCAGGATTTGGTGAAGCTACCGTCCACATACTGAATCTTAGATTCAGTGAAACTTTCCGTTCTCGGGGCAGGATGTACCGTTGAAAAAGGGTTCGCTGGTGATGTGGCCCTAACAGTGAGTGCCTTGACGCACAGGCTACGACTCCCTTTCATACGCCCTGTTCGTGACGTTTTGGATTTCTTGGGGTTAGCCACCACCCAGCTTCACTCGTACCCTTGGCGTGTTCTTATGTGTCCGTGCATAGTATTTCGCATGGTTTTGGAGCCCCTGGAGGATACTTACCCAAATTTGACAGCGAAAGAATTTCTTTCTTTCTATGGGTGAAGCCGTTGCTAGGCAACGTTTACAATTTTCGTGTTAGGTCACAATGCTTGGCAACCTTCGAGCCTCGTTATTCCAATGCCAAGCAGTGGCAAAACAAGTTCTTTTTTGTTTCTGGAAGTAACTGGGAGTATCCCACCGACGAGATGAATCTTTGGGACTACCCAGCCCGTGCTAATTGGGGAAGGATCCCCGACGACAAAAGCTTGATGTTGGACTTTACTCATAGGGAACGTTCTCGTGTTGACATAGTCCTTAATTGGGCAAAGGAAAATGACAGGAGTGGTTTGGTGACAGAGGACTTGCTCTCCGCCTCCAATATCGATAGGTTCTTGGTGATACCCAGTCGAGCCCATGTTAGGGGTCATAAACTCAAGGTCGTGGTGCCCCCAGTGAAGAGACGTGCTCCCTAGCCCGGGGGTAAAATGTAAACTTCTCAAATTGACAGTTCTTTGCCCAAACGCCCTCGTGGCGGCGTGAGGGCGAGGTTGCTAGATCTACGACGGGGGCAAAAGTGGGGGTGGATCGAGGAGTACACTGCAATTCTGACCTTGTTGGTGGTGAGGGGGCTCTTGATGCTTCCCCTGGAGAGAAAATGCCCGAAGCTTCGCCTGTCAGGGTTTCTCCCCCTGTGTCGCCAGGTCTTGACGACCTTATTTGGCTCATGGGCCAAGCCCTCGCTGACTTGGCAACAACTTTTGATTTTTACTTGCCCGCCAAGGGCACTGAATCCGTGAGCACGTCGCCTTTCGAGTCTCCTTCTCTCCTCTCGCCGACCTCAACGCTCAGTGTCGGTGACCTTTCTGTGGATATGTACAGTGCATTTTCTATGGGCATGGCTAGGGCTGGGGTGCCCGAATCCATCTTAGTTGGGGGCGCCCAGACCAATATTGGGGGAGGTGATGAAGACGACGTAGGGAGCAAGGATCTACCCTGAGTTCTCTCCCTGCGACCGTATCTGGGGGTGAGACCCCTACTACTGACCAAGAGAGGGTCTCCATCCCTTCTCCCTCCCCTTCATCATTCGACGATGAGGAGGATTCTCCCACTCCTCCTGAAGGAGGGGGGTCCTCCTTAGAAAGACGGCGGGGTTGGTCAACAGGACATGGGTGATGGAGACTTGGTCGACGCTGAAGTTGGGAGGCAGGTTGATGGCCCAGGGACATTTGTGGCCGAGTTGGGGAATCTGACCACCCCTTCCCTTCCCTTCGTGCTCCCCATGCCGGGGGGTGGGGGGCCCTGCGGTTGAAGTAACAAGCCCGGGATCAGTCATGGAGATGTCAAAATGCTTGAGAAACATGCTCTCTCTAGTATTGTGTTCATTTTTTGGATACTACGCCAAGAAGGAAATGACCAAGCTCGTGGCTGAGATGAACAGGCCGATGTGCACATCCGCAACTTGGAAACTGACCTTGAGTTCCTCCGTGATGAAGTGTGCGAGCTTCGTGGTGAATTACTTCGAGCTCAATCAATCCAGGCGCGTGATAGTTTTGCCTTGCGGCTGGCGGAGTCCGAATGGGAGTCTGCTCGAGCTCGGGTATCTAGGCTGAGTGAGGCGCTGGCCACCTCCCAGCAATCTCAAGCAGATGTTGTGCAATGTTCTAGGGAGTGTGTTCGGGCCTTGTCCACCTCGAAGGAGGAGCGCAAGAGGCTTGCACTTGAACCGTTAGAGGTGAAGGAGCGCAGACAATTCGACATCCAACTGTCCGAGGCAAAGGGAAACCACGAAGAGTTGCAATCAAGGTTTGCTACCTATAAGAAGGTCTGGGAGGATACTGATGTTGCATAGGGTAAGAATAGCTCAAAGTTTGAGGCCTTTGAACGCCACTGTCAAGGAGCAGAAGCAGCAGTTGGAGGGGTTGGGGACTTAGTTTGCTTCTGCCAATGGGGAGTAGGTCTGTTTGCACCCTAAATTGGCCGCTGCCAGGGATGTTAGGGACTGGGCATTTGGGTACGACTATGGGGCTGGTATGGCTTGCTTGCGGGCTCACCTGCTGGCTAACCCGCGTACCAACTTAAATAGCCTGGACTTGGAGGAGTTTCAGCCTGATGTAGTGTCTTGTCGTGGATGCCCTAAGATGCAACACCATCCCCGACGCCTTTCCTACCCCAGCATCCTTAGCCCGCCCTAGTGGAGTCCCCTCCTCATGACATTTTTTACATTTGTGATGTTTGTTTGATATTTGATCTTTGTATTGGTTCTGGACAACGTTTGGCCCTTGAATTGGCCCTTGACTTTTGCATTTGTTTTGGCCTTATTGCTCTATGTAGTTTAATTTTTGTTTGATCTTTTAACTCGCATCGTGAACTACTCTTGATGTTGGTGGCTAACTGTTAGGGGGTTGTGGGGTCCTTTAACCTCCGCACCTGTTTGCTTGCACCGCGAGCTAGACTTGAACCTGGTGCCTAGATGTTTAAGGGGTCCTTTTACCTTCACGCCAGTTTGCTTGCACCACGAGTTAGACTCGACCCTTGTGGCTAACTGTTTTGGGGGGGGGGGGGGGTCGTAGGGTCTTTTGACCTCCGCGCCCTTTGGTTTGCACCGCAACTTAGACTTAACACTGGTGGCTAACTTTTTGGGCAGTTGTAGGGCTTTTGACCTCCACGCTCATTGGTTTGCATTGCAAGTTAGACTGGACACTGGTGGCTAACGTTTTGGGGGTCGCGAGGTCTTTTGACCTCCACGCCCGTTGGTTTGCATCGCGAGTTAGACTAGACATTGGTGGCTAACTATTTGGGGGGTCACTGGGTCTTTTGACCTCTACGCCCATTGGTTTGCACCACGAGTTAGACTCGACAATAGTGGCTAACTGTTTTGGGAGTCGTAGGGTCTTTTGACCTCCATGCCCGTTGGTTTGCACCGCGAGTTAGACTCGACACTGGTGGCTGATTGTTTGGGGGTTGAGGGGTCTTTTGACCTCCATGCCCGTTGGTTTGCACCGTGAGTTAGACTCGACACATGTGGCTAACTGTTTGGAGGATCGTAGGGTCTTCTGACCTCCACGGCTATTGGTTTGTACCGCGAGTTAGACTCGACACAGGTGGCTAACTATTTGGAGGGTCGGGGTTCTTTTGACCTCCACGCCCGTTGGTTTGTACAACAAGTTAGACTTGACACTAGTGGCTAATTATTTGTGGGACGTGGGGTCTTTTGACCTCCATGCCCATTGGTTTGCACCTCGAGTTAGACTAGACACTGGTGGCTAACTATTTGGGGGGTCACTGGCTCTTTTGACCTCCGCGCCCGTTGGTTTACACCACGAGTTAGACTCGACACTGGTGGCTAATTGTTTTGGGGGTCGTAGGGTCTTTTGACCTCCATGCCTATTGGTTTGCACCGCGAATTAAACTAGACACTGGTGGCCAATTGTTTGGGAGGCTGTGGGGTCTTTTGACCCAGGCCCATTGGTTTGCACCATGAGTTAGACTTGACATTGGTGGCTAATTGTTTAGGGGATCACGGGGTCTTTTGACCTCCACGCCCGTTGGTTTGCACCGTGAGTTAGACTCAACACAGGTGGCTAACTGTTTGGGGGGTCGTGGGGTCTTCTGACCTCCACGGCCGTTAGCTTGCGCCATGTATTAGACTCGAAACTTGTGGCTAACTGTTTGGGGGGTCGTGGGGTCTTCTGACCTCCACGGCCGTTAGCTTGCGCCATGTATTAGACTCGAAACTTGTGGCTAACTGTTTGGGGGGTCATCGGGTCTTTTGACCTCTACGCCTGTTGGTTTTCACCACAAGTTAGACTCGACACTGGTGGCTAACTATTTTGGGGGTCGTAGAGTCTTTTGGCCTCCACGCCCGTTGGTTTGCTCAGCGAGTTGACTCGACACTTGTGGCTAACGGTTTGGGGGTCGTGGGGTCTTTTGACCTCCACGCCTGTTGGTTTGCACCACGAGTTAGACTCGACACTGGTGGCTAATTGGTTGGGGGGTCATGTGGTCTTTTGACCTCCATGCCCGTTTGTTTGCACTGCGAGTTAGACTCGACACTGGTGGATAACTGTTTTGGGGGTCGTTGGGTCTTTTGACCTCCATGCCCATTGGTTTGCACCGTGAGTTAGACTGGACACTGGTGGCTAACTCTTTGGGGGGTCGCGGGGTCTTTTGACCTCGGGCTCATTGGTTTGCACCGCGAGTTACAGTCGACACTGGTGGCTAACTATTTGGGGGGGGGGGGGGGTTGAGGGGTCTTTTGACCCTGGGCCCATGGGTTTGCACCATGAGTTAGACTCGACACTGGTGGCTAACTGTTTGGGGGTTGGGGGGGTCGTGGGGTCTTTTGACCGCCATGCCCGTTGATTTGCACCACGAGTTAGACTCGACACTAGTGGCTAACTATTTAGGGGGTCATGGGGTCTTTCGTTCACGTCCGTTGGTTTGCACCGTGAGTTATCGACACTGGTGGCTAACTGTTTGGGGGCTCATGGGGTCTTTTGACCTCCACGCCTGTTGGTTTGCACCACGAGTTAGACTCGGCATTGGTGGCTAACTATTTGGAGGGTCTTGGGTTCTTTTGACCTCCACGCCCGTTGGTTTGCACCTAGAGTTAGACTCGACACTAGTGGCTAACTGTTTGGGGGGGGGGGGGGTTGTGGGGTCTTTTGACCTCCACGCCCGTTGGTTTGCCTCGTGAGTTAGACTCGACACTGGTGGCTAACTCAGATCTCCATCCACTTTATTGATTTGTCTCTCGTTAAAAACATACATTCTTCTTAAGACAGAAAATAAATGCTTAAAAATAACCTCATAGGGATAAAACCTCTTCAAGTGTTCGGTGTTTTATGGGTGCTGCAACTCCTTTCCCTGTTGTCCTTGAGGCGGTAGGAGCCTAGTTGGTTGCAGGTTATGACTATTTAGGGTCCTTCCCATCGTGGGCCAAGCTTTCCCTCGCCTTGGGTTGTCACGCCTGTCTCCCTATGCACCAAGTCACTAACTTTAAAAGACCTAGGCTTGACCCGCTAGTTGAATTAGCACTCAGCCTTCCTTTTGTTATAGATATTCTAGACTTCCGCCTTTTCTCTCACTTCCTCTAATAGGTCAAGATGCTCCTCAAGCATTTCGTTCTTGTCTGCTTGGTTGAAGTGGCTGGTCCGGGGTGTGGCCAAGCCAACTTCCACCGGGGCGACCGTTTCACTCCTGAAGGCCAAAGTAAATGGTGTTTCCCCCGTTATGGTCTTCACTGTCATTCTGTAGGCCCATAAGACGCTTGGGATTTCTTCCGCCCATTCTCCTTTCTTGTTGCCGAGTTTCTTTTTTAATATTCCCAACAAGGATTTGTTCATTGATTCTGCTTGTCTGTTTGCCTGCGGGTGCCCTGGTGACGAGTATTTTATCTGGATGCCTAACTCTTGGCACCATTCTCTATAACAGTCTGAGTCAAATTGCTTCCCGTTGTCGAAGATTATGATATTAGGGATGCCAAACCTACACACAACATTCTTCCATAGGAACTTAGTCATAACTTTTGTTGTGATGGTCGCGAGGGGCTTTGCTTCTGCCCATTTCGTGAAATAATCTACCGCTACGATTATGTGCTTTACCCCGCCTTTCCCTAGTGGGAAAGGGCCAACTAAGTCGACTCCCCATTCGGCGAAAGGCCACGGGGCAGTGATAGAGTAGTTTTTTATAGCAAACAGTGTGGAACCGGGGCGTATATTTGGCATTTGGTACACTTCTTTGCGAAAGTCTTAGCATCTCTTAAGGCGTTAGGCCAATAGTATCCTGCCCTGAGAGCTTTCCATGCCAAGGCCTTCCCGCCTGAGTGGTTGTCGCAGATGCCCTCATGTATCTCCGCTAGGAGATACTGTGCTTCCTCAGGTGAGATGAACCTTAGCAAGGGAGCCGAGAAACCCTTCTTATACAGGACTCCATCAATTCTGGTGAACCGCACCGCATTCCTTCTCACTTTCCTCGTTGCCTCCTTCCCTTCTGGAAGCTTGCCAGCTTCTAAGTATTCAAATATCTCTTTGGTCCACTCTAGCCCTGAGGGGCCTACATGATTCACATGGGTTACAATAGTTGGAACTTCAATCACCTTCTTCTGTACTTCCCATGGCAACTCTACGTCCTCCTGTGCAGAGGCGGCCTTGGCCAGTTTATTGGCTATAGTGTTATTCACCCTCGGGACCTGTTCCAGTTTGAAGTAAGTAAACTGGTCGCGGATTTTTAATACCCGATTTAAGTCCTTTTTAAATTTTTCCCCTTTCGTGGCGTAGGCTCCAGTCACTTGGCTCATGACTATTTGGGAGTCGGCTTTTGCTTCGACCTCATTGGTGCCAAGAGTCTTGGCAATTGAAAGTCCTGCTATTAAGGCCTCGTATTCTGCTTTGTTGTTTGTAGTCTTAAAGGCGAGTGTGGCCATATAGTAGTGTTCCTCTTCTGTCTCCCCAATGATATAAATCCTGATACTTCCTCCCTTTTGGCAGGCTGACCCATCGACGAATACCGTCCCGGGTAGAGTAAGAGGTGCTACTTCAACATTTGCTGGAAAATTGGTGAACTCAACGACAAAGTACGTTAATATTTGCCCTTTAACTGCACTCCTGGGCATGTAGTCAAGGTCGAACTCGCTGAGCTCTATCGACCATGCGACTAATCTTCCCAAGCTGTCTTGCTTCTGCAGTATCTTCCCAAGGGGATGCTTCGTCAGGACCCTTATGGGATGGGCTTGGAAGTACGGCCGCAACCTCCTGGCGGTTGTTACTAGTGCGAATGTTAGCATTTCCATTTGCTGATACCTGGTCTCGGGGCCTATCCGCGCACGACTTGTAGTTGATTGGAGCCTGTGCTGTGCCCTTATCTTTGCATAATACAACTGAGACGGCGTGGGGGGATACTGCTAGGTACACTTACAGGATGTCCCCCAGGTTAGGTTGTTTTAGTAGGGGAGGATTGACCAGGTACTACTTCAATTCCTCGAAGGCTCGGTTGCAATCCTCATTCCACGGATGTGTCTTCCTCAAGACCCTAAAGAAAGGGAGGTACTTGTCCGTGGACCTTGGTACGAACCTATTTAAGGCCTCTCTCTGACACTATAAATCCCAAAAACTTGCCCGAGTTGACCCCGAAAGCGCACTTAGTAAGGGTGCAAATCGGTCGGTCCAGTTCAGTCCGGTCTGGCGATGGACAGGAGCAAACACCCTTAGGGACCGTACCGGACCAAACGGTAGCTATAGGTCTAGTCCGGTCCAGTCGGTCCATTCGGTCTGGCCTAATTATTTTTTCTTTTTTTAAATCAACTAATAAAATTTTTTTATTTAAAATACTAAATTAAACTAAGTGACTTATTAATGTTGATTATGTAACAAACTCAATAAAAAAATATTTTATATGGTCAATGATAATAAATTAGATGAAAACTACATTATTAATTTATATAATTACTATATAATTAACTAATTGATAGAATATTAACAAGTGTTTATAACATATTTAAAATTTTGTATTGCTAATAGTGATAGGTTAGATGAAGATATATATATAAAATATTGTTAATTTATAGAATATTAACAAGTATTAATAACATATTTAAAATTTTATATTGTTAATTGTATAATTATTATATAAATAATATATAAATATTTTTTTTTTTCATTTGGTCCGGTCCTGGGTGGAAAAACCTTGGACCATGGACCGGACCGAAACCTTTCAATCCTCTAAAATATGGACCGAGACCGACCGGTCTCTGTCTCAATCCGGACTGAAACGGTCGGTCCGCTCGGTTCGGACCGACCGTCTATCACCCCTAACACTTAGCAGGGTTCAACTTCATTTTGTACTTGTGTAGCACTGCAAAAGATTCTCTGAGGTCCGCTAAGTGCTGCGTAGGTTCCTTGCTCTTCACTAGCAACTCGTCGACGTAAACCTCCATGGTCTTGCCAATCTGGCACTTAAACATTTAATTTACCAACCTCTGATATGTCGCCCCAGCATTTTTCAACCCAAAGGGCACTACCTGGTAACAATAAAGGCCTCTATCGATGATGAATGTCGTCTTCTCCTCGTCCATCTTGTTCATTTGGATATGATTGTATCCTGAATATGCATCCATGAAGCTTAGAACTTTGTGCCCCGCGGTGGCGTCTACAATGACATCAATCCGTGGAAGCGGGAAACTATCCTTTGGGCAGGCTTTGTTTAAGTTGGTGAAGTCCACACACATTCTCCACTTCCCATTTGCCTTTTTGACCAGTACCATGTTGAAGAGCCATTCTGGATAGTAAGCCTCTCTTATAAACCTCGCTGCTAACATAAAGTCTATTTCTTCAGTTATGGCCGTGCATTTCTCTGTGCTGAAAGACCTTCTTTTTTAGCGTACCTTTTTGCCTCTGGGTTGACACACAAATTGTGTTCTATGATTGCATTGTCGATTCCTGGCATATCTTCATGGCTCCATGCAAATACATCTCTATGCTCAATCAGCAAACGCTTTAGCGCCTCCCTGTACTCTGGCGGGAGCCTCATTCCGATCCTAGTAGTGGCGTTTGGGTGTTCTGGGTGTAGTGCTACAATTTCTAAAGACCCGTTTACTTTAGCTTGCATGAGGTTGTCTTCATCCCTCACTTCTACGTTCTGGCTATCTTCTTCCAAAGGTGGCGGTGGTGGTTGCTTGCCCCCACTATCCACTGTGCACACAGCAGACGCCCTTACTTTGAGCTCCTACACATAGCATTCCCGCACCAAGATCTGCTCACCACGTACCTCGCTACGCCTGCTTCGGTTGGGAACTTCATTTTCAGATGGTAAGTGTAAGTGACTACCTTCAAGTCATTGAGGGTTGGCCTTCCTAATATGGCATTATAAGATGATGGGGCTTTAACCACCAGGGAGTTCTTCATCGTGGTGGTGATGCAGGCGCCTTGGCCAATTGAACCTGGCAGCACAATGGCACCTGATGAGTGGACGAAAGTACACTCTAAATACCCTATTATTGGACTAAAATGCTAAAATGTGAATAGAAATGATAGAAATTAATGTGTATTATTGAATTGTTCTATTTACTTTGGGATACTCCTAAGCAGATTTTTATATTTAATTTCAAGCTCTATAAAAAAGCAAGTCAAAGCCCAGTCAAATTCAAAGGATTTTCAAGTGGGCAAGACGTTGGAAAAATTTATGAACTTTCAATGAGTGTAGGACTCTTCAAATAAGCATAATGATGGAGTTTGAGAGTAATTCGGATATAGAAAAAAAGTCAGAGTCCAAAACGCTCTAGGAGACAGCCTAGACATACTTTAGTATTTTAATCGTAACTTTCCAATCACATATTGGATTGATGCGATTCTTAATGCATTAGAAAGATATCTTAAAGGGCTACAAATTTGTCACTAATAAGGATTTCTAAATTCGAACGCCTGAAGTGCGTACGTGGCTGCCAAGATGAATCCTAAAATTTATGCGATTTTGTATGCAGGAATATGAAAACATTAGGGTTTCTTTCCTACCCTATATAAGCATTTTATTAGCAATAAATTGAGAGTTTTTAGAGAAGGGAGACGGCACAAAACTGAAGAATGAAGAGATGAAATTAATTTTTATGGCCGTCTTTTGCTTTATTTTTCTCTTGAGATTTTTGTTGTCCATTATATTTAAGGGTAACTAAATTCTCAAGTAGGGTTAGGGAGGAACTTGCACATGGTATTTTTAATTTATGTATTTGATTTTCAATTAATAAAACTCTTTTATTTTATCATTCTCAATTCATTGTTGATGTTTTCTTCTCCAAATAATTATAGAATTTATTCTGTTTATGGATTCAGTCATGTTTTTTCTATTGAATGGATTAGGTCTTTAATTATGTTTGGATTAATTATTTATCTATATTGATTTAATTCTTTGCTGCAATATCGCTCCCTGAGTATATTGTCGTCGTTGGATTTTCTCAATAGTGATAATAATTTACGTATTTTAAAAAGTGGTGAATGATTTTTCAAAGGGTTACATTTCGTTTAATTTTGATTTATAAATCTATACCTTCCAATTGGGAATTTTGGGAATTGAGTTCCCAATTAAGTTATTCAATGAATTAAGAATAATTAAAATACTGGATTTGTGCAAGGAATTCTCGACACTTTACTGTTCCTCAAATTTGAGTACTTTTTCTGTTAGTCACTTTGCTTCATTTTAATTTACATTTAAAATTAATATTTGTTCTCCATTAATCATTTAATATTTTTATTTAGTTTCTTTGTTCCTTTTGCTATTCTTTTAAGTTGTCTCTCTGTGGAATCTACACCCTAAAGTTGTACTACAACTACCGCGTTATTCTTTGGATGTAATCAAATTTTGGCGCCATTGCCGGGGAGACGGTAGAAGAATTGCTAGATAGCTTTTTTTCAGCAGTTTGTAAGGACGGTAACTTCGTTCCATCTTTTAGCTTGTTGCATTAATTTTTTTTCTTCTCTCTTTTTATAGTATTTTTATTTTTTTTAGTATTATTTTTTTTACCTTGCATGCACATATATAGAGACGCCTTGGGTAGATTTGCTTGTAGGCCTGCGCTAGAGTCAATCAAATTTTTTAAATCCTTTATTTGACAATCCATCTAGTCCCAAAGAAATAAGTGAACATAAAGATCAACCCACTAGAACTCTTCAAGATTACCTCCACACTACACGCACAGCCACACCATCATGCATCATGTTTCCAGCTAATACTCGCCAACTGGATTTTAAAACAGGGGTGATACAGTTACTCCCTACTTTTCATGGTTTGGAAAATGAAAATCCATATGTGCACATTAGGGAGTTTGAGGAAGTAGTTGCGACTTTTCATAGTCAAAATGCAACTGATGACGTTGTGAGACTTAAGTTCTTTCCTTTCCCTTTGAAGGATAGAGCTAAGAGTTGGCTATACTCACTGAGACCACGATCTATTGGGTCATGAAATGAGATGACTCAAGTTTTCTTTAATAAATGTTTTCCCCAACATAAGACCAACACTTTAAAAAGGCAAATCTCCACCTTTGCACAAAAGGACAGTGAGATTTTGTATCAGTCTTGAGAAAGATTTAAGGAGTTGTTGTGTATGTGTCCTCACTATGGGTATGAGAATTGGCGCTTAATGAGCTATTTTTATGAGGGACTTACACCTAGAAAGCGCCAATTTGTGGAGATGATGTGTAATGGTGAATTCTTATAGAAAGATCTTGATGAGGCCATAGAATACCTCAATGAGCTTGTTGAAAAAGCTCACACTTGGACTGATTCTAGTGCTACTGAAGCACAAATAGGTCACAACCTGCAGGAAACCCAAAATGGTGGTGGAATTTACCATCTTAGGGAAGAGGATAACCTAACGGCTAAGGTTGAGATGCTGACTAGGGAGCTAGATGTGTTAAAGACTAAGGATCTAAAGCCAACACACATGGCTAATCATGCAGAGTCTTTTGGACCATGTTTCGTGTGTGGCAGGGTAGATCACCTCACCCAAGAGTGTCCCACACTTGTTGAGATGAGTGGGATGTATGAGGAACAATGTAATGCTTTAGGTATGTGCAAGAAGCCTTTTACACCTTACTCTGATACTTATAATCCGGGGTGGTGCAATCACCCCAATTTTAGCTGGAAGTCTGAAAACCAGCTGCTTGCACAACCCCTAGATCATATCCTGTACCATATCATGCACCATCTTTTAGGAGTCCTTTAGAAGACACTTTGCATACTTTTATTGAGGCACAGGGTAAGACTAACCAAAAGTTTAAATCTTTGATTACACAGGTTGTTGAAGAAAACAAGGAGATAAAGAGCCAAACGTCCAAATTGATGAGCTCCCTGAGTGTGAATGAGCGAGGTAAGTTCCATTCTCAAACTCAGTCCACACCCCATGGTCAACACATGGCGCAAGAGAATTTGAAAGATGTGAATGCCATTATGACACGAAGTGGTAAGTCATTACACATCCCAACAACGAACAAATCAGAGGATGTAGAAAATGATCAATATAGTAGTAATGCTGAGCTGCCCAAGGAACCTGAGGTGACGAAGAGTCTAGTTAAGGAACCATTTTCTCAAGTTTTAAAATCTGGTATGCGAACTTTGGATTCTAGCAATGAAATCTTGGAGAACCTGAGGCAGGTAAAGATCAATCTTCCTCTTTTGCATGTTATTAAACAAGTTTCTACTTATGCAAAAGTTCTCAAGGATTTGTGTATAGTTAAGAGGAAACACAATGTTAAGAAGACAACATTCCTGACAGAGCAAGTTAGTGCTATAATTGAGCAGGGAATTCCTCCTAAGTACAAGGATCCTAGTTGTCCAACCATTGCATGTAATATTGGGAACCATGAGTTTGGGCAACCGTTGCTAGATTTACGAGCTAGTGTGAATTTGATGCTTTATTCCATTTATTTGCAGCTTGATTTGGGTGAAATTAAGCCTACTTTTGTTGTGCTTCATTTGGCTGACTGTTCAGATAAGAAACCGAGAGGAATAGTTGAGAATGTTTTGATCCAAATTGAAAAGTTTTACTACCCTATTGATTTTTTAATTTTGGATACTCAGTCGGTTGTTGAGTCTGATTCTAAGATTCCTCTCATATTAGGTAGACTTTTCCTTGCTACGGCTAATGCACTTATAAACAGCAGGAATGGGCTAATGAAACTATCTTTTGGAAACATGACCATGGAGGTCAACATATTCCACATCAGTAAGCAGCCCAGTGAGGATGATGAGTGCCAACAAACATACACGATTGACGCACTCATAGACAAGGGAGTTCACACAACTCATGATTCTGATCCCTTTGAATATTTCCTTGTTAATTCTGAGTTTGATATTATTAGTGATTCATTTGATGTTGATATTTGTGCTATTTTTTATGAAACTCAGGATTATGGAACACAGATTTGGCAACCAAAATTTGAGGAGTTGCCTAAGAAAAGTGAAAAACAAATTCCTTCAAGTGTGGAGAGTCCCAAATTGGAATTGAAATCGCCGCCCTCAGGTTTAAGGCATGCATTTCTCGGCCTATGTGACACTTCTCCTGTTAGTATTTCTTCGAAATTGAATGCAGGTAAGCTTAGAAATTTCAGTTGACCGAGTTAGAGGAATTGAGAAATGATGTTTATGAGAACTTTAAAATCTATAAGGCTAAAACGAAAGCGTTTCATGATAAAAATATTGGTAGGAAACGTTTAAGCCTAATGACCTAGTATACTTATATGATTGTAGATTTCATAAGCACCCAGGAAAACTTCGGTCTAGGTGGACCGGCCCCTTTGTAGTGAAGCATATTTTTGAAAACGGGGCGATAGAAATAGAGGACCCTAGGGATGGCCGGGTCTTTAAAGTAAATGGTCAACGCCTTAAAGTATTAATTGATAGGCAAGTTCCGGAAGTGGAAGACATTCCACTTGTGGATCCGGTCTATCAACCTTGACCACACCACGCATGTATGTTTTTCTTTATTTGTTTTGTTTATTTTGTTTTATTTTTGTTTTCTCTTATTTTCTTTCTTTTCCTTTTCGTTTGCTATTGTTTTCTATATTTTTGTTTGCAGGTTAGTTTCATTTTGTCATTTCAGGTTACCATCTTTGGTGCTTAGCGAGCTACTCACGTCACTCTTTAGGTGTATTCTACCCTTTGTATATACTCCACATTCAAATTTGATTCCTAAACATTGAAGACAATGTTTCATTTAAGTTGGGGGTGGTGGTGCAAATTTAGTATTTAAAATGCTTGTTTTGTTGGAACTCTGTGGCATATTTTCATGTGTCAATTTTTTTTAATTTGCATTACACATGCATTCTTTTCACATGTGTACTCGTTCTTATTCATAGTCATCTTCGTAAATTCACCAAACCCACCATAATCATTTTTTGCTGAAGCATTCACAGAATCCCTAATGCACTCATCCAAGCTTTATGGTAAGATGGTGGTTTGACACATGTAGCTAAAGAACTCTTTTGCTTAAGTATTAATTTGAGTTTTGGAGAGAATTGAGAGCCTACAAATGCAGTAAATTGTAATGAGCGTTCATTGATCTGTTGAATTGGGCACTTCTTTTGAGAATATCGTTACATGGTTCGTGGTAAGACGGTGGATACTTGGGATATGACGAAGGTTAACTTAGGATCAACATTTGAGCCTTTCTAGCTAACCCTTTCTATCATAGACCCCTAGTAGCCAACTTTGAGCCAATAAACACATGTAGCTTTTTCTTTTCATATGTCCACATCTTCCATGCTTCTCCACATTGGAGTATAGCCTATACACTGGTTTTTCTACCATTTTTACTTCTAAGTGTATACTAGGTGTGGAATTTGCATTCTCTTTCTTTTGTGTTGGGTTCTCGAATAAAAAAAAAAGAAAAAAAAAGTCAAGGTTGGGTAGAAATGGCAAGAATACCAAAGTGGCGTGTGTTTGTTCATCAAATTTTTGAAAAAAAAAAGAAGGAAAAGCAAGAGAAGAGGAAGAAGCAAAAGCATTATTATTCGATGATCTGAAAAGTTGGACAGTACATCAAGTGAGAAGTGTGGTCTACTGAGATATTTAATAAGATTCCCTTTGTATGTACGAAAGTTTTGAATATTTTTCATCCTTTTTTTTTATATAGCCCCGAACTTAAGACATGTTACAACCTTTTGTGTTGACCATTCTGATCCTAAGTAAACTTTTGGAAAGAGTGGTGGAAGTCTCATTTGTTAGTGTTCCTATCATAAAATCAATGTTTTATTGTTGCTTGTACATAATTGCATAATTCCTCATGAGAGTGTGTGTACACCCATTGTCAACTCCATAGAGAGAATACTCACACGAAACACTTTTATACCTGTGAGTTATGGAGTTGAAGCTTTCGCTTGAGATGTTCTTGATGTTACATGTGTCAAGGCTTCTGGTTAGATGGATATAGTTTAGACCACACACACACTCTGTGGAATGCTATAGGTGGATTGCTTGTGATAGGGTTATTGAATTCTTAAGATTGCTTTGATATGTGAATCTGGAAAGTGTGACTTGGTGGCCTTTGTGTGTGATTTTCTTTGGTCTCTTTCGTTATTATGGCATGAAAATTGCTAGGGACTAGCAATAAGCAAGTTGGGAGGTGTGATGAGTGTACGAAAGTGCACTCTAAATACCCTATTATTTGATTAAAATGCTAAAATGTGAATATAAATTATAGGAATTAATGTGTATTCTTGAATTGAGTTTCTATTTACTTTGGGATACTCATAAACAAATTTTTATGTTTAATTTCAAGGTCTATAAAAGAGCAAGTTAAAGCCCAGTCAAATTCAAATGACTTTCAAGTGGGCAAGATGTTGGAAAAACCTATGAACTTTCAACGAGTGTAGGACTCTTCAAATAAGGATAATGATGGAGTTTGAGAGTAACTCAGATCTAGAGAAAACATCGGAGTCCAAAACGTGCTAGGAGACAGCCTAGACATACTTTAGTATTTTAATCGTAACTTTCCACTCACATATCGGATTGATGCGATTCTTGGTGCGTTGGAAAGCTATCTTAAAGGGCTACAAATTTTTATAATAAGGATTTCTAAGTTCAAAATCCTGAAGCACGTACATGGCTGCCAAGATGAGTCCTAAAATTTATGCGATTTTGTAAGTGAGAATATGAAGACATTAGGGTTTCTTTCCTACCATATATAAGCATTTCATTAACATGAAATTGAGAGTTTTTAGAGAAGGGAGACGGCTCAATACTGAAGAATGAAGAGACGAAATTAATTTACATGGTCGCCATTTGCTTTATTTTTCTCTTGAGATTTTTGTTGTCCATTATATTTTCGGGTAGCTAAATTCTCAAGTAGGGTTAGGGATGAACTTGCACATGGTATTTTTAATTTATGTATTTGATTTTCAATTAATAAAACTCTTTTGTTTTATCATTCTCAATTCATTGTTGAAGTTTTATTCTCCGAATAATCATAGAATTTATTCTGTTTATAGATTCAGTCATGCTTTTTCTATTGAATGGGTTAGGTCTTTGATTATGTTTGGATCAATTATTTATCTATATTGATTTAATTTTTTGTTGCAATATCGCTCCATGAGTATATTGTCGTCGTTGGATTTTCTCAATAGTGATAATAATTTACGTATTTTAAAAAGTGGTGAATGATTTTTCAAAGGGTTACATTTGGTTTAATTTTGGTTTATAAATATATATCTTCCAATTGGGAATTTTGGGAATTGAGTTCCCAATTGAATTATTCAATGAGTTAAGAATAATTCAAATACCGGATTTGTGCAAGGGATTTCTGACGCTTTACTGTTCTTCAAATTTGAGTACTTTTTATGTTAGTCATTTTTCTTCACTTTAATTTGTATTTAAAATTAATCTTTGTTCTCCATTAATTATTTATTATTTTTCTTTAGTTTTTTTGTTCTTTCTGCTATTCTTTTAATTTGTCTCTCTGTGGAATCGACACCCCAAAGATGTGCTACAACTACCACGTTATTCTTTGGGTGTAATCAGCACCCACGAGTTGAACAACTTCTCCCAAGAACCCCTTCAATGGAGATGGTGATGGGCGTAGCTTGTTAGAGCTAATGCTCATCTTGATGAAGGCGTCCCAAAATAAGATGTCGGCTGAGTTTCCATTGTTTATCAAGATTTCTCTAGTCGTATAGTTGGCTATCAGCAAACGACTAGGGCATCATAATGGGGGTGTATAGCCCCTTGGCAGTCCTCGTCTCCAAACAAGATGGTAGGGGTTGCATTTAGCCTAGGATGGTGTCTGCCATGTACACTTTGTGGTATCTTACTCTCTGGGTGTGAGCCTTTCTGCTAGCTGCTGTTACACTCTCGCCGGCAAAACCTCCCGCTATGGTACAGATTTCACCAAGGGGTGCTTGGTCCTAACCCCTTGGTTTTTGAGGGGTATTGTGTCTTCGTTCCTCCTTCGCCCTCTGGCGTTTGGGGCTTCTACTTCGCCTACTTTCGTGCTTACGACCCTCCTCCTTCTCCGATTTGAGATAGTCAGCAAGCATTCTTACGAGTTCCCCACTTCCTGCAAGGTTGGCGACCCTCTTCTTTAATATGACACAATCTTCCGTCCAGTGAGTACTTGCTTGGTGGTACTTACAGTACCGGTGCCCTTTTATTGAGGGATGCTCCTCCTCTCTTGTTGCCTTATCTTTTTCTTGCATGCTCATGTTATTGTGAATGAGGCAGCGCCCCTGGTCTCGTTGATTGGAATACCTTTATCGTCTTTCATCCTGATGACCCTACCCGGTCTGCTTGTCTTTGGAACTATTCTAGTTTTTGGCTTCTGACTTGACATCCCACTTGCTTGGCTCTAGGAGGGCCTGCAACGTGTCTTCATCATTTATGAAATCGTCCGCTCTGTCCATAAACTCCCTCAGGGTGGAGGGAGTTTTCCTAGCCAGTTCAGCCATGAATGGGCTACGTGGTTAGATACCCCCTAAAAGGGCAGCCAACGTGATCTTTTTATCCTGGTCGTCTGTGGTTAGTCTCTCCTTGTTGAAACGGGTCAGTTTTCAAGCTCTCTCCCTCCTTTTGCTTGATGGTCAACAGGTAGGCAGCTGGTCTGGGGCGTCTTCTGCTCGCCATGAATTGAGTAAGGAATTGTTTGGCTAGCTCCTCAAAGTTGCCGATGGATCCTAGGCGCAATGTCCCGAACTAGCCTTTTGCTATTCCATTCAACGTTAAAGGGAAAACACAACACACCACCTCCCCGGAAAAGCTGTGGAGGGTTATGTGTGCTTTGAAGTTTTTGATGTGGTACACTGGGTCTCGTGACCCATCAAATAAGTCAATTTGAGGAACTTTAAACCTTGGTGGGAGGGGAACCGCCGTTACTTCTTCGATGTAAGGGAGGTCAGTGCGGGTGAGAAACTATTCCACCGAAGAGGATCCTCCCATCCTTCTTGCCATCTCTTCATATTTGTTAACAAGGTTGCGTACTTCATCATGTAGTTTCTTCTTTTCCAGCTCCTCCATATTTACACCTCTTGCACTGTGTGCATCTCCTTCCACCTGCCTGTTCTAGACGGATGGTACGGTGGCATTCTGCCGCTACAATCCCACTACAATCCCAGCCTCTCTCAACTTCTGTTTGGCCTCTACCAGCCTCGCTTCTATCTCCACTGCATTCATCTCTTGATCAAGAGTTGCTTAAGATCGCGTAATAGTTGGCATGTGAAAATCACGCTGAAGTCTGTAAAGTATCCCACAGACGACACCACTGTAAATGATGTGTTTCACACCACTGGCTACTCGAACGACCTGCAAAGAACAACCCAACGGCACTGGTTGTCCAGGATAAACTTTGATACTTAAATTAGAGAAGTAGTCTCAATATAATATCTCAATAATACTTAGGAGTATTTGTTACCTTCGTATACCATTTATAGAGATGCATAGAGGCATGTCCAGGAAGAGGATAACCATCCGTTCCCTGTATTCATCTCTAATTATCCCTTAACCAGGGATGAGGAGATATACCGCCCTGATTTATAGAACCCATCTTAGGATAATTGCCTTCATCTAGAGGCGTTATCCCTTTCCGAATGATGTTGCCTCCCTTGTTGATATCATGCTCCCGTGGACTTTTGGACCACAAGCCCCGTTGGTCAACATAGCAAGTTGGGCCTACTTATGGGCTTGACATCCAGAGGACCCAAATATCCCCTCCAATAATAGTTATTTTATCTTAAATCCATATTGTTAATCACGTTGCCAACTTGATTTACATCACATTTTATGGATATAAATTATAAATTTTAATAGCAATCGGCACTTGTTTTTATCATAAATCCATTAGATTCACCCCGTTGGGGCATTAGTCATCAGCGAGAAGCCTCACATCTTCAGCACACACAGCGTCAACACAAGGTCGTTAGCTCAACCTGCCTAATCGTTGATTTGAGTATTTGGTAATTTCCCAATATTAATATTAGAGTTTCGGCTAAAGGTATGACTTAGGGCCAGTTTGGTTATACAAAATCAAACTATTTCATATCATATAATCATTACAATTTTTTTAAACTTTCACACAAAATATAATAAACAATTAAACTTTTTTAAATCTTAAATAAAAATTATATTATAATAATATTTTATTCAACTTTTAACCAAACATCTCATCTCATCTCATCTGAACTGTGTAACCAAACAAGGCCTTAATACATCTGAAAAACTATTCACAATCACTGGTCATTTTATAAATAAGGGTTTATATGAGGAAAAACCCATGAAGAGTCTGTATTTGTAAGAAATGGGTTAGCAAAATTGAAATCAGTAAGTAGTTCTCTGCCTCATCCATTTTGTGGCCGACCACTTTTCCCCTGCCAATACCTCACATCCTCCGTGTATGCTATTTGGATCCGACTCTCCATCTAGTCCCTGAAAGATGATGCAAGTAAATAATTATTAAGCTAAAAAGACAAGATTAGATCAGATATCCAGGTACAAAGCTTAATTGAATATGGCCCTTTTAACTCTGAATGGCACATTGACCATGCAAGCCATACACCATTCCCATTCCAAATGGGAAATTTTGATGGGTCACCCTGTGCATTTCTTTTAAGCACAGGGCAACATTTCCTTCCAAATATTAGCTAGCTTGTGCCGCCCACCGCCCTCGAACCCCCATAAAAAGGGTCATCTGACCATCTTTCACAAGAACCATAAAGATGCACAATTTTAGCAAGCAACATTAAGAAAGCAAACCATGCTCCAAAAAAGCACAGCATCTCCTTTGTTGGGATTTACAGACAACCCTTTGACAATCTTCCCACCACAGCTACATTCACCCGAACCAGCCTGAGAATTATCAGTCAAAAGTTAAAACATATACATCTCTTTGTTTCCTTCTTGGTAAATATGCAATACAATAGAACTTTAAAGAAGATATAACACTAACCAATACAGGATTGAAAGAAAATCAATAATAATCCTATAGATGAATGCTTAACTTCAACCACGAATCATTTGCAATAGATTTATGAATAAAACGGGAAACCAATTCACTGTATTTCCAATAACATTGCTGGCTTTCAAGGGAACAGTAAAGTAACAACCACAATATTAACATCAATATATAATATGATGAAGGGTACTTTTTGTTTAGAAGAATGTAGTCTCATAGTTAAAAAAAAAAAAAAAAAACCCTAATTCATAGCAGGTTTCTTACCTAAGAATAGGTTTCTTACCTACGAATACGAAATCTCTCATTCAAAGTTATGCATAACTCTCTCTCTCTTCCTTTCACGTCTAAGATAACAGTTTCACTAAATTTGGAAGGACTCAGTTTTACCTAAGGTCTGTACCACAAATTTTTTACATTTGGAGCATGCCAATCTAAGAGAAGCAAAATCACATCTCTAATTACAAGATATTCGTGATGCTCAGGTCTGGGATATACATAACACTCTAAAACTTCTCCCAATTCACAACATAAATCATTAACATTGAGAGCATACTTGTTCCCGCCTGTCCAATTGGAGATACTTCTGATACTCGGTGCTATCCCCAACCAGTCCCCTACAAACTTCCTGCCTCCCCTCCCTGGCACACAAACTCCAACCCGGAAAAGCATGATGAAGGCAGGATCTGATCTGAAGTCTCTAGGGTGAATAACAACTGGAGTTGTGCTCTCCAGGACAAAATTTAAGGATTTTTAACCAATGCAATTTAAAAATCCAGGCAGGAAGCGATTGCTACCACTAGATCAATAGATAATTATACAGGTGATGTCTTCTTTCTCAGCAATTAGCAGCCCATAACTTATTTTGAAGCACAATATCAACTTCCACAGTTTACATCACCAACTGCCTCATCAACCGTAATAACACAAAAATCTGCTCGCAGGCATCACCAAGGACTGATATTAGGAAATAACTCAAATTAAGCCATTCATATCTCTTTGGTATTTTTCTAAATGCTGCAAGCAATTAATTTTTCCATCTCTAATATACACTGGCCAATTCCAGCATTTATGATTCCCATAAATGATCCACTTACCAGAGCATCTTCATTTCTTTTTACTTCCATAGATGTGCCCAAACCCATAAATATAGAAGTATCAGGGTGATAAATCCTCAAGAAACCATAAGTGCCTATCTAGGTGCCTGGCTAATGTCCAGGTGTTAATTTGTCAAGTAGCCACCACACACATGAAATGTATCAAAGGAGATGATATCGATAATAAACTCCAGTTATTTGAACAAAATAACAAAGGAATGAAGCCACCAAAATGCAAAACTTAGAGAAGCCTTAGACCCTCAACTTCTATAGAAAGAAACAGAAACTCAAACACCAAGATCATGGTAAACTTTTCTCAGCTCATTTTATAACTTACTTGACTTGAGAATTATCAAGCAGCCCTGAATTCTTTTTTCATAGGTAAAAGTAAAGTTTTATTGATATAAGAGACATCACCCAAGTCCACTAGTAGTATACAATTAACATGCCTAATTACATCAAAGCACTAGTGAGAGATACAAGCAAATCATGAAGATTGCGTATATTACAAATTATGGCCGAAGCCCAGAAGAATAAAGTCTTGTAAAAAAATCGCTTCAGCTCATCCAAAGAATGCTCCATGTCTTCAAAGCACCTCTTGTTTCTCTCCAGCCACAAGCACCACATAATGCAACGAGGGATCATTCTCCACACAGCAGCGATGTGGGCATTCCCCCCGATACTTGTCCAGTAGCACATAATATCCCTAACTCTTCCAAGCATAACCCATGTCACCCCTGTCCTATTAAAGATCTCATTCCATAAATTCCGGGCCACCTCACAATTTAACAAAAGATGATCCACTGCTTCCCATCACTCTTGTACATAAAGCACCAATCTGAAATAATGAGACCACATTGTCTCAAATTATCCGAGGTGAGAATCCGCCCAAGAGATGTAGTCCAAACGAAGAAATCAATCTTGGGAGGTACCTTGCACTTCCAGATAGCCTTCTAAGGATAGCTATGATCATTAGAAAATCCCAAGAGAGCCTTATAGAAGGAGCGCAAAGAGAAGTTTTTATTTCCACTCGGATTCCACAACAGCCTATCCCTCATCTCATTGCAATCAACATTGCATATAACGAATCAAAGAAATCAGCAAACATATCCAACTCCCAATCTTGCGCTGCTCTCGAAAATCTCACATTCCAATGGACAGCACCATTAGCTAGTACCAATAAATCAGCTACAACAGCCTCTTTGTCGCAAGAAATTTGGTTGAGCATAGGAAACACCTGCTTTAGAGCCCTTTCACCGCACCACACATCGTGCCAAAAGTAAACACTATTGCCTCTTCCAATTGCAAATCTGAAAAATTGAGAGAATCTTCCCCATCCAGCTCTTATGTTTTTCCACAATCCCACGCCATGTGTCCCCCTAACTTCACTAGAGCACCAACCCCAAATACTCCCATACTTAGAATCTATGACTTCTCTCCATAAGCCCTCTCCTACCCTATGATACCTCCACAACCATTTCCCCAAAAATTCTTTGTTGAAGACCCTTATTTTACGCACCCTCAAGCCACCACATGGTATTGGTGAGCAAACTTTATCTCAATCCACAAGATGGAACTTAGGCCTCGTTTGTTTTCACAACCATTCTCATCTCATTTCATCTAATCATTACAACTTTTCCAAATTTTCATACAAAATAAAATAAACAATTCAACTTTTTCAAATCCCAAAATAAAAATAATATTAAAAAAATATATTCTAACAATATTTTATTCAATTTTCAACTTTTATCTCAACTCATCTCATCTCATCTCATCTCATCTCATCTCATCTACGAAAACAAACGAGACCTTAGTTTCCTCCCCCATGCCTCCCCAAAGAAAGTTGTGAAAAGTTTCTCAATACGAGAGGCCACACTTGCAGGTAGCGGAAAAAATGATAGAAAATAAGTAGGGAGGTTAGATAAAGTGATCTTAATGAGAGTTAATCTACCACCCTTGGACAAAGATATTTGTTTTCAATCAGCCAATCGTCTTTCGATTTTTTCTAACACCCCATTCCAAATAGATTTTGTCTTGAAAACAGCCCCCGATGGAAGACCGAGGTAGTTCAGGGGCAGCGAAGCAATCTTACAACACAAGATAGTTTCCAAGCCCTAAATATCATTCACATCACCCACAGGAACCATTTCAGACTTCGAGAGATTTACCTTTAGGCTTGAAACCGCTTCAAAGCAAAGTAATACAGCCCTCAAGTATTGCATATGATCACTATCTGGCTCACAAAATAGTAGCGTGTCATCAGCAAATAGTAGGTGAGATATGATAACACCTCCCACAGAAAATCCAGCAATAAAGCCTCCATTAACAGCTGCACTCAACATACGACTCAATGCTTCCATAACAATGGCAAACAGCAAAGGGAGAGGGGATCCCCTTGTCTTAATCCCCTATAACTGTTATAAGAATCCTTTTGGTGCTCCATTCACCAAAACCGAATAACGAACTGTAGTTATAAAATGCCTAATCCATGAAATCCATCTATCCCCGAAACCGCACCTCCCAAGTAAATAACATGGAACATCCTAATTAACATGGTCATAGGTCTTCTCCATGTCCAGCTTGCACAAGAGTCCGGGTGTACCCTCCTTGATTCTACAATCTAGGCATTCGTTGGCAATCAACACCGAATCCAAGATTTGTCTCCCCTTCACAAACACGTATTGAGATTTTGATATAATACTACTCATAACCTTACTCATGCGATTGGCAAGCACCTTTGAGATAATCTTATACACCCCATTAATGAGACTAATAGGCCGAAAAGCTTTCACCTCCACTACCCCAACTTTCTTAGGGACAAGAGCAATAAAATACGTATTAATCCCTTTTTCAAATTTGCCAAAGGTGTATTAACTCCTGAAAAACCTGCATTCCTCCCCCACCACATCCCAACAATCATGATAAAAGGCCATCAAAAACCCATCCGGCCCAGGGGCTTTATCGTTGGCCCACCCGAAGAACCTCCTTTGCTTCAAAAGGTCTCTCTAACCACAAAGAGCTTACTTGATCAATATTCTCAAAAGGCATACCATCCAATTTCGGTCTTCATGTGGATTTTTCAGCAAGTAGGTCTTCATAGAAATTGAAAATATGGTTCTTAATAGCATCATAATTAGAGTAAACCTGTCCCTCAACCTAAAGCACATCAATAGCATTATTCCTACAGTGAAAATTAGCCATCCGGTGGAAAATGTTCGTACAGTGGTCCCCTTCCTTCAGCCAAAGGGCTCTTGACTTTAGTATTCACGAGATTTCCTCCATTAGTAACACCTTCTCCAACTCCTGAACACTTCCCCACCCATAGTCACTCATCTTGTGAAGTGCACAACAAATAACCAGAAACCTTATCTTACATACCTCTTGTCCCTCCTTTTGCTTGTGGTGACAATTTCCCCAGATTAGAGAAATGTGAAAACCAAGCTAGTAGGCAGCAAGTAGAAAGTATGTGTGCTCAAGAAAAATGATAAGTTGATCAAGGGCACTTTCAAAAGGGCAAAAGATACTTTAAGTTTGAGAATATGTGGCTGAAATCTGAGGGTTTTGTGGATGAGGTGAAAGAATGGTGGACTTCGCATAGCTTCGAAGGTTCTTCTAGTTATGTTCTGAAACATAAACTCAAAGCTCTAAAAGCTGACTTCAAATTTTGAAATGATGAAGCCTTTCAAAATGTGGGGAGACAGAAAAAGCTCCATCTAGATGAATTTTGTATCTTTGAAGTTATTACAGTTAAGAGGATCCTAGATGTTGGAAGAGAAAACAAAGGATTTCGAAAAGGCTTACTCTCCAATAAAGAGGTTTTTAAGGAGACAAAAATCAAGGTTCTCGTGGTCAAGGGAACGGGAAATGTGTACAAAGTTTTTTCACTGAATCGAAAATCCACACAGAAGGAAAAAAATTCAGACTCCTTGAAAGTAATGACATAAAATTATCCAATCATCAAGAGACTAGTGACCATATTGTACATTTCTACAAGAGGTTGCAACATTGATAAAGAACACTCTAAAACCTACCCACTTACTTTATGGCTATATCATCCCTCCTTGTTGGCAATGCCAGCTCTATTATAAAGTTGCAGAGGGGCTTAATATGGGGTAGTAAGGGAGAAGAGCTGCAATTCCATTTAGATATTTGGGCCAAGGTTTGTACCATATCTCTGAAGATATTGGGCATCAGGAAATTGATTAGATTCAATAGAGCTTACTAAAGAAGAGACTATGGAGCTATACGAAAAAGACAGCCTACATAGATCACATGTGGCAGTGCGAGGGGTAGGTGGTGTTCCAATGAGGTAAATGGAACCTATGGGGTTGGGCTATGGAATAACATCTAAAGGGGTTGGGAAGAGTTTTACCAATACACTAGATATAAGACGGGAGATGGATCTAAGATAAAATTCTAGTATCATTAATGGCATCAATATCAACAACTTTAAGGGGCTTTGCCAAATCTATTCAGCATTGCTCGGATTAAGGATGGATCAAACATTTTACAGCTTTCAAATGGCTCTCCTTAAGGGGAAGTGGATTTTATTAGAGTGGCAGAGAACTGCGACCTCTTTACCTCATTCTATGATTGGTTGTATTCTCTTTGAGTGAGATGGGGTGGTGAATAAAAGATGCTCAAATCGGAAAATATCTCAAATGTGAAAACTATAATAAAATGTTATACATTTTCTTAAAATGAAAAGCATGAAAAAAGTGTAAAATAACTTTTTTTTATAAGTAATAAGATATTTTATCGATATAGAATAGGCATAGCCCAAGTACAGGAAAAGAAAAGTGTAAAATAACTTGAAGCACCTATGGTTCTAACCTTCATCTATCTAGAAAAACATAATAAGAATTAAGCGTCAAATTTTAAAAGGTAATTACCATAGGGAAATACGTTTCTCCTCCTTCAACATTGTCACTTAAATACATAAGGATTGTTGCTATTCGCTGACCACCTCGCTTCACATTGAACTGACCAAAAAAAAAAACAAGGGAAGATTTTGATTCCTTTTCACAACACAAAGTAAAGGAGTTAAAGACAACATGTATGAGCAATGACTACAAAGGATATAAATCCAAATAAAATCCAGGGTAAATAACTTACAGTATCTGAAAAGTAGTCATGATGGGGTTTGTAATACTGACTCTTTTCGTACCTGCGCTGCTGCAGCTGTTAGCCTTGGTACTAAAACATGTCTTCCTGTTCGCAAAGAATACATTACTAGTATGCAAATTAGATTCCCACCTTAATACTTGTATGAGCTCACCATTTTCTACTGGTACTTGAGAATAGACAGATATTCGTTTTTCAATTGCCTGATTGTGCAAGAAAAGACGATTTCAGCAGAGAATTCAATTACAAGTCAGCAACAAAAAGAACGCCTGCCCCCAATCAATACAAACTAAAAAATAAAATTATATGAATGTTCAGTACATGATAGCACGTGCAAATTATATTCTAGAAAATCTCTCCCTGCTCTCATTCTCTTTGGGCACCACATCTGTGAACATTACTCCCTCCCATGTCCCAAAATAAAAAGAGTAGAGAAAAATAAAGAACCAAAACAAGAAACGAGGCATTTTGTAGAGAGTATGGCCAAAAGTGAGATTTTAATCTTAATCAAACTTTAATATTCCTTATTCATAACTTACTTTTGCTCACCACTCAAATGAAGTAACATTTCTCAATGAATCAGGCCCGAATATTAAATGCAAAGGTGAAACTTCAAAGAGTTACTGCTCAACTTACAGCTGTAGCCATGCTAAACAGCTACCACATGGGTGGATATTTTTTCCCCGTGTTTTTTTTATTGGTAAGTGACATGCGCACCTAGTGGATTTTGAGCCCACTACCTCATTGTCCGCTTTGCCCCAAGGGTACCATTTAAGCTAAAGCTCACGTTGCCTTAGGAGTAGAAAAATAATTCCCCAGTTGTTACTTGCATGCATGCTCACACACATATATAAGCTCCACTAGAAGACCTCTCAAGCTGGCCATGGGCATAGAGTGTTTCCAAGGACAGATGCCAACCACTCATAAAGCATACCTCCAACAGGGCCGATTGCCCCTGGCCAAGAAGTTGTAATGATTCTATTTGACAGTTTTGAGTTGCTTCATGTTGAACAAGTTTAAGAAATCAAGCAGAAAAAATTAAGAGAAACATTGTTTTTGTTTTTCAAAAAATTAAATAAAATACTCTGTGCATGCTCCTGTTCATGTTGAACAAGTTTAAGAAATCAAACAGAAAAATTTAACAGAAACATTGGCCTTTTTTCAAAAAATTAAATAAAATACTCGGTACATGCTCCCGAACCCGAACTGTTCAACAAAATGCAGTCTTCCATGAAGTTTGCATTTCAGTCTAAATTCCATATCTTAATATAGTCGTAGAAGTTCAAAAGTAAACTAGACAGTAAACTTTGTTGATAAGTAAAGAAAGCAATAATCAAACTAGACAGTAAACTAACCTGTATCATTGGATACTTCTTTTCTTCAGGACTTAAAAACATACCAGAGCTAGTCCTAACACCACTTTTGATTCCCTGAAATAGGCAGGCACACTTCAGTCATTGCAACTTAAAAAAATACGGTTATCTTAAGGCAATAAAACTTTTAGCATCAAGAGCTCTATTTCGATTGTGATCGAATGATGACAAAGCTCATATAGAGAATTTTGCTTTATGAAATCTTTCTGGCGTGAAAGGGTTCCGGCATCCCACATTACCACAGCATGGGAATGTGCCAGTATCAGATAAATTACTACATTATGCTCATTTCCAAGTCTAACAAATTAGGACAACCTCCTCTCACTTTTAAGTGTGAGTGTGTGTGTGTGGATGGATGCTTTCAGATTTATTTCATTGACTACCAACATTATTGTAGATTATCGGATCCTTATTAGGTGAAACAAAGATAAACAACTTGTACGAGTGAATTAAGTCAATCAGGTTTGAGACCCAGAACCTAACATATACTAGAAAGGATGGGAAGTTTGCTGCATATCAGCATTATTTTCAATACTTAACCACTTAAGTAAGAGAATCAGCTGACTTACCACCCTACCCTATAGGATCTAGGTAATGACATGCATGATCAGTCTCATGGCTCATGCTGCTAATATGTGAATTCAAAATACCATTCAGAAGTAAATGGAATTCACAATAACCAGGTGACTCTAACCATATTGTGACAGCTTAACACAACCATATTTTTTTTTATAAGTGCATCACAACCAGATATATTTCAACATATATTTTCCCTTTTATCATTAAGTAAATCAAGCTTGGTTTTCCCAAAATTACTTAGTATTCTGTTAGTTAACATCTGTAACCATTTAGTTTCCCAAATCAATTGGAAAGCACAGAATTTTTTTTTTCACCAGAATTTTTTTCTTCATCATCCTCCCTTTCTCTCTCTCTTCGTGATTTCTAGTAAATATGCATGCACTTGGTAGTCAATGAAATAAATCTGAAAGCATACCGATACAAATATCATCTACAGCTGATATGTAGCTACCACATTGGACAAGTTATCTGTTTGTAAAACATAAATGACAAAAACTAATAACTAGGGAAATGGAAGATCACACCCCATAAGAGCCTCTAATGCTAAGACAAAGAAGCCACATGTTTTTTTGATAAGTCAAAGAAGCTACATGTTAGGCAGATTGGAGCATATGGGTAAAATGAAGCATCTGAGAAGAAAATATTTCCCGATGCTAACTCTATTATCAAAGTTAAAGATAAAAAACAGAGAGAAGAGGATAACATATCATGAAATGAAATCATGCAACAGAAAATCTACCAAATATTTGCAAGAGAGATAATATTAAATTTAACATTAAGGGCCAATAAAAAGATTAATTAAAAGGAAGGCCATTGTCTCTACCTTCCCAGTTTTTGTATCCACTACAGTGGAAATATGAAGTCGGGGGAGGGCTATAGCCCTAAGGTAGTCACATTCCTGTAAAACAAACAAATTTTCCATTTTGAATTACTAATTTTGTAGATTTATCTGTAATTTTTTTTAAAAGGAAAAAAATTAAAATTCAACAGATTGCAAAAGAACATCCTTAAACTATTCAAGAATCAAGCAGAGAATATTCAATTTCTACCAAAGTTTAAAATCCAGCATATGTTGCCAAATTACATTGATGCAGTCCCTGTTGGTTTGAGATCAATCATCCCGTATGGGAGCTTCTACCCATGTATAGGAAGATAATTTTTAGTGATAGATTTTACTATTCAAGCTTTGGAAAATAACTTTGGAATAAACATAGATTACAAGGTAGCAAGGTAGCTTTGGAAGCAGAGGAAGGCTTAACATCTACACTTTATATTAGTTGCTTTTTGTTAGTTTAAAATGCTTTGAAAAAAAGTTTAAATCCTTGCTATAGTTTTTGGGGTCATATATAATATACACTGCTGGTCAAAGACACCAGGAAACCTCGGTTCTAAAGAATTTCATTAAGAGTGATACTGTGAATTATACAGTTACAAGCTTCAATATTTATAATTGTCAAATTCAAAAGATTCAATAAATAATATTCAGCTCCAGATTTCCAGTTTGCTCAAAAGTACCTTAGCACCCCTAGAGCCAGCATATTTAATAATAAGTAGCATGTCAACATCAGAAGATGCGATAAAATAGAGCATACACTTACCTCCATGCTCAAAAAATTATGAAGTACAATTATTCGAGGTGACCAGCTAATTACTTCAGGTTTGACCTACATAAAGAAAAAAAGAGCATTAAGCATCAAAGTTTCCAAAATGAAACATAAGTACTGTTTTCCAGAAAAACAGATTGGGAAAAAAAATTCAAGAGATGAGAGATGCAGGAGAATGTTACATATTAAAATCGAATATATACCGGTTAACCACAAAATGAGATAAAGGGTTTTCTGCATCTATTTCTTCTGTGATGCATTGGCTATGCGTCACAGAAACTTAGGACAAATTCAAGATTTGGGACAACATCAAACAAAACCATCAATACCCTCCATTTATATTTTCTCCATATCCCACCCCATTTCCTTTAGCATAACCTAATGAAAGAAGAAAATAGAAAGAAAGAAAGAAAGAAAAGTAAGAAACAACCACCAGCACAAAATAAATAACCCAGAATTTCCATCTTGGTCTGATAGTAGAATCAATTATGCTTAAAAAAATGCTTGCATATTTTTAATTTAACCATTCATATTTTAAAAATTAACTATAAAAAAAATGTACTACTTCAAAATGCAAGCCATTAAGATTATAAGTGAAGTTTTCTTCCTTTATATCCCCCCCCCCCCCCCATCTTTGATCATGAGATACAGAGGCCACAGGATTCAAAATAGATAACCCAATCATGAACATACATATCCAAGACGTAAAATTCTTGCTTCCTTGTCATTATCCCAGTGAGGAATACCTGACAATAGTAAACAGATAAAAGATCAGAGAAGAAGTACTCCCAGACTCCACTAAATTCTTTTTGACACGTACACTAGTTCACCAAAATGATGCTGTATCAGGCATCTTCTCCATGGGAACAATTGAAAATGCTATAATGTTGAAAACATACTTATTAAATTTTTTACTGAACAAAATAATGGTCACAATAATAACCAATAAATCCTTGTGTTTACATGTTTCAAACTCAGACTACGTAAACTATAGATGCCATAAATCCAAGTCAGTATGTGCCAATCTAAATAAGCAACTCATCACATGGTCCACTTTATGGTTCACAGATGCAACCGATTTAGAGTACAATGAAATCAAAATTTCTTATGCAAAACTCAATTTTGGGAAAAAATTGGTTAGGAAGCATACCGACCTTTGGGCAGTTGAAGATAGCCATCATTATGATTTCCCTGCAATCTTCTAAATGATGGAACCTCTGTGCCCATAAAGGATATCATTCTTAAAGTTTCATTCGATAAAGTAGTGATAAACAAAATATGACTAAGGAAGCATATATATCAACAGAAAAAACTATTTTTTAGCACGAACAACATCAATAAACAATCAAATCCTGGGAATAAAAGAATATCATAATGTTGAAACTAAGCTCCTTGACAAACCTTTTATAGAGTTGATTATATGACTATAATGCTATTACAAAAAACAAAGAAATACACTAATGCTCATTTTGAGGTAACAAATTAAGTTTCATCTGGGGAGGAGATACAAAATCTGCTGTTGTATTGACCATCAATCAATTCTAAAACCACAAACCTATACCTTAAAATGGCTGGCTAGCTTCCTGGAAGTAACGATATCAGAAACCCAACAAAAACATAAATAAATAATCATATATCATCTAATCTCCTGCAAATTTCATCATGTCTACTTCTACCTTCCATTTAATGTTTAAGTTTCTTATCTTCCAATCATCTGTACCACCCAGATAAAGAAGTAATCCTTCTACAAGTATGAGAACGTACAATCTTCCAAAATATGCCCCAAACTTCATGATTATAATTCAGAGTAATTTCAAGAGTCAAATTTCCTCCCTACCACCTAATACCTTGTAATTGCCAGCAAACCTAAAATATATGATTCAAGATTTCCCTAACCTATATTGGGTGCAGACTCTTCAACGTACTGTATAATAATAGGATAGAAAACATATGTCAAGAAGTAATTTAAGAAGAAATAGTAATTCAGTAGACAAATATAAAGAAATTATTTTACCAATCATTTAAAAGATATAACATAAGTATGATATGCAAGGAAAGGACAGATAAAATAATTGCTCAATATCATCTGAAAGATGAAATGCCCGAGAAATATACCATAGGAGTCTTCCAACCTTCGTATGAATGCTAATTGGAACAAAGCACCTACGATTCCCATACAACATGTCAGCACGAATATACTAATAGAAAGCTCTCTATTGGCGGTTTATAAACCATTGGGAGCATAATCAATGTAAAACATCATTTTAGGGAAGGAATTGAGTTTTCAGTCCATTAAAATAAAGAAACAAACGAAAGAAATATACTTGATCTCCTTAGCAAAAGAACTAACAATAATATAATCCACCCCTCACTATGACATTTCCAGCTAGACCTGAAACCAATGAAACTCGTGAAATTCCGTAATTTCAAACTTTGTTGAATTCACTCCGGCGGCTTTTCCTTTCCAAGTTTATTTATGTAATATCACTTGGATGGCCGTAGACGAGTGATCAAGATCGTTGATATTTATCGCAAATCTATCAAACAACTAATACTGGCCAAGAAATTCATGGAATAAACTCGGACAGCAACATAAATAGTATAAACCACTTAATATGTTAAATTCACTAACTCTAAGCTATAGAAACCTAATAACTCGTATTAGAGCTGAAAGGTATGCTTGTAGCCAAGAAAAATGGAGGGAAAGCACAGATGAAATCTCTTCTTCGTTTACTCTTAATTTGCGCTCAGAAAAGAAAACGAACGTCCACAAACAACCAAGCTGTTGATTAAACCGAATCCTTCGTACTCTTCCAACAACAACAACAACAAAGGGGAAAAGAACATAAGAACTTGACCATAAAAGTAAAGATTACTTGGAGGACAGAGACCAGGATTTTGGCAAATAAAGCATAATGTATATGAGAAATGAAAGAAAGGGTTCGATTCTGTACCAATAATCATTCCGACAGTGACGAGTGTTAGAAGGCCGAACGCGATCTTCATCGTGGCCGCAGTCATGGCTCAGTCTTTCGTTTTCTTTCCAAACTCTGTTTGTTCTGGAGGAAGAGACAGAGATACTGTTTTGGAGGGAGAAAGAGAGAGAGAGAGAGAGAACGAGTCGCGGAGTCTGGCGATGGAAGAATCAACGTTTGACGAAACAAGAAGAAACCACTTCGGCCCATTGCTTTCGTTGCAGGTTTTTATTTACCCACCTTTTTAAAAAAAATTAATGTACTCAGAGATTCGTATACGGGATTTTTTATAGTGGAAGGTGAGAGCATATAACAATTAACAACCAATTTGTTAGCGACAAAAGATAATGATAAGAAATGAATGTAATTCACTAATTGAGATATAGTTTATTCTTTTATGGTATGGAATCTTTGTATGCACTAGAAGGCACGCCCAACAACAGCTGAGTTGAGTGGCACAGTAGAAGGGTCCATGGGGAATTAAGGCTCCTCTACCTTCAATAGCTCCCTAGAGTTCGTCTGTACGTTGTTGTAGTTGGTTCTTCCCTAACGTGTTGAATTCATTATTATTAGGACCCACCAGCTCTTGAAATAGAACCTACACTTCCACATAATTAAATGCTTTGCAATAAACTCTTGAATTATGTGTATACAAGGATTTTCATATGTTATTGTCAAGGGAAAAACTTCTAGATGGATGGGTTTAAAATTCAATTTCACACTCAGCTAATAGATGGATGATATGTAGGCACTCTAGAAAAATGAAAGCCGAACTCGCATCTACCCAATTTCGCCCTCCCTCCCCCATCTATACACTCAAACTTTTCTCAAAAAAATCAAAAAATCCCTCAACGACTCACGATGACGAACCAAGCAAAAGGAACACTCACGTTGGAACGCCACCACTACTCACATTGGAAGCCTCACTCAACGCGACGCCCACCACCTGCACCCATCTTCAAAGCCGACAAAAGGTAAACTCTGAGAAAATGGGAGCATTGTTCGAATTTCGGTTTCCTTCTTTATTCATTTTCCTCTCTGTTAATTAGCTTTCTATCTCAACTGGGTTTTTGGTATTCCTCCCCAGTAGGTAAACTCTGCAACCAGATTGTGGCAACTTGTAGTGATCAAGTGCAGTTAGTATCAGATTCTACAATGGCTAAGAGTTTAGCTTTGAGGAAAGTTGTGCAATTGTGTTCTGATTTAGGCCTTAATAAGGTGCAATTTGAAGGAGATTCTCAAGTAATTGTGAATGCTGTAAATAAAGATGAAGAACTTTGGACCTGGTATGGGCAAGTGCTAGAGGATGTCAAGTAGATTTTTAAACTTATGTTACATTGGAAAGTATCTTTTATCCGTAGGTCTAGTAATGGGGTAGCTCATTTGTTAGCCAAGCAAGTTTTATCTATGGATGGTTATAAAATTTGGGTAGAAGAGGGTCCTTCTGTGATAGAGGACTTGGTTGTTTCTGAAATGCTTTGTATATGATTGTTTGAAGTAATGAAATGTGTTGCAGTTTATTAAAAAAAAAAATACATTACTGCATTTTTAATATGAGACGATTTGATTTCATATTTTTACTATGGCTCTCTGGCTCTTGCTTCTCTGTACAAAGATAATTTTAAAATGCAAATGCAGTGGTTAAAATTCTTCTCTGGCTCTTGGTTCAGCTGTAAAAAGATTAAGTAGAGTTTTTGGATCAGTGAATGTGGGTCATTCCACTTGTTAGTGTTTGTGTTTCCACTTGTGATGTTTCCACTTGTTAGTATTTGTGATTCTACTTGCTATTTCTAGTTTAGCAATCCTATTCGTCCCTGAAAATGAAACAAATTAGAAAAGTAAATTGCTGCATTAAGATAAGATGGCAGAACCTATAAAAATAATAGGTGGCAGAACCCACTTAATTATAACACTAATCATATCTTATAGTCTTAGCATAAACCTAACATGATTAATCAAAATGGCAAATCAGGAATTGTTTGAGGTAGACTTTCAAAAGAATTGTTTGAGGTAGACTTTTAGGTAGCCACATTAGGAACTCTATGGGCATCAGGAACTGTTTAAGGTAAACCCCATATGAACAGTTTAGTGTTTATTTATTTACCTAACATTTCATAATCAAAAGTGTTTATATATTTTTATTCTATTTTTCTGCAACAATATGGAAAGTAGTGGAGGAGACACCATATCTAGCTTACAGTCTATGAGGGCAGGAGATGATGTGATATCAGGACAAAGACCGATATGTTATTGCGGCATTCCCTCCAAAATGTGGACGTCGGGTGATGACTTGCATTATTTCTTATATTTTATCACTTCTTAATTTTAAACTTTAGTCTAAATACCCTATTATTGGACTAAAATGTTAAAATGTTAATAGAAATCATTTGAATTAATGTGTATTCTTGAATTGAGTTTCTATTTACTTTGGAATACTCCTGAGTAGATTTTTATGTTTAATTTCAAAATTTATAAAAGAGCAAGTCCAAACCCATTCGAATTCAAAGGACTTTCAAGTGGACAAGACGTTGGAACAACCTAAGAACTTTCAATGAGTGTAGGACTCTTCAAATAAGGATAATGATGGGGTTTGAGAGTAATTCGGATCAGAGTCCAAAACACGATTCTTAATGCATTGGAAAGCTATCTTAAAGGGCTACAAAGTTGTCTCTAATAAGGTTTTCCAAATTTGAACTCCTAAAGCGCGTATGTGGCTGCCAAGTTGAGTTCTAAAATTTAGGCGATTTTATGTGCGGGAATATAAAGACATTAGAGTTTCTTTCCTACCCTATTTAAGCATATCATTAGCACGAAATTGGAGAGTTTTTCATAGGGGCGTTTCTTTGGAGTTTTTCGTTTCAGACGCTATGGCTTGCAAGGGACAACACTACGGACTGTGAGGAGCATTTTCAGGGTTCATTTTCTTATATTATTCTCTCAGAAAAATTATGGTGAATTCGTTTATATTGAATTTAAATTTTAGCATGAACTAAATTTTCTTTATTCTAAGAAAACGAGGTAATCTAATTCCAAACTATGCTTGCTTTTCTATGTTAATTTGAAGTAATTTTCTTCTATGTTTATCTGATTTATTTTAAGTTTATTGCTTCTAATTAACTGGCGATTAATTACATGATTTTAATCTTGTGATTTGCTGTCAAAAGAGGGAATTATAGGATAGATCTTGGATATTTCGGCATAGATAATTATAGAGATCGAAAGACTTGTATGAACCTATGTAGTATTAA